>RXPK01000257.1:4049896-4649896 GCA_004143645.1 Protaetia brevitarsis
TGAGTTTGAATCTAACACCGTTTACCTCTTTTCTCGTGTTGCCCGTCGCGCTAATCCGTTCAAGGAGGCCCATTTCGGTGTATAACATGTTTTGCTACTAAACGGATGAAATAAAGAGATAATTTGCTTCCCATAGGGAAAAAACATCTATAACCAGGCAACCTAATCCGTTAAGACCAATTTGTCTCTCATATGCAGTTTTCTATTTTGCAATAATGTAAAAGTTTCCGAAAATGGAGAAATTTTAACTCCTACTGCGTATTGAAAATGAATAACGGATGTTGTTTCCCCCATATGTATGCAATACTACTATTCGTATCAGATAAAATTATCTCCGTTGCTAATGCAAGTAACTCCACTTGGAAATAATTACATCCGCAAAAACAACGGACGGTATTAAATAAATCCACAGTGAATATAATTTTCTCCGCCAGAAAAAAAAGATTTTGCCTCCATAATGAATCAAATTATTTCCGGTACGGAAACATGTTAACTCCGTTTCGGAATGTATTTCATCTTAAACACATGAATTTATTCCGTTAAAGAAGGTACCTGCCACAGAGAGAGAAGAGAATATCTCTCTAGTGAGAAGTTTTTAACTCTAATTTTATGTTAACCTAGCTCCATAGTAGCTAAGTTTAACATCATATTGGAGTTAATCAATGAGAGCTATATATGTGGACAGAAGCACCCTTGCTCAGTGCATTTATTATTTTTATCTATTAAAAATGCATCAAAAATGTCGTCGAACCATCAAGTTCTTGAATTATTTTTGATATATTGCCTAATGATTACTAGGATAGACACACTAAGCACGTCCTCTTCTGCGGTCAACAGAGCAGCCGTCATTGGAATTGCTTTTAATTTATCCATAATATAGTTCGCTTCTTCGAGTGCTCCGGGACCCGTGGGTTGAAGGCACGACACAGATTGACACCACGACTCAGATAAGATAAACGTGCTTTATTTAGGAGCTAACACTTAGAATGTAGTGGGGGCCAATTAAAAATTGGTACATCGTAGATTGAAAATCAAATAAGGATGCACAAGTTTCTTACCTGCTTTATCTACATCTGCCTTGGTGATGTTTGCTCCCATAACTCTCACCCATCTTTACCGGTTTCGTAACTTTACTCTGATGTGTATTTTATAAAATTCAGGTACAGTGCATTCCGCCATATCCTTCTCTATTCTCGAACTAATTGCAAAGTGACTACGTCCAGACTTATTGCACATGCGCTGCAACTAATATCGCTTTAATAAATGCGCATGCCTTATGCAAACTAGCAATTTTCAATAGTTTACGGAAAAGAGTTACGATTTGGAGAACAAATGTTCCCACATCGGAGTATCCTTTTCCTTTTTGCGTTGAGGTATTAGAAAATAGAAACATCTGTTAAGTAAACAAATTATCACCTCCGTGAAGGAGAAAATATATTGCAATGTTAGGGATATTGTTCACAATAGGGCTTAAATACGGTAGTGTAGATGCGGAAGAGAAAGCGGACATTATTCTTCCTTGAAAATCGTGTTAAGAAAGCGGAGTAAATAATAATCTCTCCGTTTGCGTTGAGATTTGTACAAGACCGAGGAAATACTTTCTGTTTTCAGCTATGGCAACTCCTTTTTGAACAAAATATTTCCAAAACGGAGACTCCCTATTTCACTCTCTCAAATTTTTATCTGTGTATACTAGCTGGAAATAATCTTAGGTACAAATCATTGCGAGATATCTGGCGATATGTGGGCGATATTGGCAAGTACACAGATCACTGACTACGTCGAACATTGGCAACTCTTTTCTGCGGAGGCTAGGATCCCTATAACCACGTTGAAACGTCATGGTGGATGAAAGAGTACCTCGGTTACTGCAGGATATTTTGAAGACAGTATATCTTCAAAAACTAACGCTTCAAGGATGCTAGCAGGCATAAATACTGCCCTCTAGCAGTATAGTCGCAGTCGTTGCTACCCGATCGCAGTGCTCGCTGCTGAGACGCTTCTTCGAAATTGTTCGAATATAAAATACATAAAAGCAGTCATGCGATTGCAATCGCAGTCACAAACGCAGTGGCCAAACGCACTACCGAAATCAGGCCTTAAGATGAACTGGTACCTCATTGCACTTATTTCTGATAAATAGATATTAAACTAGAAAGAAAATTACAGAAGAAGACTAGCAAAAGTCAAAATACTAAGGTATGTAACATGTGTGCCAACTTGTACCGTTTCTCCCTAGCGTCAAAATATCTGTTCTATTTTCAATTCAAAATTAAGATTTGTCAGTCCAAAAACTAGTATGTATCGCGCGTCCAGAAACTCTTTTGCGAGTATTCGTAAAACTAGTTTCTGACCTAGTGATACAAATAACTATGGCTGATAAATTTCAAATTTGGTTAACGCATTTGGTTACATTTTTCTATGCAGATAAGGTGTTGCACATGCCGCAATTAGTCTAAAAAAAGTAGATGGCGCTCACATGGTGCGTTTTGTTTGCATCCATCTATCCTATCATTAATGATCTGTTGAAGATATTTAGTGTAGGATTGTTCCTATAAAAATATTGTAGTATACAGTTTGAAAATGTGCTAATAAAAATGGTTTCTCACCCCAAAGACAGCTAAAAGCAATAAGTAATACATTTTAACATAATTTTAATGTTAGACGGATCAGAAAATATGTTGTATTGACGCACATCGCATCCGATACAAAATATTATTTGCTCCAACAGTTTTTCTATTTCTTTGATAATTTTTATGTTGGAGTAACGTTAAAGTTTTAACACTAATTTTATCTTCCTTTACAAAAAACGTGTATGTATTTTTTTTGAGTGCAATTACACAGTTTTACACAATATTATTGCTTCCGCGCAAATATCATCTTAAGTAACGCATTATTATGGTTTTCTCTGTTGATCTGTCTAGGTATAAAATCATGCCCGTATCGTCTTGCTTTGTTTTTGGGAGTCAACGACTAATTATACTTTCATCTCACATGTGATAGAGGAAAGAGTTCTCACAAGAATGACATTTTAAATCACAAAAATTTTAAAGCAAGTCCAGGATTAGAAAGGAGACAATATTATGTTCGTCAATAATAATAATAATAATAATAATAATGTGGTTATATTTGCAATTACCATTACAGATACAGTCAGTTTATATTTCACATGTACTGGGTACAAATAGTCAAAAATTAAGAATATGACAAACAAAACACATAATAAATAAATAAACAGTAACACAGTGGAAGACAAACAGAACATGAAATGTATACATGAATGTGTATAAATAAAAAATATTGTGTAAACTATAAAGGTTAAAAAAGTGTATAAATAAAACATATGCATATTAAAAGATATATCACTAGGTTGGAAGAAATTCCCGAATTGAGTAACACTCCCTTTCCATCAGTAGGTTTTTCACTTGAGTAACAAAATTATTGTGCCGTAGTTGTTTCATCTGTGTGGGCAAGCAGTTGAATAACTTTATCCCCCAGTAGTTCAACGATTTCTGGGTACAGGCAAGCCTGTGATGGGGTGGCCTTATATCGTCTCTCGTTCTTGTAAGATGATCGTGGCAATGACCGTTCAAGGGAAATAATTCTTTGTTATTGTGTATGTGTAACACTGCCTGTAAAATATATACAGACGGTAAGGTAAGTATGCCTTGTTGTTTAAAATGCGATCTGCAGCTTTGGTTATAATTTAGGTTGCATAAAGTCCTAATCGCCCTTTTTTGCAGCATAAGTACCCTATCTGCTTCCGTCGATGTTCCCCAGAATAATAGACCATATGATAGAAGAGAGTGAAAGTATGAGAAGTACACCTGCTTCGCGGCTGCATGAGTTGCAGTGTGTTTGATTCTTATAATGGCATATAGGGCTGCTGAGAGTCTATTGCATAGCTTATCTACGTGGTAATGCCATTTTAAACTGCTATCAATAGTGATGCCCAGGAAATCGACGTTTGAAGACTCAACGCTGCGGGTTGTAAACATGACGGATTTGGCTTTACTTTCATTGATTTTTAGGTCGTTTGCTGCGAACCACTCCTCCGCATCTTTTTTTGCGTTTTCAGATCTTTCTTGGAGTTCCAAAACATCCCCTGCCCGCACCAACAACGATGTATCGTCAGCATAATGGCAAACATCAAGAGCTCCAACGTTATGCGGAAGATCGTTTATATATTATAGAAAGAGCAGGGGTCCGAGGATCGATCCCTGAGGCACACCATATTCCACACTGCCAATACTAGAACGTGAATTATTCCACTCTGTAAGCTGCATCCTCTGAGATAGATAAGATCTTAACAAATCAAGGGAATTTCCTCGCACACCATAATACCGAAGTTTTTCCAATAAGATGTTATGGTTCACGGAATCAAAAGCTTTTGTTAAGTCGAGAAGCGACATTTCAATCAATTCACCCGAGTCAAACGCGTTATATACATGCTGAAGCATTTGCGATATCCCGGTGGTTGTTGAACATCCTTTTCTGTATCCGTGTTGATTGGATGAGAAGTAGTTGTTGTGTTCAAAATAGTTAGTCAGCCGGGTTGAAATTGCTTGCTCAAACACTTTGGATATCGCTGGCAAAATATTAATAGGCCGATAGTTTTCACACACATTTTTATCACCACTCTTAAATATTGGAATGACTTTTCCCACTTTCAGTAAGTTAGGAAATATTCCCTGTTCTACGCAGGCATTGAATAATATTGCAAGTGGTACGCTTAGTTCTTTATCGCAGCACTTTAAAAGACTAGTTGTCATTCCATATATATCCTCTGAATGTTGGCTTTTAAATTATTTAGAATTTGTTGTATCTCCTCTGGTGTAATTGGAGTGAAGAAAAAAGATTTGGATTGTCCAAACTATATTTGTGTAGAAATTCAGAGAAAGTAGATCTTGTTCGTGTTTGTGCATATGTTGCTATTTCTTTGCCCCACTTCACAGAAATATTTATTTAAAATATCAGCCAACAAAGAAGAACTGATCTTTATCTTATTTGCGTGTGGTTTTAATTCGCTGTTAATTACGGTCCATGCTGCTTTAGTTGTATTACTAGAGTTCTCTATGAACCCAGAATTGAGTTGCTGCTTTAAGTTTGTTGTTTCTGTAATATAGCCTTTCTTTATGCTACGATATATTTGGTAACAGAGATCATTCTTAGTTGTTTTTGTTACTATCGCCCAAGCATCCAATAATTTTTTTAGACGAGAAATCACATCGTTCATAATATTTTGCCGCTTTTCTTTTCCAGTATTAACACGTATTTTTATTTCAGGAAAGCACTCGTTAAACGTATTCATAAAACTCTGGTGGAATATTTCAAACATTTCGCTGGCATCGGCCATTGGCAAATACAACAATCAGAGATCCGAATGCAGCAGTTCCTTAAATTTCCTGATATTTTTTTTATTTATTCTTCTAACTATTTTTGTATTATTTTCAGGTGTGTTTGTTCGCAAGGAATATTGTACGGTTTGCGCCAAATGATCAGAGAGATGTAGGTTGATTGTATCGTTGATTAGGTTAGATTTATGGATATTTGTAAAGATGTTATCTATTAATGTACTGCTAGATGTAGTTATTCTTGAAGAGTCATTAAAGAGCTGGTTTAAATTGTATGCATTTAATATATTAATCATTCTGGCAGTAATATTTGTTTCTCTGTTGAGGTCAATATTAAAGTCGCCATCAATAAAGACATGTTTGTATGCATCATCTTTATTTAATTGGAAAATAAGTTCTTCTAACTTATCCATAAATAGGTTTATATTACCAGAAGGAGGTCTGTATATAGCGATTACAACTATCTTATTTGTGGTCAGTTCGACAGTTCAATATAATAATAATAATAATAATAATAATAATAATAATAATAATAATAATAATAATAATAATAATAATCTTTATTGCCCAACAGGCCGAAGCCCAATAATAGGACACAAAAAAGTAGCATGTGCACTTGTTGAAAACTTATATAACAAAATTATGTAACTAACTGAAGAAAATGTCAATATGTCGACAATTAAATTTTGTATCAGAAATCAAGCTCACTAGATACATAGAAATAAAAATCGGCCGATCCCTTCGACTATTAAGGTGATTGCAAATAAAATATGACAAAAATTGCTATTCGTACCCACCAACAACTCTTGTAAATAAATGAGAATATGACACTCCACGGTTTAATCGAATTAAATTTAAAATATTCAAGTTCGGACCGCCTAAATTTTTCAGACGAACCACGAGTGCCTTCTCCTCGACCAACGGCGTCGAAACACCGTCGCCCCGCAAAAAGGAAATAAGAAATAAACGTGGAGAACCACGCCGGAAAGGCAGGAGGTGAACTTTGGCCCGCAATTCCGGAAACTATAGCGTTATAAAGTTTGTAAGATATCGGTTCGAGCAATCGACTATTGGCCGGCTCCTAGACAAACCTCCTCGACAGGGCCTTCTGCATGTCCAACTCCGGTGAACTTCGCGCTTCAAGGATCATAGTCACCGGGCACGTGACCGTGTTGATGCCAGTCATTGGTCGATCTGGCGGTCACGCACATGACAACACCAATACGGAGTGTACGCCCCGTACACCTGTCGACCTGTTTTTGTTTGTTATTTCCGCCATTTTCTTATTCAATAACCGCGAGAGTGGTAGAGAACACGAACTCCGCGAGATACCTAGCCACGTATCCTAGCTAAAATAGAACGTCTGCAGTTTAAGCGAAAACATTCGAATAATAAGAAGTTTCGCGAGGGAAATACACGAGAAAAATTGGTTTCCCGTTTCAGCAAGTGGAATTTTAATACATGCGATGTAGTTACTTGGTTACCACGCAAACTCTATAAATTTATTCAAGATATAACATGACAAACACTAACTGGTATTAGAGTATTTACATTTTCGTTTTAAAAAAATAATATGCGATTTAATTCATATTTAATGTAAAATCAGAAAAGAATGTCATGGTTTTTTTCCATCTAAATACTTTCTTTGTCATAATTGACTAAATGCACAAATGAGAACTAAAACTACATCACTCTACATAAGAATGCAGTTCATGCAATAATATGCCATGCAATATGTTTATTAGAATTAAAATACAAACAAAATCCGCTCAATACATTTTTTTGTCGTGAATTAGGTACATAAATACTGTAGTGTTCATCTGTTTTATGTAAGACCTAATTTATATGTGTATTTATAAGAAAAATATTTGTGAATTATCAGACACAGAACCACAATTTTCAAGTAACAAATACACGGAAAAATGATTTGGTTGCGTCAACCAAATTTGACTTTATCCAACAAAATTATTAGTTTATTTTATATTTATTTATAATATTTTAATTCTAAACCACAAAATCATTTTGTCGAAATAATTTAATAATGTTAACCAAAACGTTATTCCAATTAACCAAATCATTTCAATTAATTCAAATATATACATATATTATGCTTCAACTTCTCAAAGTTTGAATATTCCATCTAGATGAATATGTATTTAATTTAACGATTTTTTTTTGTTTTAGCAAGGTATTTGTTTGAGAAGTATTTTGCTTTAAGTAAAATAATTTGGTCGATTTAACAAAATGCCATGATTATTTTCCATTGATTTAAGAGAATCTATTATTTAAAAAAAATCTATATGTCTATATCTACATATATGGAGGTCATTTGGTGAGGATGTTGTAAACGCCTAACGTTTAACACATGTATTGGGGGTTAATCACAAGGATTACATCTCAGTGTGCATTTTTGCCTGGTAAATATGCCAGATTCATCATATTTGTCATGCTATTTATGCTGAATATGGTCTGTTACTGGAACGAACTAGGGGAAGCGCCATCTATGCGACAATTTCTGTACTACACATAAGCATTAACCATATTAGCTATATATTACATAGGGAAAAAAGTGCTGGATGAGCATATAATGCGATATTTATTTTTACTTCATTGTAAATACTTAGTTAAATTAAGGAATACTGTGCTTGTTTCAAATAAACCTTATAAGGTAAAGTCAGGTAAGTGTGTAACCGGGGTAAGTGTGTAGTTTGTTTATATTTATTTTTAAAATTGAACTACGGACTCCTCTGTATAACACTATGTATTAAATTCATACTAGTTTTACAAACAAAAGTTCGCATCTCCTAACGTGTAATAACTTGAACATCTTGTGAATATATCATACCTTATTAAACAGGCATCAGTTTAGTATTATCACTCTTGGCCGAACTGAAGGATAATGCTATTAATATATAAAATGCGGAACGATTACACACTTGCCCCATTTTGCTAGGTAAGTGTGAGTAATTGACACTGTTTAAAATTTCTTTTTTTTCTAGAACCGTTGATAATTATCAAAGGTGTATCTATGAAGGCTTTCAATTGAGCATCACAGAACGTACTTCTATGTGTAAAATTTATCAAAATGTCTTATTATGTGAACAGTGTTACATTTTCTTCGCACTATGCAATTTTTACTACACACTTACCTGACTTCATCTTAACCAAATTATTTGTTTGATTGAGTACAGGAATATTTTCTAATGTTATTTAAATCAACAACAATAATTTAATAACTACGACTCAAATATATGTTAAAATTATTTAGTTGAAAACAACAAAATTGTTTTTTTGTGTACCTATGTATTGCTGTGTTTCATAAGAGGGAAAACCACCAACCATATTGAAATGCAGTTATTATTTTATGTACACACCTGTTTGTAAGTCCAGTATAATTTGGATTAATTCACACTAGTTGTCATGGAAGTTGAATATAATTTATCGTCTGATAGTCTGGTAGCCGTGGTATCTATTTTGATTGAATGGGGAGTGACTTAATGTAATTCGTTGTGAGAAAAGGATGAAAATCCTTGGTGACGAGGTGGTTGTTGATAAAAAGCTGGTAGAGAGATATTTTTATTTTTTATCAAGTGTAATGAGTTAAGTGGTTTTTCCTGTCTTACGTCTGGTATTGAAGGGGATCTTCTATTCAAATTCTTGTATATCAATTCTATCCTGGAAATATACAAAAGAAACGTGAGGATGTTCGACATTATAAGAAAATTTTGCTGTATTTACTACACCTGGGTGTTTCTTCTCCGTGGGAGTGTGCATGTGTTACATCCTGAATGTAACGAAGGAGGTCTGTTTCCTGAATTTTCCTGCTACCGATGTTATCCTCTGGCCTGGCCTTTTAGCTGTATATACGAGCGAATCTGGATTGTCACTACAAGGAAATCACAGTTGGAGGTATTCTGATGTCCGTGTAAACCGGTAGACGAGGTATTTGGTCAAAAACTTGTTAAAATTTTTGTATAAATGAATTATAACGTCTATAGTGTTTTGAGGTTATAATCACATCGTATGTGATTTAGAATATAAAACTGTCATAGGTTGCACACGTGGTTGGTGGTATTTAATTCTCTATGATAGCGCGGGAGATTTTAAAAGTTCATATTTGAATAAAAGAGTCTTAATTATACTGGATAATTGATAATACTTGTTTGAAATATTTCAATAACTGTACTCACTTTGGAGTAAGAGTTCTCATGCTATTTATATGTCTTTGATATAAACTTAACAATAAATTATATAACTTATCAATGATTACACTGTTTTATTAACGGAAGTTCATTTGATACATTGAATTATTAAGAGTTAAATTATAAATTCAGCATTTAACAAAGTAAGGGCATAGTAATAAACAAGTTGGTGATTCAGGAGAGCCGAGGCGTACAGCCGTCAGCGCAGCGGGTTCGTAACTGTAGAATATAATAAAGGTAGTCCCTCATTGGTTAGCAAGGGTGGGGATTGTTAGTACGTATGTTCTGGAGTGGTAAATCTTAGATATCTTGGACATATACGGGATTTCATAGCCATCTAGTGGATTGAGTTTGCATTGTGTTATCATTGTAGGAAGGTATCTGCAAAGAAAAGGCAGATCTAATTAAAAGCTATTTATTTATTTACCTTTTGCTTGTTAAAGCATATACCCGGGGAAATCACAATAGTATATGTGCTTTAGACTTAAACTAGGTGATCATAAAATTTGCAGGAAAAAATATATTATTTGTTTAATTTAGGCTCCTGTACAACTACTGATTGCATGAATAGTAGGTAATAGCCTTTACATTCAGAAAAGCACTTGCATTGTGCTAACCAAAATTTAGTTAATTTAACAATACTGTTTGGAAAAAAAAATGTTGTTGGTATTGGTAACAAACTGATATATTGTTTAGCGAGGAGTCAATCGAACCCTTTGAAATGTATCACATGAAACATTAATTTTTTGTTAACACTACTCTAAATGACACAGAAAGCATCAATCAACTTTGAATTTATTCAACAAACTTAAACGTTTACTTATTGTTAGTAGCAACAATTGTTATTTCAGAACACAAAATAATTTTATTGAAATAATTTCGTTAACCAAAATTGTATTAAAATAAATCAAATCCTATCAGCTACTTTCAATAAATGTTATGCTTTATGCTTTTCAAATTTTGAATATCTCAATAAATATTAACAAAGCATTTGTTTAAAAAAATAACAGGCATCTACTTAAAAGAAACCCAACTCCGTTGCTTTAACAAAATATTGTGATTTAAAAAATCCATACTTCATATCTATCACGTATGCATTTACATAAAATGTGGTAAGGGTTCTTTGTCATCCCTTTACTCAGTCTTCACTTAGTATCTCTAGTGCAGCTTTCCAATTTTCTATAGGTGTCATTTTAGTGCACAGTGTCCTATTAAGGTAACCTTTCATATGATGGACAATATTATTTGTTCCAAATCTGCATATCTGTCACTTGGTAGTATCTAAGTTGCTTCATCCCTACCTTCCTCATTGTCACCAAATTGAAGGAGATCGAGGAGGCATTCTATTGCCTTCATCGCTCCAGTTATTACTAAACATGCAAGCTTTTATCTGTTATTAACTTCAGTTATAACAGCTTGCTGCTCCATCTTTGTCTACCGCCTCAGAGATGTATAAGTGATCTTGGGTCTGACCGCTTTGATGACCACTATATCATATTAGGTGTTATCACCCATACTTTTCTCTGCCCTGGGTTTAATTCTTTCAAACTGTCGGTTCTAAGTAGGTAAGTTGGGGTCAAGTGTGACATTAAAATATTTCATTTGCTCTTTTCTTTATTTCTTCACTCCGGAGCTTTAGAGGAACTTAGCTGGTCTTGGAAGACCATCTAAGTTCCTCTTTCTCGTGGTCATTTTGGAGAGGCTGATATTTAAATCCTCCTCCTTAGTCCATGCTTGTATAACTTGTAGAGCATTCTGAATTTTGTTCCACACTACGCTATTGAATTGACCTGGGTGGGAAAGACTAGATCATCTGCATACTTCAAAGTTTTATGCCTGTCATTGTTTAGTTTTGCTAGTAGGTCATCCACTACAAGGTTTCACAGCAGAGGGGACAAAACCCCACCCCGCGGATATCCTCTTTCGACCCGTGCCACCAATGTCTCTGCCACGATGGTTCTATAAACTGGTCTCGCTTTAAACATGCAGTTTATGCACCTGCAGCTTGTTTCATCGATCCCTTCATGTCTCGATGCTTTAATTTGATGCCGCAGAATGCTCCCCCTAAGTCGAGAAATGTGCAGAAAAGCATTTCTTTAGATTACTGAGCATCATCAGCCCCTGCGCAGGTGATGCAAAATCGTTTCTGTGGATTTTCATTGTTGATGCGCATGTTAGTCTTGGCATACTGACCGACGTGGTAACGCACTAGAAGAAACTTTGTCCTAGCCGACAGTGGTACAGATGTTTCTTTATTTCGAATCCCATATGATAAGCTCTACCCTAATATCTTTCCTTGAAGGTGTGTGGGCTTAAACATTACTTCCTTCGTCATGATCTAACATTCGCCAGTTTTGCCTTATAATATTATTTTGCAAAGCTTTCAAGGCAAAAAAGTTGATGCTTCATAGCTCAATATGGATCATAAACTCATAATGCGAGCTTGAAACGAAGATCTAATTTGCCCAAGGAGATAGCAACTGAATCTTGTATACTTTCTTGATCATTAACTTCTGCTAGTATATTTTTAGAATCTCGCCTTTTACGTAGCTTTTTCTTCAAATAAAAAATTGATCTCATTCAATGCCAAAGCCAATGGAGAGATAGATTCATTTAGGTAGGTAGATAAAGGGCTATAATAACATCAAACCATAATCTCAAAATGCAAAGAGTTAAAATGACCCACATAATTTTTAGGCAAACACACTAATTCAAATATTAAAAAAAAGTGGGACAAAGCATCAAACGTAGCAAAAGTTCACGTATGTACCTGCAAACGTAAAGGCAATAAAACGTTCCTCATTAAAAACATGCGATATCCGAAATTTAGTTCAAAGATAAAACGGCGTAACCTGCATTCGTATGCCGGACCCTATATTAAAATGTTTGTTTGCCCGTTCGCAGTTCGGGAAAAATGAATACTGAAAACGGCAGAGGCATCCGGCGCCCACGTCTGTTTATTATTTAATATATTATCGGAAGTGACATGCCGGTATCGCTCATTGGGTGAGTTTTGCTGACAGTGAAATTTGCTTTGTAAACGGTGAACGCGGTGTGGTATTTGTTTGCATTTAATTTTACAGTCGCACGCTTACGTATCAACACCTATATAACCCTCGGTTTAAAAAATTATCAACTTATGCTACGTGGAAGCGGTTATAATGGTTTGAACTCGAATATTGGTGGAGGAGAACATAAACTGTAAACCCATGCTAACCTAACTTTAAAACTATGCTGTCCCACTTTCCATAAATGCATTTATTGTTGCCAGGTGACATCCAGCAAACATACAGTGGTCTTCACAATAACTTTCTGAAAATATTTAACACATGTTTTCCTGAAATACAAAAAGGTAATATAAGGTAAACCGTAATATATAATTGTCGAAACATATGGCTGACAAAGAAACAAAACGAAGAGAAAAGGAGACTTGATGCCTTGATTATTACTTAACGAGTATAAAACACAATACAAAGAAGCGATAGAAATTTCAAAAAGATTGTATAATGAAAGATTGATACAAAATCAGAAAGTAAACAGCAAACGGTGTAGAATATTATAAATAGTGAAACAGGAAGGAAAAAAAACGGTGTAAAGCAACAAGTTATATCTTATTAGTGCTGAAAATCTGAATATTTTCTTTGTCGCCACTGCAGAAACCGTAATAAAAAATAAAATTGATAAATATGATGATTTAAAGCCTGCGATCTTGGTGCCGAAGATGAAATAAAAGTCCACATAGTACTGTTTTCTCGAATCTGTAGATGCGCATGAAGTCGAGAGCATTGCCTTGACTTTAAAGGCAAGAAACACAAAAGATATGCATGGCATCAGTACAGGTCTCATGAAGAAAGTGATTACAATGATTGCGCAATCGCTGACTAGCCTCACAAACATTGCGAAAGTAGTTCCGGTGTACAAAGTTGGAGACACTGACGATGAATCTTGCTTTAAACCAATCTCGTTCCTTCCAGCGCTGTCAAAAGTGTTTGAAGCGAGTTTTACGGGAGATATTGTTAAGCTTTTTCGAAAAATATAATATCTTTTCGGACTATCAGCATGGTTATCGGAGGGAGGGGGGTTGAGGTGTTGAGTGGAGGGTAGATTTACAGTCACGTTTGCGGTAGACTTTGTGGGAGCGTGATGGCAGCTCCTCACAGCGGTTGATATATGCAGTTGGTTCTAAGCGACTTTAGTAAGGTTTTCGATTTGATGTCACACGAAATATTACTTAAAAGGTTATATTACTATGGAACACACGATGTAAGTTATTATAATCTCATCTAATCGTGTTTAAGGAGTAGGATGCAGCCCATAATATGGAGGGGTCAACTACCAGAACTGCGAGCTATTAAATATGGCGTCGCACAGGGATTGGTGTAGGACTCACTCCTGTTCATAGCATATATTAACCGATCTCCCAACAAACGTTCCTCACCTTAAGGCATATTTATATGCAGATGATACGGCTTTTATTGTAGATAAAATCCAGACAAGAAATGTCGCGATAAATTTAAAAGTATGGTGCCATAGCAATAAATTGAAATTGACTCCAAATAAGACCCAGATACTCATTATTTTAGTCTAGGTTTCTCGGACTACATATTAACTCAGATTTTAAATGGAATCACCATATTTAGGTAATAACTGGGAATTTATGGTCGGCGATCTATAGAGTGCTGTAGACAGACGTGGGCCACAGGTTGGAGTGGGCCACCCGAATAACTGTCAGACTAGTGACATCTATTGTCAATACGCGCACATATTATTTATCGTATTTTGAACTGCGGAAGCTCACTTTTTAGGAAGCATTGGGAGGTCAATAGACCTACTCTCGCACTGTACAGAGAAACGCGCTAAGAATTCGCCGAGAAAGTTTTTACCTCGTACCCTTTCACGCGATTTGTCATCGCATTTTTACGAGAAAAACCTCAGGTAAATATGCAATATGTTATTTGGACATATAATCTTTGAAATGCAAAGTGATTTTTGCCCATTATTCACATGTGTGTTGTTGGATGCATATGCAGAAAAAGGCGCTTGTAGATAGAAGTGGGCCACTATTTGTGGATAGACATGGGCCACTTGAGTAATGCCGTTCTTTGCACAGTAAAGTGTTTTTATCAATTATGCAAATGTCTTATTTACATATTTTTATCATTTAAGCCATCATGCCCCCCAAAAAAAAGGAAACTCCCAAAAAAGAGGTGAATTATGAAAAATTGATTGCTGCTATAAAGCAAGTGAAAATAAATAAAATATCGGAGCGTGTTGCTTCTGCTGCTACCGATGTTAGCAGATCGTCTTTTCAACACTACTTGAAACTTGCGTTTTTTTTTGCAACACCTTTGTCATTCCAACTTTATTACTCCTTCTTTCCAGACATTAAATGAAGTCGCTGTTTTTTCAATTTCAATTCAGGACAAGAATTTGTAGCATATAGCAGCATTTTTTCAGAAAAAAATTTGGGTGGCCCACTTCTCCCTACACTTTCGGAAAACACGGAAAATACACTTTTTTTCCATTCAAAAAGAGAAATACTTCAAAACTTAATTGCAAGCATCTGCCCTGATGGAAAGTTGCGTTTTGGAATACCCTTGCAATTAAAAGAAAAATTAAGACAAAATTTTCATTTTTCACCATTTTACAACCAAAAATAAAAACGTGGCCCACTTCTGTCTACAGCACTCTACCATATACAAAATTAAAAGTGTTTCAACACAATAAGCGGCAAAATTAATTTGTTATGCTCTACAATGATCACCCTTCCTCTAAGAAAATAATGACGGCTGGTGCATACGTCACAGGCGGGGCCAATACAATGATTGAAGTTATATGGCCCTTGCAAAACGTAAGCACCAGGCGGAGGCTTATGCAATATTGCATTGTGCAACTGAAATCAATCAGAGAGGTTATAAAAACAAGCGGATCTATATTGCAACAGACAGCTAGGTGATACTGAGGGCATTAGTGAACCCCAAAATACAATCAGACTAGTTTGGGAATGTATTCGAGAATTGAATAGCCTGAGAGACCGCAATAAAGTCACTTTGCTGTGGGTGTCCGAACATCCGGCAATCGAAGGAAACGAACAAGCTGATGAGTTAGCAAGGACGGAAGCATCGGCTTCATATATAGGCCCAGAACTTATTCTAGGAGTGTCCAAAAACACAGCATGAGAACAGGTAAGAAATTGGGTAAAAGGGAAGCACAAAGAACACTAGGTAAAATAACCAAGCAAATTCATGCAAAACTTTCAATAAGGAATCATCAAAAAAAGAAGATTGAGGAACTACTTCATTTTAGTAGGAACCATCTTTGTACAATAACAGGTCCCCTTGCAGGGCACTGCGCACTGAAAGGACTCCTACAGAAAATTGAGACCAATACTGGAGATATCAACTGCAGATTGGTATCTCTGGTATACTGTGGTCTATATCAACCCCCAGGAGTCGAAGGCGACCTGCAAGGGGCCAAGCGGAGAAAATAATTGGGAGTCATGAATGGAATAATCCACATTCACAGATAGTATCTGTCGAATAATCTATCTACATAAATTATAACACTACCTATGAAGTAAAAGTTTTTGAAACATACATAAATATGCATAATAAATCATAAAGGCTTGTGTTTGACAAGATTTTTTTTTCACTTTTTGAGACTGTTTTAGAGTTTCTGGATGTTAAAGATCTAATTTTAAAAGAAAATTTAATCAAGTGGAAACCAGATATTGCCTGTTTAACAGATTTGTTTACTAAATTTAGAGGGTAACTTGCAGTTACAAGGTGATAGTCTAAATTTAATTAAAACAAAGTCCACCGTTTCAGCGTTTCGTGCCAGAATTAAGCTAATGTTTTGCTATTGCACGGCGAGAATTTTTCCAGTTCCCCAATTTGCCAAAGACAAACTGCCAGAAAGACGATATTTCAACCTACGTGCAACATTTAAATGCTCCCTATTCAGATTTTGAAACTAGGTTTGAGGATATTTTGACTTTAGTAATACCACAGTTGATAATCAATCCATATGGGGCATTGAAGAAACGGATGTCATGTTACAAGAGGAACTGATCGAAATAAGCACTAACGAAGAACTTAAGGTACAGTTTAGAAACGGATATCAGCAATTTTCGTTTCAAAAAGACAGACCTGTTACTTATTCTATATTATGAAATATCGCAAGAAAGTTTTTAATTGTTTTTACATCCTCATATCTAGTCAAAATAGGTTTCAGTGCGGTTGCCGATCTCCAAACAAAGAAAGAAACAGACTGGACATTATTAATTGATGAGATTTGAGATTAAACCTAACTAAATCGATGCCAAATGTTGAACATTTATTATTAAAGCAGCAGGTTCATCCTTCTCACTAAAAGCATTTGTTTTTTCGCTTAGTTACTTGCTAAATTTTAATTAGATTCGCTTTTGAATTAGACTTTTGGAAATACTGTTTAAATTTGAATTTAATTAATAAATATATAAAATATTATGTTGTCTGTAAGTTTTTCACATTAAACTTCACTACAGTTAGAAGTTTAAATCTCTCTTCTTCTTTTAAGTTTGCAAAAAAATCAATATTAGGTAAGCAGAAGTCTACCCAAAACCGAAAAACGTGGCAAGTTGCATACGAGGCTAAAAAGTTTGGGAAACACTGCTCTAGACGCATAAAGACAGCCAGTTTTTGGCAAGCCAAAAATGAACCTAGATGATTATTTCGATCAACAGCCAGAGACCTATACAGATTAGTGCAGGGTATTAGGATATTAGAATGGCTGATATAATTAAATGGGAGACAAAATGCAAAAAGCCAAGAGGCTGTAGTGTTTCAGGAGACTTCAGGTTAGACAGCTCGCCTAACAAAAAAGCCTTATTATGCAGGATTTCAGAGTATAGCATCGTGTCATTTGGGAAGCATCTCCAACTGTAGCAAAAGTGCTACGTTTGGAGGCTTAATTGTATGACAGATTACCGGAACATATTTAGAATTTGAGTGTTAGACAATTCAACAGAGGAGTAAAAAACATATTGTTGGACAAGCCATTTAACTTGTTAGCTGAAAATGAGATTATATCCAACTTTTTGTATCTATGTTCTATTGTTATATGTTTTTTTTTGTCTTGTCATATTATTTATCTGTGTATACGCTAATACCTTATTTTGTATATCTTTTTTTATGTTTATATTTTACATTGTTTATATTTTGACCTATCTGCTTTAAATAAATAAATTACTCTTACTAAAATTTAGCATTTAAAGGCCGATGATAGGGTAGGAGTGTTTTTAAGTTTAGATGAAACGGTAAGTGATGAAATCCATAGTTCAGATATTTTCGCCCTACATATATGTATGCGCAAATATATTCTGCTGCCGCGAAAGAAAGGAAAATTCTGTCAGAATAGTTAACTGACGTTTCTGGTGTAACAGATCCTTTAGTGAGTGTAATATGGGGGTATTCCATCATCATCCATCCAACTTGTTAGAACAGGGAGAATTTCTCATAGAAACGACGTAATGAAAGCTGCTGATGTGGCTTGTAATATACCGAATCGCTTGCTCCTTTTATATATTTATTGCATTTCTCGGTTTTTTTCCTATCCTTTTTGTTTAAGTAATGCATAAAAGTTGTAAATATAATCTCATAAAGGATGCTTAAAGTAACTATATGTTCGCACAGAAACGCTGTGGAATCTTTAATAATAAAAGAAAGCAAGGTGTGGATGTATAATCATCTCAAAAATAATTACCAACTCTTCAAATTAGGACGCCTGGGAGCAGCCAACATTTATTTTATATTTTTTTTTTTTGCAAAATTTAGTGATTTAGAGGGTAGCCTATTATTTTATTTACGTATGAGGTCCAATATATACAGCTTGCTAAAACTGAATAAGCACCTGACTAATGTAGCTTCAAATTTTCTTTAATTTCAAATAATATTTCCAACACAAAAATATGTATGAAAATAACTTTTCTTTCTTCGAATTTGGACCTATTGGAACTGTCTATGAAAGAAGTCCTAATGGATGTTTCAATGCCCACTTACTTGAGATCTGGTTTTGTCAAATCCAACAGCAACACATTCAACATACAAGAAACCAAAAAAAAAAGAGTAATCGCAGTGAGTAATAATCTGGCTAGCCATTTCGTGTCAAACATCATTCAGGCTGCACTAAAATATGACGTTTATTTAACGCAGCATCTGGTTATTGCAATTTTTGTGCCCATTAAAGAAGTGGCGACATATTCTAGATTCAGTTTCCTTTAGTGTTCAATTTAACGTCAAAAACTTAAATATTCTTAACATGCACAACAGATGCCTATTACATATCGCCTATTTCTATGTCAAAATTATAAAAACACGAAGCCCGTCGTATCTGCATATTAAAATATAATACAGATGTCAAGCACACATTGTAAATATTCGTGCTACCAAATATCTATCTATACCAAAACATCGTCTAGAACAATTTAAAAGCAGCTTTACTTATAATATTGTCAAAACTATTAATGACCTTTTGCCCAATTTCGATATTTATAAAGTCCCTATCTATGTTATTAAAACCTGGCTCAGACAAAAACTTCTTAGTATACAATAACACTATATTTACTTACTCTTTCCAATATCGTTTTTGCGTGTTTTCATTCTAGAGATTTGTTACACTTCGCATTTGCCCAGTCCATCCACATAATGGCATTATTATTTCTCTGTTTTTTTTTATCTTCAGTTTATTTTCTTAAAGGCTACTGGAAGAACGCTAAAGCTCAAACTCTGAATTTGAGCCACGGCGATGTAGCCTTTTTGGTTATATGTACATCGTAATATTAGTTATTAGTTATGGATTATTTTATATTTTACATTTTATTTTATCATAGATAAGAACATTATTATAATGTATCATCTGCTATTGTACCATATATAACCAATAAATCTCTATTATTATTATTATTAAATAAATTAATTTCTAGATATAGAGCAACTGAACTTTATAAATATAACGCGCATGAAGTTCTGAAAAAAATTCCAGGTGCTAAGATTCAGCAGGGACAACTGGCGCGTTTATTAAATGCAAGTATTTTATAGCTATTACAATAACACAGTGGTGTTGCTAGTAATCCACTTACTAAATGAAATTGTTGAAAAAAGTTGGATGATAACTGTACCTTCATTTATGACTGCCGATGATTCGATGACAATTTAAACGTGCACTAAGAGCGTTTCTGCTGGAGCACTGCTTTTGTTACGTTGAGGAATTAATTGATTCAGTATCTCGTCTTAATGTGCAATTATTTTTTAAATTGTAGGAGCTTACTAGATTCTAAATTGACATAGTGTTTTCAGTTTGAATACTGACCTATATAATAAAGTTCTATCTATCATAGATATATCTATTTTCAAAGAAAACTTGCTTTCAAAGTATGAAGATTTAATTTTACATATATGCATGTTTTCCACGGTTATCCTGGAAAATATATTTAAACTAAAATTGAACGCATTACAGCTTAATGCTAGGGACCTTAAACACTTAATCCCCTGGCACTTGTTTCAGACTGCGGTTTGCGCCCTGAATAGCGCAGCAGCCATAAACTTTCAGAAAGAAAATTGCGGCAATAAATAATTGTTTAGACTTTACCAGGCACTATTTACCCGTTAAGTAGGAGTATAAACTAGCAGGTTTTCTCCTACGAAGAAAAACAACTTTTAATGGTGAAAATTAAAACATTTTCGGAAAAAAAGGATCTCCCAGAGTTAACTTTGATAATTAAAATTTATCGATTCGCTCCTACTTTGTTAGTTTAAAAGCTCTTTAATCGTATATGGAAGAATGTATTGATGTGGGTGGACGTTTGTGAAATATATGATTATGTCCGTACTAAATCTCGTTCAATTATTATATAATATAGGCATAATAAGCGTATAATTCTGTATAGGGCGTACATCGTCGACGTCAGGCCAGAATATACATGTATATATAGCTCCTAAAAATTCTAACCCGTTCAAAATATCCTGCGCGTCATTCTCAGCGTCGAAATGTTTCGTCCCCTTTCAACGCCTCTTCAAAATAGCGAGACAAACAGGACAAGCATAGCAAGCATACGTGCAGTTCAAACGGAGTCGTAGTTTGACTAGCTTCATTGCTTATCACGACCAGATGGCGTATAAATCGCAGCCGACCACTAGATGCCAGCACCAGACTTCGCCGGCCCAGCTACAGTACTTAAACGTAGCGGTACAATAATTGGAAATAATAATAGTCGACGTTTTCCTTGCAGTTAAGATTTGATTGAGTTAATTCGACCCGATGTTGACGTTGGAGAAACTGGCGTGGTTCGTTTTCTTCGGGACACGTTGTAGGTGTATATTGGACGATGTACTTAGCGGAAATGATTCCAGAGAATTGCAACTTATAGTACATGCCTGTAGTTGTTACATTGCACTGAAGTTTGTTTCGGTTTAATGTTGTAGAGAAATGTGATGCAATATTAAGAATCATGTCGATATTTCGCAACGTGCAACCCTTTTACAACTTGTGAGGTGGGGCGTTTAACCCTCTGAGTACCACAGAGTCGTCAACGACATCAAGGCTCATGGAATTTTGACGAGAATTCATTGAAAACTTAAAGAATAAACTATGGTTCCGTGACTTTCTGAGAAAAAATCATGCATACTATATGAAAATTAGTTAATTTAAAAAATGTTATAGCCTTGAAACTTACCGCACAATATGTTTTGTTCTTAAATGAAACAAAATAATAACATCTAATTGAAATTTTAGTCTTTAGTAATTGTTAGAAAGTCACAATTAGTTTAACTACGTCTTTCTTTTTATGTAGGTCTTAACATTAATCACCACAAGTAAAAGAAAAAAATAAAACACAATGCTTTTGTAATAATGTAACGCAAGTATTACAATAATGTAACGAGAATATTAACATTGAACTTCTATATGCCGTCTTCCGTTTGGTAAACATTTTATCAATCTAGTATTAAATAGACTATCGTGGAGTTAAATTATATAGCAAATTACCTGACCGAATTAAGCAGTTTAGTGTCAAAATGTTCAGCAAATTTGTAAAACAATTTTTCTTAATTAACGTTTTCTATAGTGTACATGAATATCTATAATATAATTTTGATTGACAATCTAATTATCCACATATATTTTTATTATTATTATTAGTATTGTTACTCATTTTATGTATTAATGTTTTGTTCGTGTTGCTTTCGTGTAACTTGTGATATACATTTTATTTATACAATTTTTATTTTATAAATGACAATTATACATACGATGTATATATTTATATATATTTTCTTTTTTTTTGACATGTTACGAACTGTGATAAAATAAATCAAATACAATACAAATTCTCCTAGCACTGTTCCGTAAAAGAACAGAATTGATTTCCGTGATACATTGTCTAATTACGTTTTCTAAGTGATCGATATTATTAAATGGTCAAATTGTAAAAGTTATTTTCTATGTAGCCCCAAAAAAAGAAATTCATTGGGGATAGGTCTGGCGATCTTGTGGGCCAGAAATTTTTTGAATAACTTCGAGCTAGAAAAGAAAGAAGCATTTGGTAGTTTCAGGGCAAGAAAGCATTGGAAATGCGGTAATTGTTCTGTTTTATTTCAAAACAAAACAATTTGTGCAGCAAAAATAATTCCCATTTTGAATTTTCCTTTTCAAGGTTATAAAAATTTTTAAACTTAACTAATTTGACATAGTATGTATGATTTTCCTACGAATTACTGAAAACTAAAATTTCAATTAGACGTTATTATTTTGTTTCATTTAAAAATAAAACATATTGCGCAGCAAAAATAATTCCCATTTTGAAGATTTCCTTTTCAAGCCTATACAAATTTTTAAACTAACTAATTTGGCAAAGTATACATTTATTAATAAAAGAATCTTTTAAACTCAAAAACTGGGATACTTTACTCTTAGCGTAGTTTAATATTTTTGACCTTCCCTTGTATACAATTACATTTTCGGTAGATTTGATGAGTATTATTTTAGTTTCAAGAAATGCAAAGGTAATTTGTAAAAAAAAAGATTTAGTAAATTCAAAGATAAAAAATTTCCCACATGCTGCGCAATTTCTGCCGGTCACTATGTATTATCAAATATTATACCAGTATACATATGGTCAAAGAAATGTTCCACTGGCGTACTATAGATGGCACTTTGTATTCTAAGTATTCTCTTACGGAAATATATTACCACTACAAATGAACAACAATAGAAAATTCTAGTGGTGATATCTATAGTGCGCCAGTGGAACATTTCTATGACCATATGTATACTGGTATAATATTTGGTATTATTACAGAATAATTGAGTAAAGATCTATGTCGATTACCCAGATTACTTCTTACTTATGGGCAGCATGCGCGGGATTCTCACTTTACACAGGAATGATAAATAAAACTTCAGTTTTCAGCTTTTATGCAAAATGACACTGGTAAAGTCCACGCTTGTTCAACGTTCTAGTTTTTGGAAAACATCTTATATGTATGTATTGAATAAAAGGGACATATATTCTCAAAAATAAGTCGAGAGGCAATAAAAATGTCAATAAAAAATGATTTCCTGAAGTACCGTGAATGGGTCTAGTCGGCTAAGCATAGTGAAATGGTCTGCGGAAGATTTTTTTTTTAAAAACATGAAGTTTTCTTAATATTTTCTTATATTTGGGAAGTTTGTCCAGTATTTGGCAATCTGTACTGTTTGCCTGAATCAAACTTGAATGTTATATACATAACTTTAATTTAGGATTGGTATTCTCATTTTAGTTTTTTCTGATAATTGTTCTACAACAGTTGCTACAAATTATATTCTTCAATATCGGTGTTATTAAAGTGTTAATTATGTTATTCGTTAAACCTTATATCTTATATGAAGAGTATTATTAGCATCTAAACGTGCTATTTGGAGAATTTTTTAGATGATTTCTTGAATTTTACATAGCTTTTTTTCAGTGCAGATAAACACAATGTTCCATCAATATTATGAGAGCATTGTATACGGTTATTTACTTATTTTTATTAAAACAATGTTTACCCCTCATATTTATCAAGTTACAATGTAGGTATTAGAAAAATGTGGAATTTTATTTTGCATAACAATGAAAATGAAAATTTCGAGCAATATTTCCGCAGGCGGTTTCAAAATCTTAAACACCTATCAAAGTAAGAGACACCAGCGCCGAAAACAAAAAGAAATTATTATTGTTTTATCTTCATCGGCAGCGCGTTCCGAATATATCGTATTTTTGTTGTTTACACCCATGCTTCTAATTATTTCGGAGGTTTAGGAGAGGAGTATGGCCCTCCCTGATCCCTTTCGGTTATGCTGCTGTATCTTTCGTAGAAAACACCCAAACGCATATTGACATGAATAGCAGTCGAAAGATCAGACGAATAAAACTTTCTTCTTATAATTAAAAAAAAAAATATAGCAAATATCCTTTGTTCCTGGTACGTTTTTACAACCCAATTATTTATAAATCTGAGTATGCAGATAAGTTATACTTTTGTTTGATACCACTAAAAATAGTATTTGTTAATTAAAATCATAGCAATATATATACTGCGAGAAGCTGTGTTAAATTGATTAAAAAATAGAAATCCAACAAAACAAGATGCGGTTAAATATAGTCAAACAAAAATATTTGTTAAAGTAACAAACTGTATTGTTAAAATAATTATGCAGATTTGTGACAATACTTCTAACATTTTTTTAATAATTAGGTAATTTTAGCTTACCTAAACATTCAATATTGTTAGGCCAATAAGTGTTCGGGGTAAAATAAACAATTATTTCATGTTAAGTCTACCACTAGAAGTTGTCAAGTTAAACAAACATTTTAAGTTGAAATGAATAAATGTTATCTGCTATGTCAAAATAACAATTTTTATTGTGTTAAACAAGGAAATTATGTTGAGCCAAAACAGAATTGCTTTTCAGTTGATAATATTTTATTGTTACTACAAGCTATAGTGGTATTTTTCAATTCTCCTTGTAAAGGGAAATGTTCAGATGTCATGGTAGTGTTCATTTAGCACATCATATTCATAATATAAAGTGTAAAATATCTCTAGACGGAATATATTTAAAACCCTCAAAAAATAGCAGCTTTATGGACATCACCGTCGTCGCATGCCACGAATGTTAATGTTCGTAGTTTCTATTCAATGTTTCACCGGTAAATATACTAGGTTAATACTGTGTAACCCTGACTTTTATGCTTTATAACCCTTATGTGTCATTACTGATGTGAAATGGTAGAAGCGCCATCTTTAGGGCGATTTCTGAAGTACCTATATTTAATGTATTTGCCGCTGTGTGGAAGAAAACCGTTATACATGGAATCCATTTTCCTTTGTTAAATTAATAAAACAATATGATATACCCTATTACACGTTTTTCTTGTAAGAGTGAACAGAAGGTAGACCTATTACTATGCGTACACTATATCGCTACATTCGAGCCTTTCGAGACTTTTTCATACCGTCCGGCGTCCACGATTAGTGCTTCCCTTGACTGTGGACCACTATCATCAACGTTTGAACTGGTGCAGAGAACGGCAACATTAGGAGGCAGAATGACATAATGTATGTTGTCTTCAGCGATGAATCGCAATTCTGTTTAGATATACACAATGGCCGTAGAAGGGTACAACGCCGGTATGGAGAGCGACGTGATATTGGGTTTGTTGTGGGGAGGCATGTAGACACGACTATTGGAGAAATGATTTGGGGAGCTATTGCTTATAGTAGCCGATCACCACTTCTCTATTATTCAAGGCAGTATGACAGCTGCATGTTATGTTGATCATGTCCTACAAACCACTTTACTACCTTATTTAGATGGCCGCATGTCCTTTTTCAGCAAGACACCGCACGTCTCCATATTGCTCGTCGAACTATGGACTTTCTCCAAGAAACAGCCGTTAATGTTTTGCCGTGGCCAACCTGATCACCGGATTTAAACACCATTGAACATGTGTGGGATATCATGGGGAAGAGGCTGTCCATTTTGCACCATCATCCATAGAATCTAGTACAGTTAATCTACGAAGCTGAAGTTGCTTAGAACGAGGTGCCACAAGCAGATATCGACAATCTCAGCAATGGATTCAGCTACGGGGTCGCCATAAACGTTATTATTATTATTATTTCGTATTACATGTTAATAAAACTTCTTGCAAATGTTATCAGTTCAGTGTTTCTGCTGATTATGATAGCTTTGCTATCGAAACGTACGTCCAGTTTAATGCAGTTTGTGGTGAGGGGTTTAGGAGAAGTTTACAGCAAATGTTATCGTTTAAATTTTGATGCAAAACATCAATCATATTGTCAAAAAATCAAATTGCGCAAGTTATTCCCTGTAGATGTAACACTTTTAGGGTCATATTTTGTTGGAGATCCGGTAAAAAACTATTGTACTAGCAAATATTGGCAACATTTTTTTCAATTATATTAACCATATATTTTGTTCAATTTGATTAAAAATGTTTTTACTGCAAAAATATTTGATGTTGGTTGATGGAATGCATTTTCATCCCTCAGTTTATACAACAAAAGTAAATATTCGAATCGATTACAATAAATTTATGTAATTCGATCTGCGTCGAATATTGTACCTATTTAATAAGCAACAGAATTATTTTAAGACCGCATCGTGTGGCACATACGTGTGATACTATTTTCCGAATTACTCCCGTTTTCGTCGAACGATTTTTACCCCATTTTACCAACTAAATATTAATAGACATACACATAATTATTAAGGGCATTAGCACGGGACCGAATTGCACGGCGGCGTAGCGGTAGGCAATGTTTTATGAACGTGGGCCTCTCCAGGTTCCTTCCATTCGCCCAGTTCGCCGAACCGACGGTGGCTAAAACACATTTTCGCCGATACGCCGCGCCAAACCGGAACAGAACAGAACAGAAAGTGAGCATTACATCATAAATGTTATTAATTATTCGCAACTTCATTATCTGTGATATCTAGCGACGAGTTAATAGTGTTTAAATAAATGATTAGCAGGCAACACCTCTGGTGCAACCGGAACGCGGAGTCGTCAGTTGGGTGAGGCATAGAGAGGGCGAGGGTGGATTATTTCCGGTTGGTGATGTGCCCTGTTCATACATACGTCAATTGGGTGTTAGATGGATACACATCTCGATATAATATCAAATCGTCTGAGCTTGTGTATCTGGGGGTACTGTTTCTTGACCAATATACTGAGAGTCACTTTATACAGGGTATATCAAATAAAAAAGTAAATTTACTTGGGTGTTAACTACACGACATATAAAGCACAAACCCACCGAAACCGGATTTCATCATTAAAGAATAAAAAAACGTTAAATTTAGAGCCAAAAATTCTTTAGTCCGGGCCTGATGCAAGAAAACGTCATGTTAAGCACCCGCTAAACGTGGTATTATGTATAAATACATTGCACTCATTTAGTATTATTCTTAATGGTATGCCATAAGTTCATTTAACGTCATTCTGAACAAATAAAGGCCCTTGTAAAAATAGTAAAACTGAGACATTTTAAATTTCTTCTTTTTATAAAATAAACATTCCTTTTTTGTTAAGAGCATTCCTACGTAAGTCTACAAAGTATTATTTTTAATATCCTGATAAGACGTTCGAGTTTCACCGGATATGTGACTTCAGTAGTTACAAAAAACGTAAATATTTTTATTTTGCTTTGTCGAATCGAGAGTTAGTTGTTAATAAACGGTACCACATGAATCTGAGTTATTTCTTTTGGATTTATTTAATCATATAACGCAAAATGAATTGAATAGAATTACAAAGAAATAAATGTAGATACAGAAAATTTGCAAACACGCCTTTTTACTATGATATCGCGCGAAAATGAATCTATACATTCCCGCGCTTTTGCCGATGCATCAAGCTTCGATTTTCTGTATATGAAATAATGATGGTCCTGAAAAGGATCGTTTTTTCGAGACGGGAAGAATTTAAATAAAATGTTCGAAGTGGCTTGCACTCCAAGCGGCGATCCACACAAAACTAACAGCGGTAATGGCTGAATGATAGTGGTATGTGGGGGTATACTCGGGACAGTATTTAGGTTGAGCACAGGTGCGGCTATAGCCCACGGCATTTATAAAATATTTGTTTTTCTTGTTAATGCTTACAGATAGACCCCTGTGCATTAAGACTTTTTGATTGTATATGATTACAGCTGCTACATATTATTATATTTACCTCTATATCTGATACACGCTGTATACTTCACTTACTTAAAAAAAATATTTTTGGACGTAAAACAATATTCTAGGTAAACATATTTTGTAGTACCATGCTTTTAAATACTTTCCCGATTAGAGTAAGCCATTTTGTTAATCGTTGCTCATAGTGTATGCACGCACTTATCACTTCGACAGTACATATGTCCCCAAAATGTATGCAAAAATATTAAAAAAATAATATTTATTATGAGTTAAAAAGACAGTAGTGCCAAGGGTGATGCTAAAAATGTTGTCCATTATTTGAAAATACCGTCAAATTCTACGCTTTATGTTGTTAAAACCATTTGCGAGGAGTTATGGGTTTATGTCGACACAGGAATATCTAATAGCATTGCAAATGCCAAGAAAAAACCATACCTGGAAATCTATATAAAGCACAAAAGGAATTGAGTAAGCTGATAAGGAATTCGAAACGACAACATTGGTTAAAACTTTGTCAGGAGTTAACAAAAATACTCCAAACTGTGGTACTGGTAATGCTGTAAACTTCTCCTAAACCCCTCACCACAAACTGCACTAAACTGGACGTACGTTTCGATAGCAAAGCTATCATCATCAGCAGAAACACTGAACTAAATAACTACACTAAAACTACCCTAATTTATACCTAAAAAAGGTCATGGTACAATGATCACAGTCATGGCTGACTGCCGTCATGCTTAATTAGTCACTAATCCTAACTCCGCCTAATTTACTACTTATAATTTCAGTGTTTCTGCTGATGATGATAGCTTTGCTATCGAAACGTACGTCCAGTTTAGTGCAGTTTGTGGTGAGGGGTTTAGGAGAAGTTTACAGCATTGTCAGGAGTTAAATGATGACATCTGGGACTGCGCATACAAGATTGCGACCACAGGGAACCGAGAAATATATTACCTTACGATATTCCCATAGAAAAAAAGAGGACAATTATAGACACCCTACTTGTGCAGCGAGATAACAGTATATAGAGACAGTCGGAGAATAACACACCAGAACTCTTCACGATAGAACAACTGAAACGAGCGGTGGAAGCGATGAAAAATGGTAAGGCCCCTGGTTCTGATGGTATACCTGTAGAGGCAATAAAGACAACAGCTACCTCAAACCACACATGGCTATTAGACATTATAAATCGGCAGTTTGTTGTAGCACGAACCTTTCCTAAGGAATGGAAAATTGCCAAAGTACTCCCCCTACCCAAAAAGGATAAGAATCCAGCATCGTATAGACCTCTATGCTTGCTAAACACCATCAGCAAACTGTATGAAATCATGATAAAATTTAGGCTATTAGAGGAAATTGATATGAAGGGTGGCTTTGTGAGAAATCAATATGTATTCAGAAAAGGCATATCAACCATACACGGCATCGAAATTGTCAAGAAGAAAATTTCTGAATATAGGCTAAGATGGTGTGCTTTGATCACAATTGACATACGTAATGCTTTTAACACAGCAGATCACAAACTGATAGTGACTAAACTTGTCGAAAAGGGAATATCCGGCTATCTGATTAATATAATAGCAAGCTATCTTACAGACAGACAGCTATCACTGATTAGACTGAAATTAGACAAAATCTACCCCGACAACTGCAGGGGTGCCGCAAGGCTCGGTACTGGGACCCATATTGCGGAATGTCCTATTTGATGACATTTTTGATATGGAGTTTATCTGGGTTAGAATCAGATTAGGATTTCGTTTAGTATATGAATATTGCGCTTTTGTAAGGTTTTTATGGTGTTTATTCTCATTTTTGTAAATTAAAGTTAAATTAAAGTTTTAAATTAAGTTTGCATCTTTGTTTATATTATTCTGTAACAAGTATTAACCTACTGTTCGATAATAAAGTTTATCATTATCACTCAAAGTATTATTCTAATTTTACTTGAACAAGTGAGCTAGTGTGGTCGCATGAAGATAGCAATGCTTAAAGTAGTTCATAGCTTTATGTTTGTAAAATAAACATTCTTTATTTCTCAACAGCATCCTACACACAAAAAAATTATTACTGGATTTGAATATAACATAAGTTCATATATAAGCAAGAAGATGATATATTTATATTGAGAATAAAATTTGTTCAGTTTTCCACGCCCATGAATTTGTCAGACGAAACAATTTTCTAGTTAAAATGTAATCAATATACTAAAATCACTATGAACATATAATATTTTCACCACAAAAATAATTATTTTAGGTTTGAGTAACTAGATTTTCTCAACTGGAAATATTTATGCTTTAATAATTTACGTACATTTGATTGAAGTATATAAAAGTATTATTTGAAGTATTGCCATTATTTGCTTCCAAAATATAAGTATATTGAACTGATAATACTTACCTGCTTAATCTAAGTATTTCTAGTATTCAAGGGTAATAATTACATACTAATTTTGTGTCTGTAAACTAAAAAAACCTCGGTAGGGGAAAATTAATAAATAAAGAAATATTATGTAATTAAATAAATTTACTGCCATACTTTATAGTTTTACAATGTTTGGGAGAAGGTAGCGTATCGGGTACTCCAGGAGTGCGCAAGGTATTGATGTGTAGAGGTATAGATGTTATGCGTTTCCGTCGTTGCCACCGGTGTTCTCGGGATACCACTCATGGCCTGGGCCTGGTATCTAGTCGGTGTTGGTTACTGATATAATTTCAATCAGTATAATAATTTGCTGGTATTTCCTACTGAAAACTAATAACTAGTAAATATTTAAATATGTTTATTAATGTACACACCTACCATGTTCATGTATTAACGACACAATGGCGCTGACTCTAAGTACTATTTCAAAGTTTTTTAAACCAGTAATCCTTTAATATTATATAACACGTACGTACTTAACCTTCGAATATTCTAATGGTAACATCTGTGCATCAGCCCCATTTCACCCCATTCTCTAAGTAGCTGTGAAACCGCTTGGGTTTCCATTTAGATTTACTTACACTCACAACCAACAACCCTGTTCGCTGCTCAATCAAAAAGTGACGCCAAGTAAAGCGTATGTATATGCAAAACCCCCTAAACCCTCCCAAAAATGAGGGAACCAATGACAGATAAGTTTTAGTGCAATAAATGGTAGGGTAAAATTCGTTTCAAATGTTTCAATATTATGGTAATTTCAATTTGATATTTCATGTTTTCAGTACAAAACATTTAATAATTTTATATAGTAATTCATTATATCAAACGTATAAGGGATCGCTGTCATATGTTATTCTTATTTACCTTTATGTCTTTTACATCCTGTATTACTCGATGTGTAAGTGCAATTGTAATAAAATTTGCTAAACTTTTTTTTGGATGTATGCAATATATTTTTCGCTACCGCCATGGTACGCGCATTGGTTTGTACTTGGATTAAGTGTAATTCTAAATAAACATATCATGTGATTTTATCACATGCATATCAACTCTGACAAATATTTAAAGCGCCAACCTATATTTGCATTTAAATAGGTATGAAATTCAGGTGTATTTATCATAGGAGGGATTAATGCTTTCCCAACGTTTCTAGCTTATTTTGTATACATTCTAAGCGAATATTTGCATGCATGTATATAAATCTGTAATAGCTATTGCGAGAGTCAGGTACATGACGGAATCAGCTTTGCACCGATTATTATTATTCGCCATCTTGTTAGCCTTAGCGTACCATTAATTTAAAGGCGATTTCCGCGTATTTAGCAACCCCTCCCAATTCTCCTCCTATTATGGGGTGAGCGTTTGCGAATTGATATACTGCGAATGATATGCACGCGAGCACTTGACGCCAGTTTTTAAAATGCGTCAAGTAGCAGCAGCCAGCCGCTCTCTTTATGCCCGATACGTACCGGCGGAATGGCAGTTTCGCGTTTCGGCATTAATGGAAGTAATCCCTTATCTCGGATATCGGACCGGCGTAATGAGTTTCGAACAGGTTAGAATCGGTGTGCACCCCATGTCGATATTTACGTCGGAGCACGTTCAAAAATAACAATAAACGCCTTTAAGTGCGAGCGGAAAAATCTGCTGGCGGCTGCAGCGTTCGACGGTTTTAAAAAGGAATTCTGTGTAAATATTAACCGGGATATGAATACCTATGCATACGCTCGCTCGATTGTGGAATAAGTGGAGAATACATTGGCGAATATCAATTGAATGAAAATACCATTTAGAAATATTAACGAAATATCATCAGTAGAAGTTTCCTTTAACGGTTTGGCATAAATTTTGTAGCAATGTCTGAGTAAGGAAGAACAAATAGTAGGTAAGAGATCTTGGTTTTGTATTTTCTTCCCTATTTATTATTAGTTTCCCTGTCTTATTATAGCTGATGCTTCGTCCCACTCCAGCGATTGAATTTCCTCAAGAAACATTTTCTTCGGTCTGACTCTTCCTCTTCTTGTGCCTTCCGGATCATGTGTTTTCAACAATTCGTTGCTCCGGCATTCGAGAGGGATGGATTGCTGTGTATTCTCGCTTTGAAGCAACCGACAGTTTTTTTTTTATAATTTCAGGCGATTCTATCTAAAACCAATTTTCCATTTATATCTTACCACAATTGCATTTCTAATCAACACACTGAGAGAAAAGAAAATGTCATTTCAATCTTTGTTGCTTTAAATACTATGCATCGGTATAACCATTATTAAATGATAAAATTAATGCAGCACGCATGGTTAAAATGACCAGTTACTTTTTAAAGTTTATGTGGTCAGCAGCGCAAAACTGAAGCAGTAGATACCATATCAGATTTTAGGGGCTTTAAAATCACAGTACGTTCTGGCTATCTAGATTTCTCCTACAAGAATAAGTTCTACGCCTATTTCAAGATAAAAAATCTTGCTATGGACAGTACAATAAGAATGATGCTGCAGAAGTTAACTGTGAAATTTACGGTCTTGCTTATAAATTAGCTGATGCGAAGATGAAAGAAGTGAGTGGATATACATATGAAAAGACTTCAAAATCCTTGGGTTTTGTAATACGTATCTCTAAAAAATTCCAGAATACACGCAAGATTAAAGCTTGATATTACACCTTTGTTCTTTTTAAATTTAAATACGCAGCCTGCATATGATATCCTACCCATGCTAATGAATATCTATATCTAGATCGTATACATTGCAAACCGGATGAGGTTTATCCTCCATGAGATGTCCCCTCTGCTGGCCTTTTTACGCGTCATAGTATATTTTAAAAACTATTAGGTCTGTAAAATGGTAGGCATCATAAAATCTAGCCTTTTCGAAGATGAGGAAGCAAGTTGATGAACTTGTTGCGTGAAGGTAAGTTTATAATCAAAGGTAACTCCTAAATCAATGAAATCTTCAGCAGAAGACAATTGATGGTTCGCAATGTAGTAATAGGCAGACGTAGAATTAGATTCTCATGTAAATCTCGTGGTCGACTATTTGCACACCCACATCCGATAACGTTTACGAATAAATCTTGAGATCATTCGCGTACGCCTAGACAGGTGAGCTATTCTAGCAAATCATCAGTATATGAAAGTAATAAAAAAAGAGGTCCTTCACAAGATCCTTGATCTGTAGACCAAATATAGGTATAAATTTTTGGGAGGTGAAGCCGTTATAGTGTACATAATTGATTCTATTAGACAAATATGATTGGATAAGCTTTAGAAAGGGTACACAAAGATTAAACCTATTCAATTTATCCCAGAAGATGTTGTGATTGATAGTGTCAAAGGTACTAGAAAAATCGATATAAATTGCATCGACCTCTGGACGGATATCCATCTGTTGCGAAATCATATATATAATAATAAACAAAAAATAACGAAAAGCACTTTGTTATTTCAAGGCCATAACTTTTCTGAGTGCATAAATCCTCTGAAAAAAAAACCGGTGTATGAGACTTATAGGCGTGATACTTACACAGAGAAAAACAAAGTAGTCATAATAGCTAATTAATTGCAATTAGATAACCGAACAGTTGCTGAATCACCTGGATATTTAGCTTATTTATACATATATTTTCGATGTACTAACATTTTTAAATTAGGTGATGTATAAATAGTTAATTTAAATAAAAGAATATTTAAAGTGACTAAGCTTTAGTTATTATACGATGAACTAACTTGTATTCAGAACTTCTACTACTATAGATATTTTATCCATACTATAGTTAAACAATCCGCCTACAAAATAGAAGGATTGAGAAGACATTTTGTTTGAATAAATTAACTGAAAAAGTCTGTCGTCGTGGTTTCTAAATTGTTAGGTGTATTTACTTTTTGCGTGCGCACGCAGGAACTTACTCTGCACTATCCTTCCCAAATTCAGTGTTTACTGCGTTGTGAAAGTCAGAGGCTCTTGTCAATTTTGAAGAAAAGCATTCATGGTAAAAGTACATAATGATATCAACAGCTTATTACAAGATTGGACACTATCATTTAGTAGAAGATCTTGAAAGTAAGTGACAAGGTAAGCAGCTGAAAATTAAAATAAATCTAAATGAACTGACTTTTAAAGAAAAAGTTGGAGGCAGAAGAAAATATTTAACCATCGATGGCCATATATGACTTTTAACTTTACTGATTATGGATGGCGTGAAGGAGAACTTAAAGAAAGTTGGTAATATATTTTTTAAATTAAGTTAGGAGTTTCAAAACCTATTATAATCAAACGTTGAATTTATCTTTGTTTGAATCAAATATAATCCATATTTTTTATGATAGTTGTATTTTGTATATATAAGGTCTGTTCCAACATGCAGTTTTCGTACGGTTCTTGATCACGTGAACCAATCAGATTACTCCAATCTTTTGTATGATTGGTTCACGTGATCAAGAACCGTACGAAAACTGCGTGTTGGAACTGGCCTATAGCATACTAATTTTACTATTTTAGAGAGTTTGGTTGCAGATATACATTTTAGGACTTGCTCTTGTTATTAAATAATAATAATAATAATAATAATAATAGTCTTTATTTTCTGCTTCAGACACAGGTATACATTATAAATTATATTATAATTGTGAAATTTGCATTGCCACCAATACCTAAAAGCTTTCATTGAGAAATGACAGAAATGTAATCAGAATTATAATTGCTGAATTCTGGCTTAACAGCAATGTTTCATTGACGTTCAACTTGTATGAAGAGACAGAAAAAATAAGGTAAGATCTACATGGTAAACTTCTTTCATAATAGTACAAGTAACACACTGAGAAAAATGGGTTAAGTAAACTGTATACTTGACAAAAAATTGTTTACCATAGGTAAAGTTTTGCTTGGAACTATTATCTTGAATTAGTACCTGCAACTAAACCCAGTTTCCTGAAAGCAAGTTGTTACTGTAAATAGTGCTTTTATTAACGGCTATTATACAGCGTGCCTGACGAATTTGTGGTAAATAACGTATTACTTATGACTACAGCACACGGTTAGTAGAAGTAACAAGAATGCTGATCGCTATTAAACTCATGTATTTTCTAAATAAGCTAACAACTGCCACAACTACGATTGTTTGAGTTTTGCTGTCACCACGTGATTTTTTGCTATTCCTGATTGGCTAATGCGGCGAGTAATAAAATAGTCCCCGAGATTGCTACGCGCGCAAGCGTGGGCTAGCGTCAAGTAGAGTTACGAACGGCGGACGTGAAAAGAGTGGCCAAGGAGTACAGCCATTATAGGCCAGTTTGAACGCAAAATATAATAAAATAACCGGTGGGTTAACTCAAGCCTCATCCGTTAAATGAATCCCAGCGAAAGAAGAAGTACCGAGCCTATAAGCAATCGGATGTTTCAAGATTGCAGTTTTAAACCACGTGGTGGGATATTGAATTCCTCATCACTGTGATAATATCTGCGCCCGCTGGTGAAGTTAAAGTGTGGATCCCGTCGCTAGTGATCGACAGTCCAAGTCCGCACCTAAGGATACCGTGACAAAGAGCCGACGTCTATGTCGGCGTACGCGATCAACTCGCCGAGACAACGCCTAGTGCAAAGAACCAACAGAAACCGCAAGTTTACCGCCAGGTATATTATTCTTTTTTTGTTATTAGTTGTAACTTCAAAGCCATATTTTCTTTGTTCTTTGTTTAGATTTCAATAGCTAAATAACGTTTCAAGGGAGCCCCATCTACCCATCTTTTATTATTGCTTTGTTTATTTTTTTCATTATTAAGGAATATATTTTATGAGTCATTACGTTGTAAATTGTTTAAAAAGAACTGTTGTTAAAGCGAAACCAATTCTTTCATTCATACAGGTAGTCACTGTGTTTGTCCTATATAAAATAAAACTATTACTAATAATACGGTTTTTTATTTAAATTTAGTTGATATAAAGTTGAACAACAATTAAGGTAAGTAATTGTATATATTATAGAAAACATTCCTTTTTATATATCAGGTATCTAGTGATCGTGCATTAATGATACTGTTTCCTTATCACAAGTAATCCTTTTACTTACCGCAACTGCATATATTCTTTGGTTTACTACTTAAGTTTAGTTATCACAAGTAACTGTCATAATATTACCGGTATGAAAGCAAGCCGTAAGTAACTTAGATTGTTGTTGTTAGTATCTGTGTTCAGGATCTCTTTTTTACTAGTGCTAAGTAATCTGTGCTTTTGTCCCCTATCCAGCTGAACTTTTTACTTACGACAATTGTATTTTCATTTACGATTATTAAATTTTTTTCTCAGTGCACTGAACTTACGAATATTGTAACTGCTGACGCTATAAAAGCTGATATAAGTATCCACCTGTTAGTTTAATTGAACCTTTTTTATGCCAAACGCTTGAATAAATTTCTATTTAATGGCTTTACGTCTTTTATTTATTTTTAGTACTTAGGTATCACACATTATCATATATTCATTAATATAAGCTGTATTATGTATCTGTGCTTACAGATAATCTTATAGGCGTTACAGATATGCATAGAATCTCACCATTAGTGTTATCTTTATACTAATAATGAAGTAATTTTAACTAATATAATACATAAAATAAACAAATAGATATAGCAAAGTAATCAACCAGATAATACACCTAATCTTCTAGTCTTAAAAGTTTTGTTTGTGTATACTGAGAAAAAAAATTAATAATCATAAATGAAAATACAATTATCGTAAGTAAATAGTAAAAAAGAGATCCTAAACACTGATACTAACAACAAGCAATCTAAGTTACTTATGGCTTGATTCATACCGGTAACTTATGAAGTTACTTATGATAAGTAAACTGAAGTAGTAAACCAAAGAATATATGCAGTTGCGGTAAGTAAAAATTTGCTCATGTCAAGTAGATGTATTGCTATGAGTAAACTATTCTATAATGGCTATCACACCTTCATTATTAACCTCAATTAATGCAAGCTATTTGGATTACTTGTGACAAGGAAACAGTATCATTAATGCACGATCACTAGATACCTGATATAAAAAAGTAAGGGTTTTCTATATATATATATATACAATATACTTACCTTAAATTTGTTGTTCAACTTATATATCAACTAAATTTAAATAAAAAGCAGTATTATTAGTAATAGTTTTATTTTGTATAGGGCAAACACAGTGACTACCTGATATGAATGAAAGACATTGGTTTCGCTTTATTATTATTAACAACAGTTTATTTTTAAACAATTTATGATGTAATGACTCATAAAATATATTCCTTAATAATGAAAAAAAAATGAACAAAGCAATAATAAAAGATAGGGTAGATGGGGCTCCCTTGCAACGTTATTTAGTTATTGAAATCTAAACAAAGGACAAAGAAAAATATGGCTTTGAAGTTACAACTAATAACAAATAATATACCTAGGCGGTAAACTTGCGGTTTCTGTTGGTTCTTTGCACTAGGGGTTGTCTCGGCGAGTTGATCCTCTGTCGGCGTACGTCGACTTCTTCGTCGCGGTATCCGTAGCTGCAGATGGCACTTGAACTGTCGGATCACTAGCGGCGGCATCCACACTTTAACTTCACCAGCGGGCGCAGATATCATCACAGTGATGAGGCATTCAAATATCCCACTACGTGGTTTAAAACTGCAATCTCTTGAAACATCCGATTGCTTATAGGCTCGGTACTTCTTCTTTCGCTGGGATTCTTTATACGGATGAGGCCTTGAGTTAACCCACCCGGTATTTTTAATATATTTGCGTTCCAACTGGCCTACAATGGCCGTACCCCTTGGCTACTCTTTTTCGACGACCTTTTCACACGTCCGCCGTCCGCAACTCTTATTTGACGCTTGCGCGCGTAGCAATCTCGGGGACTATTTTATTACTCCGCCGCGTTAGCCAATCAGGAACACTAAAACAATAACGGGGTAGCAGCAAAACTCAAACAATCATAGTTGTGGCAAGTTGTTAGCTATTTAAGAAAATACATGAGTTTAATAGCGATCAGCATTCTTGTTACTTCTACTAACCGTGTGCTGTAGTCATAAGTAATACGTTACTTAGCACAAATTCGTCAGGCACACTGTATAATAGCCATTAATAAAAGCACTATTTACAGTAACAACTTGCATTCAGGAAACTGGGTTTAGTTGCAGGTACTAATTGAAGATAATAGTTCCAAGCAAAACTTTACCTATGGTAAACAATTTTTTGTTAAGTATACAGTTTACCTAATCCATTTTTCTCAGTGTAGTCGAAACAGTCAGAGAGAATAGTAAATATACCTAAAAATAAATTTGTAAAATACTTATCTGAAATAGCTAAAGAGTCGAATTATAATAAATAAAATAACTACTTTTTTTATATGTCTAAAAAATGCTGTTTATTTGACTATTCTTTTAGACAAGTCAAACAGCAACAATATAATAAGTAAAACAATCAATTGTAAATAGATATTTTAACAATTTTAGCTAATTTTTGACTAAATAAATTAGGTATTACATCTAATCTTTGTTTAGTTTTACCACATTATTTTTCTCTGTGTATAAGAAAATTTCTAACCGCAATATTCCTTGTCATATATACGCAAAGGTCCATCCATCGGTGCTAAATAATGCACAATCTCCATCAACGCTTAAGAAAACCGGTATGCGGTTCCGCAAAACGGAAAACACGGAAGCATACACGCGGACACTTAAACGTTAAAACGACGACGAAGCGGCAGAATTTCGAATTACGGCGGTCGCCACCGCCTGTATAAAATCAAAACCACAGGCGGGAGGACGACCGAGGGGACCTTAGAATTCTAATCGAAAAGCCTGGCATAATATACATGTATCACGCAGTTTGCATCCGCCGGTGGAATGTCCGCGGAATGTCCGATAATCTACGCCGGACCGTCGTTACGTCATCACAGAATTCCGACTGGAGGAGAGGTCCTGGTCGCTGTCCTCGTCGCACACCTAGTCCAGTGCCGGTGCGACCAGACATTTTTGTCATAACTTCGTCGGCGTCGGTCGCAAACTCCACGCGGCATATCCGCCGTCTGTACAGACAGAATATACGAGAGTAAGATATCTCCGTAAAATGACATATATGCGTTTATAGTTTTCCTTTTTTCCAACGTACTCTGAAAGAAAATAAACTAGAGTATGCCACGTCCACGTAGGTGCATACCTACATACGACTACGAACTCATATTAAAGGATTTGCTCTCGGCTGTAGGCCGTGGAGATGACGGGAGATACACTGCTGAAGGATTTGAGGGGCGTTCGTCACATCTCGCTTTCATAGATGTCGCTGCGGTGTTCAAAATATGCGAAATTGCCGAGTCCTCTACTGCGGTTATTAATCTGCGGAGGAGAGCATATTAAAGTCGCTGGCGTGGTGCATTCTCTGTTTGCCGTTTCGCTAATAAAAGAATGCGATAATTTGCGGTCGTATATCAGGCAGTTTATTTGGAAATCCTCGGCCAAAGCGCAAAAGCAAATATCGCGAATATTAAGTAATTGTTGTAAATAAAGCAAAATACGAAGAGTATAGATGATTTTCCTGTTTATTTAATTACGTCTACTTACAAATCTGGATCGCTTTTTATATTTATATAACTCCAAGCACTTTCAACTATATAATATCCATGAAATTTACGTTGGTCCGTATCCCTAAACTACATGGATTGGTGTTTACTAATGCAGCAAATTTTGCAATAAATACACTCAGAAAAATACATGCATTGGTTTAGCAAAACGTTTTTGTGTTATTTTATTTTGGCTGAACCAAATTATTTTTACTTTGAAGACTTCGTTCTGTTCTTCTTATAATATTCTTTTGAAAACATTTAGTTATTTTTCATAGATACATATATAACAAATATGTTCTATTTTGACTTATTTATTGATGAAAAACTATAAAACAGCAGAATAAAAAATAAAACTTAGTATAAAACTTGAAAAAGATAAATACCGTATTTTGGCGTGTAAATTTCACCAGATGGAAGGATATGAAAACACTGAAATAGCAGGGCAACCAGGAAAAGGAGAGAAGAAGAAGAAAGAGAGACCGATGAAGAAATGGTTAAACGACTTGAGGATTACAGGAGCAAGTGTAATATACTTTATAAGAAAACGAAATTATTACAAATCATCCCAACCCCGTGCTTTACCTAAAACGTACTACACGAGGCTACCTATTCTAAGTACTATAACCATGACCCAGAGACCTGAGCGGTCTAAACCCCGCAATATGGTGGAGAGTGACTGGATGTGACTGAGCGACTAAGCCCGCAATATGGCCTAGGTGAAAGCCGGTCCGCGGACCAGCCTCCCGGCCCAGCTGTAGTGTCGTGGCTTAGGGCTTGCACCGGGGTTTTACGATGTCAGCTTCTGTTCCACTGAGTGAACGGCTGTTAAACCATGCTTCTTCTGCTGTTTGTGGACATGTCTCACAGGCGGACGGGGTTGGGGGTCTTGGCTTCACCGTCTGGACCAAGAGGAGACAACCTCAAGAAAAACCTAAATCCTAAGGTGGAGGGGGCCAAGCCGAAGGGATGCGTAGCTGAATAGATGATCAGTTAATATTGGTACCCACCTGGGGGCAACAGGCGGCACCCCCTAGTATACACGCCTTGTGCCTATAATGGAAGCTCTGTAGGCATCGACGAAATACTTCTTCCGTACTCGTGGGACTCATTATGGAACCAAGAGCAACCAAACATTTAACACTGGAGTCTGAAGAGAATCCACAACGCATGGAGACTGAAGAGACTCCAGAAACAAGATCTACAACAGAACTTGCACAGCGGTCTGATAGTGAGATTGCTGGGAAGAAAGACCAGGCACCCCAGGAGAGAAGAGTTCTCTCGGGGGCGCAACGGAAGAAACTGAGGAAGATGAGGGAGCAGGGTATTGACACCAGCAATATAAGCCTCCCCCTTCCAGAGGCAAAACCAAAAAGTACGCCTGAATCGACAGGGGCCGTTAAGCGAACCGTGTCGACCAGGGGTACTCCTGAGAAAAAGGCGACCAAACGGACGAAACTTGCGCCCGGGGTCGCGAATTACAAGGCTGCCCTCAAGGGGATCAAAGCAGCCATTATCCCAAAGGATTACCCGGTCAGCGTGGTGTCTGGGGAATCCGTGGGAGCCATCAGGAAGGCCCTGATGGACATCATAGATAGGGCTTCTAAGTACTATATGGGATCTATAACAACCATGACAAAAACCTTACTCTGGGAGGATCTAGAAAGAAGTCCTACTTCTTACTGATAGCTGCAAATTATCATTATCCTTTTGAGTGCTGAAAAAGCAGTCTTCCGCGACAGTTTTGCCCTCCTCGCGTAGCTGCTCCCTTTTTCACACACTGGAAGTTAAAACAGGAACGTAGTAATGACCTAAAAACAAACAAAACAATAGCAGTACCTATTCTAATACTTAACAATAACTTAATCCTAATTATTCTAATCAAGTGTAGTTAAATTAAAGATCTATATTTCAAATATTTGTAGGCTAACTCTAGTTCCGACCACTAAAGAGCATAAAATATTTATTCATAAACACGTACTACCCTACTAACTGTATAAATATCATGCCGTAACCTATCTAGTTCTTTAGCAATATTACTAAAAAAATTCCCACCATTCGACCGATTTATTATCTCTAATATCTGTTCCGCGTTGCGGCCAATTTAACCCCCTAGTTAATGCGTACGCGACCGCCACTCATTCAAATAAGACATGTCCCGCTGTATTTACCCAACCACATTCACAAAGCGAATCATTAACCCTCCCAATTCTACATAAATATGATTTAAAATTACCGTGACCTGTTATTAGTTTTGCCGCCTGGTACGATAAATTAACCCTCATTTCTCTAAAACGTGTTACGCTACCGATAAATTTCCTAGTCTGTACAGAATAGAACTCAGTGGAGGGAGTTTGTGAAGAAATTTGAAGATGTGGGGTACTGGTACTTACTTCAACCATTGATCTTAACGGGCTGTAGAACTAATGTGCCTATATAGTATAGTTTTCGTAACGTCTTTAATAAGCTTATAAAAGTATCGAATCAAATGCCTTTATTCTTATTAAAGCTATTACTAAATGTTAAATATATTTAATAACGTTTAATTAATTAACGTTATTAAATATATTTAGCGATATTGTTAACGACATTTGGTTGGCTATTTCAGATGGAGTGTATGATGTATCTTTAAAATTAATTTTGATTTAAATATTTTAATTGTCTACAATAAAAGGAACATGTTAATTTGTCATTTATTCACATAATGGGCGCGTTCAGGGACGGTCAGCAGCTGAGAAGCTTAGTAAGCAACTTCCCTGAACAGAGCAGCTGACCTGCCGCTAACAAACAGCGGCTGACTAATTCACTCAGCGTAGAAATTATACGCTGCCTTCCTCAGCGCTGCCAAAAGTAGTAGTGGGGAGCGCATACGTTGGTTATGTCATGATACAAGAAAATAAGGTATGCTCATCTGAAAACCAAAACTCGTCTTTTTCGCGCATTGGCCCTCAGATACGTCATCACTCGGCTGTCGCCATTGTGTTGATGTATTTACCAAATTACTATATTATTTTTAACAAGTTTCAGTTTATTTTTACATCGATTAGAACACTTTATTTAGTTTTTATTTAATGTTTTGTGTCCTCTTTATGCTTGTAGTAGTTTCGATTTACGTGTATAGTGATTTTAGTTACGTGTTATTAAATTCGTTTTAGTTTTGTGTGGATAAACTGTGTATAAACGTTGTAGTGGAATTCTTGAGTGACTTTCATTCGTCTTGAGGGAGTAGAAATAAGAAAGATTTGTAAAAAAGAAAAATATAAACACTGCACTTACAATTCATTTCTTCTTTTTTATCTGCATTTTTTTTATTCCAACACTGTCTGCATTAATGTTTGACCAGACTAATAGATATTTCATTTGACCATTAAAAAAAAATATTGAACCACTTACAATTTGTGAAAATTGTTAGTACGTGTAAGTACAAAGTATGAAGGTAAGAGCTGAAGAAGTGTATGTCACAATTTAAAGTAAAGCTTGCTAACTATTAATGCTTTATTTGCTTCATTGCCACTAAATAAGCAAACATAAAATGTTATACAAAAGGCAAAAAATACTTTACATCAAACAGAATCGCTCATCACAAAGCAATAACGATTTCACATTCAATTGAAATTACATTTAAAAATGTGAATTATTCTAAAATTTTGTTTCAATGCAAATTTTGATTGATGAAAGCAAAAACAGTTTTATTGATTTTTAAGAGGAAGATTTAATTAATAAATAAAAATTAATAGAGTTAATTTTCTTTACGTTGGTAATATCTATTAAATTCTTGGTTGGTAGACCGTATGGCCCTCAAATACGTCACATCTAGAAATAGTCGCAAGTAGCATCTTGACCGTATTCTTCGTATCATGAAGGTTATATGTGTGGTTATGTTATCTAATTGTTAATTAGAATCGGTTTCTATTTCGTATAGATTCAAAGAACCTATAAACCTATTAATAGTTAAACTGAAATATTGTTTGTTCTGTTTATTTTAATAAAGTAGTTTACACATGACATCCAAAAATTAAGTAGCACCAAGCAGTAATAGTAATAAAAAAAATCCTCTTTTCTGCAAGAAGGCTATGTATTTGAACGAGAGGTGGTAATAATCTAGAATAGCCCGGCCGTTCTGAAGATCGAAATGTTGGACACCAGAATCACGAATGAGTATTTTCTTTTCCACGCTGACCATATTTTTTACACTTTTTTCTTTAAAAAAGATTTTCAGGTTATGTCACCACACAAAGCACGTCGAAATCTGGAAAAAACCGCATTTATCAACCAATAAATGTTATAACCGAGTCCTAAAATATTTCAACTAACTTATTTTCTTGAGATAAACCTTTTCATGTATATTTTGTAAAAAAAAAAAAAAAAGGGGAATATGGTTTGAATTCGCACAATATCTCCATTATTAGTTTACATCAAGATCATCTTTTATTAAAAAATCTACAATAATAAAACCATTATGTTAGGTATAACCTCGTATAGCTTGATATATTATACACTATCCAAAAAGGTTGTAATTATTTTGACAGATTACATTTATTTGAATAATAGGTTATGTTTCATTCTGTGATTTGGGCTAGCGCATAACCATTCAGGGAAACTCGTATTGCTGCTTGTTAGCGTAACTCAGCGCTTTTCTGCTTTTACTAAGCAGCTGACCGTCCCTGACCGTCTTATGAAACTATTTTTTTTTAATATTTTTTCTATCTACACTGAATAATAATATTCATTATTACAATCTCACATCAAGGTTTAGGTGAATGCTTATAGATTTCAGTGTGGGTTTTGTGGCGCCATCAGATACAAAACGTACAATTTAATCTACTCCACTAGAGGCGACAGGGGTAGGTCATTAATGTCCCGAGGTTAGTCCGCAAATAGCGACCGCAGCGCGATTTACAAAACAAAGACCGGAACACTAACTGGCGTGAAACGACGCACGACGCCGTTGTTACTCGTTTTTTTTTTTCTTACGCCGGTCATTAGTACACGCTCTTTACTCTCGTGGCTATCATCGTGCGCGTGAAGTTTACAAAACGTCCGCCCTAATTATTTCTGTGGCCGTAAGGTTTTTGTCGGCCGGGCGCTCCGAAAAACTTCACCGGTTGGTTCGTTGTTAGGACCGTCGCGTCGCGTTGTCCCTAAATGCCCATCGACCTGGATACCGTTTCGTATCTCTCTCACCGCTGTTGTAGAGCTGTTCGTGTAATTAATTAACAATCTAGACAATGTCCATTGTGTATAAATACAGGTGAATCTGTATAGCAATGCGTAATATTATCAGCAGTTCGTGATGAAAACTATTGTAGTATATAATGAATGCGATAGGTTTAGAGCAAAATTAAACAACTTTGGCAGTTGCAAAAACCAAGATCGGTCGTATTATAACAACTTCCAATAAAATTGCAATACTATATTATTGTTACTAGCAAAAAAAATATGAACTTAATGGTTAATTTAACGACTCAAAATGGAGTGTTGCACTCAATAAAATATATACATTGATTCAACCAAAAAAAAATGGTAAATTTAACAACAATTTTCGTTTAAATACGGCGAAGAGACATTTAGATATTTAATGAAATACCAAATTGTGGCTCACCCTACCCTAGCTAAATTCAATTACAATTAAGAAGTAGCATGAACAATCAATAAAATAGAAATAAATAAAATATAAATGTATAAAGAAATATTATAATTTCTATACAGGGTATTCCACGTAAGTGGTTCATTAAAAGTTTATGATGTTCTACTGTTTACTTATATTTGAGAGTTTGGCACCATTATCTGTTCGATTGGAACTATAAATGTGAAATACCTTAACCAAAATATCACTTCCGGTTCACCGGAAATGGGAGTCAATTTTGTTATTTTAAATAGAATGATGTAATTTTTGGATTCTACGGCCATAAATACGTCAGTCTTTATTAGCTACTCCTATAGCTACATGTTGCCATTTTTGAGTAATTTAGGATTTTCTTTTCTTTTTTTTTGTAATAATCATTGCCTTATTCAGAAATTATAAATCTCAGTTAATACTGCAAGTAGAGACTCCAAATTTGCTATGTTTTAATTTTCTTAAATAGAACACCCTGTATTTTAATTCGAAATTGGGAAGTAAATATCATCCCCTATCATCTTGTATCAGCACTGCCTATACCTATCTTTAATAGATTTTGAGATATGAGCAACTCTTTGTTGAACAATCTAAGTATCTCTAAATGTTCGCAGATGGCTCTGAATGGAATTAACGTCAAATTCATTGTCTAACCATAAGTGTGTGTGTGAGTATGCCATCGTAATTACATTTTTGAACAACGCAATATGAATAGAAACGACTGTTCGGAGAGCAAAATTTTGAATTTATTCAACATTCATGGAAATGTAACAAAGTATTAAATATAACATGTCGCACATTTATTGACAGATATTCACACCTTCCACCGATTACAAAGGAAAAATTTCGAAAAATTAAAAATAACTTTTTCCACTCGGGAACTACGTAAAGAAAAAGATAAAATAAATTAAAATTTTGAAAACATACTTCTAAAACCCTGCTATGTTTGAGGACCAATGGATAGGTAACAATGGACCTTGGAAATGGCCCTCATCGTTCACCGGATCTAACGCCCCTAGATTTTTATTTTTGGGGCTACTTAAAATCATTGGTGTGTGCCACATCTGTGTGATCTCGAGAGGAACTTTTATATAGGGTTATGCCACATACCAGAAGAATTTCGCGTAATCAAATTAATAGAGTATAAATACGTCATCTATAAAGTTGTAGTGTACTGAAACGTATTTTCTTCCTTTCTTGCCCTAACTATTTTCAGACATTACTACATGTATATCTAGGCGAATCTAAAGTCAACGAATGTGTACGTGTCACAACCCTTACAGTAACAGTCCATCCATCTGCTTGCAAAATGATACGATACGGTATATTTAATCATTGTTTGTTGACAATGCGGGTTCTTGTTTCATAATAATTACTATTACCTAAGCTCAGGCAGGCAGTCTCGCCTGTATCACGCGTAACACTTGATATACAATCAACGGATGCCGTATATCTTCCTCAATCTGCACGATCCATGTTCTTGTTTCTATATCCTGATAGAAATGAAAAAGTTTTTTCGACATATTTTTTACAGTGCTAAATATTAAACATTGATGCCACAATTAAATGGTGAAATGAATGCGAAAAAATGATGGATTTTAGTAATGTTTCAGATTTTTTTTTGGCATTAAGCGATCAAGGCCCATCAGCCACTCTATACACCCAAGAAAGTAACACTAACTGAAAAACTATAATTAAACTTTTAAGATTTCCTAATAATTACCTTACATTCATTGATGAAGTTGATAAGTGAGCCGTACAATTCTGCATTATTTGTTCTAAGAAGGAGAAGTACAGATGTTGGTAATGGTACTTTAAGGTGTTATTAACTTTTCGAACAATTTTTTCCTTTCTTGTTGATAGTTGCAGCAAGTTAAAATAAGGTGATCTAAATCAGCTATCTCATAACCACACAAGCAAGTTGGAAAGTCAATTATTTTTATCCTGTGTAAATGGGCGGGAAAATGACCGAATTTCATTCTAGCGGTAGTAGAATAAAAATATCATGAGATCCTCAGGTCACTATACAACGTGGGTGGTAATCGTAGGATGGATCTTGGCAATTGCGTCATTTGCTGGTGTATGACATGCCATCTGCTCTCTTCCAAGAAGTATCTTTTAAGTTCAGATGTAATTTCATTTTCGTAGACACTTTCGTCTGTGACTTCGACAATAGTTATTGCCGCCTTAGCTAATTCATCTACCTTTTCGTTGGTAATATCCCTACGTGACTTTTTACCCAAAAGAATTTCACGTGAATATCCCGAGTTGTATACTTAGCATATCTGGAGATTATATCTAACACAAGAGGGTGGACTTTTGCAAACCATTTCCTGTGTCTTAACGCATTAAGCACACTCTGGGAATCTGACATAATCGCCACTTTTGAAATGCCCATTTGTTCGCTGTACTTGAGTGCTTCTGCAATCGCCCTTGCCTCTGCTGAGAAGATGTTTAAGGTGTTACTTAACCTCAACGATTTATCGGCCTTATAAGTCACATCTAACATCGCACAACCACAACCATTATTCTACTTGAAGGCATCAGTGTAAATAATAGTAAAATTGGCATGACTATCTGTAATCTCTGCATGTAACGTTCTATCTCTTATACTGCAACCGGTATAATCTGGCAAAAACAATTTGGACGGGATTTATATACTGATCGAAAGCAATCACTGACAAATTCGGCATACCAATATTGTAATTCAAATTTGAAATATGTCTATACGCTATTGCAAGTAAAGGGGATTTTTTCTTTGCCCAATATGGAATTGTCAAATCTAACATGGAGAGACGATGGATATTATTAATGATACCCCTGAGGCCATTGATTTTCCATTTAATAACATATCTAGCAGCCAAGTATTGCTGACGTAATTGTATAGGTGACTCTTGTGCTTCCACGTACAACGCTTCCTGCGGAGAAGATCTCATTGCACCCACGCAAACACGAAGAGCTTTATTGTAGGCAACCCTGAGTCTATCCATATTCTTTTTGCACGAATTGCCAAAAAGAACACAACCATAATCCAGATGCGATCTAATACATGCATTGTAGAACATCCGCGCCACCAAATGGTCGGCTCCCCATTTGATTTTAACGAACATTCTTAAAACATGAATATATTTTTCACATTTAGCCACTACTTGATTTATATGATAGCACCGGTTTAATTTATTATCAATGAAAAAGCCTAGATATTTGAAGATTTGGTTGACGGCTATCTCACCATTATCTAATTTAATGTGTTCACTTGGGGCACGTCTATGACGCGAGAAAAACACTACGTTGGTTTCTTCTGTTGATATATCAAAACCGGTCAAGAAGAGCCATTTATTTGATTGTGTCATTACCTGAGACATATTGCTCTGAAGTTTCGCAAGAGATCTTTCCGATACAGCGATGCACTTATCGTCTGCATATTGAATAGACTTAACACCTACCCTTGTGATACCATGATAATCTGCAGTATATACATAACAAAAATACTCCAACTGTGGTACTGGTAATGCTGTAAACTTCTCCTAAAGCCCTCACCACAAACTGCACTAAACTGGACGTACGTTTCGATAGCAAATCTATCATCATCACCAGAAACACTGAACTGATTTTAAAATAACCAATATTCCAGTTCAGTGTTTCTGCTGATGATGATAGCTTTGCTATCGAAACGTACGTCCAGTTTAGTGCAGTTTGTGGTGAGGGGTTTAGGAGAAGTTTACTGCAGTATATACATTGAATAACAGTGGACTCAATATCGATCCCTGTGCATGTTTCAGATTAAAGGGCATTATTAGCCTAAATTTACATACTTCTTCCTGTTTTACCCCCATATTGAGGTGTAATGCTATCATGTAGATGTATATCAAGGTTAATATTCCACTGCAGCTGTAAAATTACTCTAATAATGGAAGATAGAAAAGTTGCCTCGCTTTTTGGGGTAATTCTTTTCACTTTTTTTTGACTGTTAAAGGATTTTTTAAGTATAACAGGTTAAGTTTTTGTTATTACAGTAAAATTACTATACTAAAATAACTAACAACTTCTTGCGGGTTTCGCCGTGTGTCAAAACTTTCGCTCGACGTTTCGCTGTTCATACTGACAGCTTCTTCAGGATAACTGAACTGAAGAAGCTGTCAGTATGAACAGCGAAACGTCGAGCGAAAGTTTTGACACACGGCGAAACCCGCAAGAAGTTGTTAGTTATTTTAGTATAGTAATTTTACTGTAATAACAAAAACTTAACCTGTTATACTTAAAAAATCCTTTAACAGTCAAAAAAAAGTGAAAAGAATTACCCCAAAAAGCGAGGCAACTTTTCTATCTTCCATTATTAGAGTAATTTTACAGCTGCAGTGGAATATTAACCTTGATATAAATCTACATGATAGCATTACACCTCAATATGGGGTAAAACAGGAAGAAGTATGTAAATTTAGGCTAATAATGCCCTTTAATCTGAAACATGCACAGGGATCGATATTGAGTCCACTGTTATTCAATGTATATACTGCAGTAAACTTCTCCTAAACCCCTCACCACAAACTGCACTAAACTGGACGTACGTTTCGATAGCAAAGCTATCATCATCAGCAGAAACACTGAACTGGAATATTGGTTATTTTAAAATCAGTTCAGTGTTTCTGGTGATGATGATAGATTTGCTATCGAAACGTACGTCCAGTTTAGTGCAGTTTGTGGTGAGGGGTTTAGGAGAAGTTTACTGCAGTATATACATTGAATAACAGTGGACTCAATATCGATCCCTGTGCATGTTTCAGATTAAAGGGCATTATTAGCCTAAATTTACATACTTCTTCCTGTTTTACCCCATATTGAGGTGTAATGCTATCATGTAGATGTATATCAAGGTTAATATTCCACTGCAGCTGTAAAATTACTCTAATAATGGAAGATAGAAAAGTTGCTTCGCTTTTTGGGGTAATTCTCTTCACTTTTTTTTGACTGTTATAGGATTTTTTAAGTATAACAGGTTAAGCTTTTGTTATTACAGTAAAATTACTATACTAAATTTAAGTCAATTTCAGAACATCAGTATAACCTATAATCACAACCATAATAAAAATGTTCAAATATCAGTAAAATTTAAAACGTGCCAAGGATGAACACATCCATGAACACATCTGTCTGGATGCATCCACTATGTAGTATATTCGTACATACATACATGGATGCATAACATTTGCATGTATTCGAGAAGAGTATGGGGGACGTGCATGGAGTAAAGACTGCCGGAATGGGAGAGAGAGCAAGCACGCGGTATTACAACGAGAAAGCTTTCATTATCCGAGAGATGGGAATTTTTAATTTTGCAGCTTGAATAAAGCATCGGGTGAGAGAGGCGTATATGAGTGAGACCGGTTATATTACGGATATCGTCCCGGACGGGCGAAGATTGCAATTTGTTCGCGCCGAGAGAGGCACAACCATGCCCGGATGGGATTAAGATGACGGGACTATTGCTTGATACGTAACATTCAGTATTTATTGCTTATTCGTCTCATTCTGCGAATTATATGACGTAAATGGGTAGTTTTAAACGATCGCGGGAATTAAATACTTTATATTAAATACTGGATGGAATTAAAATGAAAGATCTATTCCCTCACAAATTCTTTGGTAGTACGTTACCGGTTTCGTCCTATGTGCGGACACAATCAGGCCAGCTAAGAAATACCTACCAAAGAACCGCGAACGTATTATATCACAATGAAAATAAAAATAAAATTTGATAACAAATACATAAATTTAAAATCAGAACGTTATACAGAGTCGGCTTTGATTATATTACATGTTACCAGGGTGCTCTTGATGTAATGATATCGAATATTGGTTATTTTAAATTAATGTTGGTGCTATTTTCGATCCAGTGGCTTCAATCATCTTATAAATAACTATTTCATCATTAATCTTTAAAATATGGGTTCCTACTTCAATTTTGAAATTGTAGAAAGAGTTGATTAAAATTCAAAGTGATTAATGCTTGGGTGATTGTTTTAAAAAATCATAACATTACTATCCATTTTGCATAAAACTGAAAATGAAACATGAATCCATATCTTCAACAATGAAAGTATGAACCCAGATAGCAGAGTGACGTTTAATAGGCGTCCATTAAACGTCGCTTTGCTACCTGGAAAGATGTATCTGTCTTTGACCACTTATATGAAGGTGACTTCTCTGTGCTTTTTGTTATGAAAACTAAGAAGCGACACGCAATCAAAGTATGATTTAGCTTAGTTTATTTAAAAGACGCAGCCATGTTATGAAGACCTCTGAGCACTAGCAAAGCTAATGACGTCCATTAAACGTCATTTTACGTGGCTCTGCTACCTGGAAAGATGTGTCTATGTTTGACCACTTATATGAAGGCGACCCTTCTGTACTTTTTGTTGCGAAAACTGAGGAGCGACATGCAATCAAAGTATGATTTATCGTAGTACATTTAAAAGACGCAACCATTTTATGAAGATCTTTAAGGCGAATCTGGACGGCCTTTTAATGAGATTCTCTTCCAGTAGATGGCGCGGATTTTATTCCGCTGTTTTTAGACATACCAATCAAAATATTTTAAATTTGATAAAGAGATTGTTTTGAAAACAGTATTTAAAATTGCGCCAACGTTTTATTTTTTTAAATTTACTTTTTTAAATTTTTTTACTTGGTTCTATTTGGCTTCCAAAAAGGAAAAATAAAAAAGTGGTCAAGGGCGACGGTTCAGCGGTTCTTACTAACACTAAAACATTTTTTTTTTCATTTCTTTCTGATAGCAAATAGCGTCCGAAAGAGGAAAATGCGTTTTCTCTTTGATCTCGTCCGCCGGGACAACCATAACTAGGACGGTAGCACACTCGTCGAATTGAGTGCGCTACAGAAATGATACTGGTTCGAGTAATCAGATCTTTTCAAAACATTAGTTAGTCTATCATATGAACTTGAATGTATAGGGTAACACTATTTCATATGGTTTTTTAGAAAAATCAAAATTAAATGCAAATTAATAAGATCAGTAATATTATTTGATTTACTAGGCTACAAAGTAAGCTATTAATTCAGAAATACATAATTATAGCACTGATAATATAATCCGTACTATGAATCAGTAGAATCAGTGACTTATTTTGTAAATGGAGTAACTGCTGTTTTCCGAAAACTGAATTATCTCGAAGTATGTACAAATGTGAAGAGCATTTGTAGAACACGAAAAGAAAGATACCTCTTGTCTTTTTGAATGGTATGGATTGTTTGCTTTCTATATTACATATGCCCAAAATCAATTGCTAAGATTGTCTAGAGTATTCGCTACTGTATCTATGATTTTACAATACAACTTCCTATAGGGTAACTTGTGATAAATGAGTCAGGGTGCCACACACTGTCACAAACATACAAACCTCACTGAACACACACACACACACAGACATCGCACACCTGTAGTCAAGTACCTCTAACGTTTTTTCTCTGGAACTGACTTAGCACTGCAGTTATTGTATGAAGAATATTTACTTTCTTACACGTAGCAAACCGCATTATCTAAAAATGGATAAAAGATACTCGTCAAAAGGCGAAAGCATCTTCGTATCTGCGCGAAAAGAAAAAAGGCTTCTTCTAAGATTTAATATTCTATTGTACAAAATGTAAGTTCCATGTCTACTTACCTAGATATTTTATTACTTTGTCATTGCGTATTTCAGTGCGCCAAAATCCAAAAATAATTCTAGGGCGGTCAATATAAATGACTATGATACAAGTTATGTAATCTAGGCAGATATAAAAGAAATTGTAATTTATAGGTACATTTTACCCAGTCAAAAAATGGCTGTATGCATTTTTTTATTTGCATGTTATTGATGTTCTGTTTCGTAATGCCATTGGCATCAAGGAAATTATTGAAGTGGTTTAATATTTATAATTATGACTCGTTAAGAAAAAGTAGATACATTATCTATTATTAACATTTACACATTTTAAGAATTTCCCACTTATTTAAAACATAGGTAGGAAGTAGGTTGGGTTGTGTAAAATACGCAAAATGACAGTACTGAAAGCAGAATTGAATATCCTTATATTTATACCTTACGTGATTCCATAGCAGACGTATGTACGTAGATACGTCCTCAAAACAAACATCGGTCTGTGCGTTAAGCTACGATAGAAGCCGGGGGTCTGTCGGCATTTGATGGAAAAAAGAAAAATGAATATTTCTGTTTCGGGCGTTATTATTAGTCCAAATTCAAAAATTCAAAAAGTTTTGTCATTAAGACATTGGTCTTCACATGCGCCGTTGAGCCGATTTTAGATATTGTTTTTAATAACAAACTTACAACATTTCAAAATTTAAATACATAGAAAATAAAAAAATTAAAACGTTGGCGCAATTTCAAACATTATTTTAAGACAAATACAATTTACAATTTTAAAATCGGTCGTACCGTTTTCCGAAAAAGCGCGGAAACTTTTCCGATATATTTATCTCTGTCGCACACTTGGACGTCCAGATTCGCCTTAAGTACTAGCAAAACTAATGACCTCATGAATTAATGATTCAAATTGCTATTGACATCATTCTGATGTAGATATCTGAACGTAAAATTAAGGCTTAAATGATTAAGTTTTCTTAGGTGTATAACTATTACAGCTTGGCTAAATATAGTTATTAAATATTTAATATTAATATCGAATTTTAATCGTTAGGTAGATAGAACTTATTTTTAAATTCCTAATTAGCACAACCCAACATCATATAGGCATCCAATTTGGTGTGTTTGTTTTCATTAAAGTACTGATGCTGCAATAACTGCAGGAAACATTTAGTGGTTTCGAATTGATTACATTAGGTAAATATTCATCAATGCGATAGTTTGAGGTTATATTTTGGTCTACTTTCCCAAATACCATGCCTGGAATATATTGATCTGTAATTTTAATATACTTAATATGAAATGCAGTATATTCCTTACAATTTTTAATTTAAATGAGGCACCTTCAGCATTTCATGAAAAACTACGTGATGGGTGAAATCCAACATGCGTATTATACAGTTTTTGATACAAATTTAAAATCAGATTTCAATATACGCTCATATAATTTTAAAATTTATTTTAATTAATAATGTTAATTGTTTACTCTCCCATTTCGTATTCGAATAACCGTTTATTGTAAGTATGTTTAATTACTTTTGTAATAAAAATCAGTAGTTTGTGTCTTTAGTATAGATGCTTGAAGATGTACTAGGTTTACCGAAACATGTAGTTTAAATACAATTTTTGGTAATACAGATTGATCTGAACTTAACGTCTTTTCATTATCATAATTACTTAACTCGAATCATAGGTCAAGATATATATCTTGATCTTCTTCCAGAAGTTCAACATACGTTGACTAGTTGCCACATTTCATTTTAATATATTTGGGAATATTTATACTTTTGACGTTTCAGTTAAATTCAGTAAATCGTTGAAGAAAAAACGTATTGTGCTTAAACAACATGTATAGAATATAAAAGAAGAAAAAATCATGTTATAAACGAATTTGAAATAAAAAAGTGAAAACCTCGTAGGTCTCGTACGTTAATTAAAATCGATTGGCATACGATTAATTTTAAGAAATGGAAATTGAAACGTTAAGTTTCAAATAATTGTTAAAAATGTATTAAATTTAATAAACACAAAGTCACTGACTCAAGGCTTTTATTCATTGCATCGATTCAACTCGCCAGAAGTTTTCAATTTTAAGGTAAATATTACTCGCACTTAAAACTACAATTTATAATAACTCTTGGTCAGTTGTTTACGACACACTTAGAATTAGAATATTAAATACTGCATTATAAAGAGTAATCAAATAAATATAAATAATACAATTAATTAATGAATTGATTAATGGTCAATGGTTAATAAATTTTAATCTCAACATTTTTTTTTAAATCTCAGGGTCGTTAAAACATTTGAAACAACGATATCTGGATAGAATCACTTACCTTCATTAAATTAAAATTGAACTCATTTGACGCCTTTCAAATTGTAACTTTTCTACAGTGTGACCACTGCGCGAACTGTAGAAATTCCTGTTTATCTGTTTGGGAAAGCGTAAGTATTTACCACCGATTCTCAATGATTGTAGATAATAAAGTGTGGTGTAATCAAATAACGGATAATGAAGGAAAACACAGTTATTTTCAGGTAAAATTTAACTCGTATATTAAATATCAAATAATTGTATATTCATAAAATACAAATTTAAATGGAAACTTGGTATTAATAGGTATTTTAATTATTTTACAACGCTATGTGTACAACGTAACCTATAAACTCTGTCCAAACCGTTTAAGATTGTTTAAGATGCTGAATAGATTCTAAACTTAGAAACTAAATACTCATTATGATTCAACTTTTAAATTAATCAATTTACCATGGTTCCTTTTAAATAAATTCTTGTAATTAATATTATTGAATGTTAAATACGACTTCTATATGTATAATCGTATTACTAAACCAAGCAATATAAACTAATTGGTAATTTTTATAACTTTTAGTAGATTGAAATGAATTTGATTATTAGATTAATCTTAATTTTTTTATATCTTCTTTTTACATATTAATTCTGATCTGCTTTTCTACATGTGTGCATTGAAATGAAGAATACAGGCCTTTTAATCCGAAGAATTCCTTGTTGAGGTAGAATCTTAAGAATATCCTGCCGTCCGATCCTTGGTGATGTTGTGATGCCTTTTAACTTCTCTCTAAGCTTTCCTGGGCTTGAAAAAAGGATTTGGTGGATGATTTCCTTTCCTTCGATACCCTCTGTAAGTTATTTTAGCTTTTTAAATTGTCACTTAAAATGTTAAGATAGTACTATAGTTGAATTATTTTTCTTTTTAAGTTTTGCTCACTTTTGGTAAGAAATCTTTTATATTGCTTGCAAATTTTATGTTTTTGCTATAAGTAAATCCAAAAACGTACACTCATTTTAATTTCTCTAATCTTTATTTTTTCCACCCATTTTTTTTTTCAGGTGAAGCCTTCCTAAAACCTTCGTATTTCACCATTATTACCGCATATGTCCGCCATCAACATTTGTAATCCACTCTGCATGTATTGTAATCTTCCCAACTTCATGGTACTTCACTGGGTATAAATCATTTGTTATTTAATGTAAAAATTGTTTCTTGTTCAAATATTGAATGTCTCTTTTACATTTTTTATGTGATTTTGTATTGAAAATCAATTTAAAAAAAAATCAAAGAATCTTTTGGCAGATGATTACGGATTTCTTTTTGAAGAGTTAAAATTTCTGTTTCTGCCGACAGATGTCAATAGTGTGACAGATATATTTTATTTTTTGCGGCGCCATATTATTTTTACTTTAGTGTTTGGTTAATTTGTTATAATGTGTGTTGTTTTTTTATCATTGTATATATAATCAAATAAATATATATACTATAATATATTTACTTTTTTTATTATTACTATTAAGTATACATTAAATATTTGACGACACCTATGTCACATACTGGTGATTTTTCGGCGAATAAAGTATCTATCTATATTCATATTAGAGTTTATTTAAAACAAAATTTTGATATCAAAATTAAATAAATGCATTTTATTATAAAATACTTGTTGTAATAAATTAAATAATATATGTCTTTGCTTGTTAACGTTTATCCTTTTTGAAACTTGATTTTTTTCTTCTGAAATGTAATTTATCATCTGTAGTTTCCTTGATTTGATCTTTTGTATTTACTATTGTGGAAATAACTTGATGTTTTGAATTGAAATGTTTGTGTGATTGTTTAATTATATCACAATACATACGAAAGTATTCGAACGATTCAAGTCTGAGTGAGCAAAAGAGAAAATATCGGCTTCTAGTAATGGAAGGGTTCCAATATCATCTCTCTCGCTCGGTTAGTTCGCATCGTTTGGATACTTTTTTCTTCAAATGTACCTAATATTCAAATATATTTCGCAGCGCACAGATACTGCACTAATGATGATGGCATTTACTTATATCAAAAAATTTCGAATATCTCCAGAATTGACATTCTCGGTTTGATTCAACGCATGTTTATGCAGATGTGGTCGCAACTTAACAGGTTTTCGATACAGACTTGACTCTACTTATAGTGGTTATCCGAATTTTCTTATCTTTAGCGATTTGATGATTGTGGTTTTTGCATTTTCTTTGTTAATTCGCACCTCCAGTTTGTTATATTTCTAGACAAGAATAAGTAATTTATGTGCCAGTTGTACAAAAAATTATTCAAGCGAGAATTGCTATAACACAATGTTGAAAATTTACTATTCGGAATCGAAATTATCTAAAAGAATATTTATGAACGCGGAATTCGATAATCCGCTCCGTTTTAAGCAAGTGATTTACGGTAGTTACTCCTTATAAAAAATGAGAATGAGGCGTTTATTTAATCTTTAAAACGTTTTATGTTTTTTCTTATTTTGACCTAATTTGACTAATTTGTAAAAGTTTTCGACGGAATTATTATTGGCCTTCTTTTGGTCAATAACCAAATTCATTAATTTAGTGTTTATTTAAAAAAGTTTCAGCAACATTTCATCGTTTGTTGACGACTTGTTCATGCTATTTCCACGTTGCCGACAATTTATTTTCATTTTTTATAGCTTAAATGTGTCATGATGAGATTTATCTAAATCGGATACGTAATTCAATAAAAATGTCAGTTAACATTTATAAGCATAGTAAATAACACAGGTTATATATACCATATACAGGCCATATTAAATAAACAAGTTAATGTAAACACTTTTATATAATATTTAGAGGTGAATATCTATAAAATAAATGGCTTTTAATTTACAAAACTAGTAATCGTAGATTTGCGAAGAATTGCAACGCACAATTAGTAAATTGTACCGGAAACCGCCATTACAATAATTGACAAATACCTCACTTAACCACGCCACATTAAAAGAAAACAAAAATCACCCCTTAATAGGAAGACAGGCACCAGTAGCGCGCGGTAGTTGCCTCGTTTTCCGGCAGAGCGAGTGTTTTCCCGGAAAGCAACCTTTTCCGTCTCTTAGGTGCGACTTGCATTAAGGAATTAATGGCACCTATTTCACCGTGTATAAATTACGTTTTATTCATTTTTAATATGAATAATTATGGCGCATTTAAAATATCGCGATTCCATTGTTTAAGTGGACGATAAATTTTCGGACGGGCGCGAGTGAGTCGACAAAAATTGTTTGAGTGCAGGGGCCGCACTTAATGGATCCGCCCGCTATATGGCGTTCTAATTTATACGTAGAATATTAAAGTAACGCAAGAATTCGATATTGAATAGAAAATGTCGGATAGAAATTTCAAAAATTCCGTGCACTCAAATACACTTTGCTGTGCAATCTTAGAGGTTATGAATATAACATAACGTATTGCTGTGTACTGAAGGTACAAAAGAAAATGCAATTACAATTATGCAGAAAACAAAAACCCTGGACTGAGAGTCCTGGCTTAAATCAAAAAACTGCTCCAATCTAATTTACAAAAGGACAATGCTAAATCCTTTAACAAAGCAAAAAGGTAAAATAGTTCGGGAAGATAGTCCTTTTTTATAACAATCAAATCCACGTGGTTTCAACATTTAAAACTAACTAAATTAAACGTGGACAATTCAAGTAACTTACATAAATGAAAACTAAAAGCAAGCACAAAGCTTCTATTCACCCAACCCGAGGTGATTAATGAATAATATACAAATCAGCAAACTTAAAAAACGGAAAAATATAACTCTAAAAATTATCACGAGGGAATTACAACTACTAATTTATCTTCCTGCACGAAATAATAAATGATCCTATATCTAATTTGTGTACACAAGAATATAATACCAATTATTATATTGCGAGTTCCTTGATGGATGAAATAAATCGAAATTAACGAAACAAATCTTTAAATAAAAATGAAATACCAAAATGGCAGCTAACAAAATAAATTTACGTCTACTTACACGGCATCTTGTCAAGGAACTGGCCTCACAGGGTTAAACAATCGCATACATATAAAATTCTACAGCTGCGTGCGCTACGCCTCGCACAATGATTATAGAAGAAGAAAACTTCTTAGAAGGACATGAGCTAAATGAGCAAATGCTAACAAATTAAAAAAAATGAAATTAATTTAAACAATCTGAACATTCAAATAAAGAAATTAAACAATCAAATCAATAACTAACTCTTATACAAAATAAAATAGCTGAGAAAACTTTCCCGAAACATTGATAAAGGCAAATCGGAACATTGAATTTACGAAAACCGGGGTGCCAGGCCACAGCCCCATGAATTCTGCATATACAAGTTTAACGATTAAGATTTGCGGAGAGGGTTAATTTGATGAATACTTAAGTAAAGATATTAAACGCAATTTATGCGACTCTTTAGTTCTATCACATTTCATGTATTGCTCAACCTTGTATGGCCCATGCATTGATGTTAAAGCGCAGGACAGAATTCAGCGGGTGCAAAATTCTTGCATTAGATTTATTTATAATATTAGGAAGTATGACCATATATCGCGCTTTTTTATTGACTGTAGATGGCTAAATATGAGAAATCGTACACTGTTGAAGGCATCCTACATGTATCACCAGCTTGTGTTAAATAAATCTCCAGCGTATCTATATCGCAAGATAACTTTTAGAGCTGACGTCCACAACATCAATGTTAGGTCCAGGGGGAATATCACACCGCCGCTGCATGGGACGGCTCTTTTCCAGCGTTCATTTACTTACTGTGTTAGTAAATTGTATAACTCAATACCTACTTGCGTTAGAGATCGAGCACCAGCCACGTTTAGGAAATTACTGCGTTGCTTCCTTCTAGATAAGCAATTAAGTTGTCAAAGTTACCATCGAATATTCGAATTTAATTGTTTTTAACATGTGGGTTGTATTTATACTAGTGACCAAACCATTTTTTCTCTTGGGGTGCATCCAGAATTTAGATTAAGTTAGTATTATGTATTAGACTGTAGTTATTTTGTAGGTTTTTCCTTATTCAAGGTTGAGTGGAGGAATGGTCACTGATGCTTTACGTCAGTTACCAAACTTCGCCTTGAGATTTCCATCTCCATAAAATTTAAGTACTCTTTTTTATTACTATTATTTTGTTATCTATAATATGAAGTGGAAATAAAGTATATATTATATTATATTATATTATATTATATTATATTATATTATATTATGTAAATATTGTTTTATTACTGGGGGTTGGGCTAGTGATTTTAACCATTAGAATATCTATAGTAGGCATTCTAAAATTAGTAATTCACGGAATGTAGTTAAATATAAATGCTTTATATCCAATCTTGTGATTTCGTTATCTAGTATCTCAAAGTGGACGTAAATATCAACTTTTAGAAAATTTTTGATATTCATTCAAGTAAGTTGCACACAGTCACAAAAAGACAATTATGTTGCTATTTAAAAAAATCAAAGATGGCTGCCTATTTCCAACGGTAGTTAAAAAAATATTCAGAAATATTTCCAGTTTCCTCATGTAAGATTTCAAAATTGTAGGGTCGTCATCTGAGTGCTAGGAGATTGTTTCCAAATTTCTTGATGACTCTGTATATATAACTTTATCACAATATCCTAGAATGAATAAAAATGAAACTTTCTTCAAGCAAAAAAGATGAGAGGATTGACTCAAAATAAGGTGATATCTACAAATTATAATTTTAATAAACGAAAAAAAAAATTAGAGAATATTTTTCAAAGTATGCTGTAACACTGGAATATATCACGAGAGCAACACTGACCTAATAGAAAATACCAACTCTATTTTATTTTGCATTTATTTTTGTCCTGCCATATTGCCACATTAAAGGGGCGCAATGTAATTTTATAAATTCTACCCTCTATGCAAACATTAACCTTTTAAACTAACGGCAGTAATTAAAATAGCTCACATACCTCGTAGTAATAGATATATAGGAGTGTAAATATTTTCTGCTCGAAAAGAGTTATGAAATTTGGCAGCGTGCATGATATACATGCTATGCATATTTATTAGGTAATCACAAAATATGTTAACAGCAGTACATTAAATGATCTCAATGTAGGCGAAAAAGGTAGGCTTGTTGTATCGCGAATATATTTAAAGTCTGAAATGTTATACGGTTGCTTTTGATGTATACGTTCCGAAGTTTGAGTTAGTGAGTTTAATAGAGTCTCAAAGAAATAATAACCAAATATGCTAAAGCAAGAATCTGTAATATACTGCATTTATGATCAGTTTAATGGTTTAGGGTGCTATCAGTTCTACTTTTAGGTCATCATTGGCACAGCACAGAGGTATCGTAATGACACTCCGCCCATTTAGGAATGACTGTTCTATTTTAATGATTTTGGTGCTACTGGGTGAGCGACTATGGTCAAACTACATTCTTCAAATTGTTGAATACGTGCAGATTTGCTTTGCCTCAGCTGACCTGAATGTTAACTACTTGCTTAACGAGTACTGATGGAAACACCGAACAAAGATATCGATATTGTAAATAAAAATGTTTCTTTATTGATACATCCTGAATATATCGTATCATTATAACATCGATAAAATAAAATAAATATATATTATATTTACTATATGTATAAATACTGACATAAATAAAATTGAAAATTTCAGTATTCTGGTTATAGGTAGTGACAGTAATAAAAAGATAATTATCCTGTTTGACTACATAGTATAAAAATATATTAAATCATACAACTTCACATTTTGATTTGAAATGATTAATTTATTGACGTTATTTTTCTACTTACAGCCCTGGGGGTTGGAAGTACCTAACAGGCGCGTCCTCGGGGTGGTGGATAGGGGAAAGACCATCTTACCAGAGTTCGCTCAAGGCGAGATGGTTAGTGGCGGCTAGAAGTTCGTCCTCTCTTCTTAAAACCGGAGCAGGGTGAATGAAGACCGTTGCCCGTGAACCACTCCCCCCTCGCCCGAGCTATCATGTCGTGGCTAAGGGCTTGTACAGGGTTCTACAACGATGTCAGTTGTTGCTTTCGGCTATCGAAAGCCCAACTGTTAAACCAGGTGCCGAAAGGGATGGGGGGTCTTGGCTTAACTGCACGGACCGAGAGGAGACAACCTCAACAAAAACCTAAATCCGAAGGTGGCGAACTAGGCCGATGGGATGCGTAGCTGGATAGAAGACTAGTCTACTAGTCCAACCTTGGGGCAGCTGGCGCACCCCACTGTAGCCTTACCTCTGCATGCGGGGCTCTGTGGAGGTGGACCTTTTTTTACTTGGCTACTTGCAGGATCAACCATGGAGGAAGGACGTTTATTAGCGAGACGACATCGCTAATAAACAGGAATTGGGGCAGAACCTCCCTAAGATGTCTTCCACTTCCAAAGTGAGAGTACCTCACAAGGAAGGAAGAAAAGGAGAAGCAAAACGACTGGAGCAGATTGGGGAACAAGATGGCATCCATCGCCTCTCAAATTACGTAGCACTGTGCAACTCAAAGGATTGCACCTGAGAGCACGTGAAATCGAAGAGGGAAACTTACCTAACCTGGGGCCTTCTGATATCCTACACTTTCTGAAAGGAATAGGATTCGAAGGCCAGCTGTAAAACAGCAAGAACAGGGGACACAATAGGGCTTTAGGTCGCAGTGTAATATCACCCTTGCAATATATACATACATTCTATTCACAGCTAATTATACTTATAAATAACCCTGAAAGTATAAATGTTCTTCTTAATATGTTATAATTTTAAATTAAAGAACTCAATAGAAATTCAGTGATTTACACCGATTTCAATCAAGCAACATTGATTTTTAAGAAATCTATATATTGATGAAAAATCACTGTAGTACGAAGCAGCCATGCTGTGTCATAATAGCGATATTTTCAATCTGATGCACGTGGCGCCCCATACGATTTATTTACTTATAACCACGGTCACTTTACTATGATTCCAAAGACGGACGAGAGCGGGAACCATAGCTTAGATTAAATTAGGGTTAGGGTAGCCAACTAAATCTGTCTCACCGCGAGCTTTTTAGATCTATTGTAAACCCCTTTTTTCTAGAAGACGTTCTCTAATGTACCCTCTTAATTAGATCATCATCTTTGAGAGCGGCTCCTTTGTATAGCTCTTAGCTGTGAGGTCCTCCACCCGTTACTAGAAATCTGTCTTCATCAGCCTGTCGCACTTGCTCCAAACTTAGCACAACACATGAACTGATGTTTCTTCCTCATCTTGGCAGAATCTGCATGTAGCGTCATATGTCGTACATAAGCCTATTAAGTCTACAATGCCCAGCCGGCAGACGTACTATCATTTTGACAGTCTTCTTGTCTTTACTCAGCAGGTCTTTAGTAAGTTCAGGCCTCTGTTCCTTTAGGAATTCTCTTACTTGTCTCTGTCCTAGTGATTCTTGCCACCACTTTGTAGACTCATTATGTACCCATTCATTGATAATCGTTTTAATTTGCAATGTGATAATGCCAAAAGAAAGACAAGCTCCAATAAGACCGCCTGATCGTTCGCCGCCTCATTTCCCCTCACGCCCGAGTGACTGCAAACCCAAGCCAATATTAATTTCGTTTGGGTCGCGTACACAAGAGCAGGAATCTTCAATGCATAATTTTTTTACTGCGCCACTGGTACATATTCCAGCATTTGACAGTTACATACAGGACGTTCTAGAACCCGTAATGTTATGCAAACCATTAACAATGAAATTTTCAAAAAAAATGATGCTGGATTTCCTACAGCGCAACTGGCTAGCAAACTGTCTTATTCCAAAACTCTTCGCAGAAATTTTTGGCCGAGCTAGTCCTTATTATTATCGAAAATCGCATCATTTGGGAATGGTGTTTCAAAACATATTCAAGAATTTATAACTGAAGTAATAAAATAAACAACTCTAGAACAAAGTGTAAATTAATAGAAAGATTATACAAAAAAAAAAGCAATCAAACGATAATATTTTTATCCACTGTTTATGATGATACTGTTTTGGATAATCACATGGCATGCATAATCCGAACATTTTTTTTAAATTCCTTAAGGGAATATCTTGATTTCCTGCAGCATAGGCCTTCGAAAACAAGGCATGTTCGCCTATATCTATTCACTATTCCATTGTTCTAAAGGTTTGTGTTTTTCTAGGAAAACTACTTTGATCTAAAGAATTACATTTTTTATGTGCAATAAGTATGGATGGTGGCTGAAACCACCGAAAGAGATAGGAGGAAATGCAGATACATTAATCCCATGCTAACAACTTTTTGCTGAGCTTCCGGGCTGGAACCGCGTTCTGGATCTTCCTCTAGTCGACGTTTCGTCCATACTCGCACGGGACTCAAAGCTGCTACTACTGCTGTTGAAAATGAAAGTCTGAAACACACTGGGACGGGTTTAAATAAGTGTTAGTGCTTCACTTTCAGGTTAATAGTAGCCCTGAAGCTGTCTTGTGCGAGTGTGAACGAAACGTCGACTAGAGAAAAATCCAGGATGCTGTTCGAACCGGAAATCCAGCGGATAGTATGGGCAATAATCGGAAAGTCTCCGTATTAGTTTAACTAACAACTTTTCTGAAGTTTTATATTGAACGGAATTAATCATAGCCGAAATTGTATTCGCAATATTTTTATAGACAAACATTTTTTGATATAGGTAAGTAAAAAATTAGCTATTCTTTTAATTATTTCAAAAGTAAGGAGGAAGTTCGTATGGAACAATATATCTAAATACCTAAATTAGCAGTTCGAATCTTAACACTTCATCAAGCACCTTATTCCTTTCAGACTGAACGCAGAAGGAACAAAACAGTTACAGGAATATTCTTTCCAGTAAAAAAGAATCCCAATGCGAAAATTAATTGCTCCAAGCTTTCCATTCGAAAAAAGTTAATTATGCATGAACACGTTAAATGACCAAAACAATTACAGAAACATATCTAGAGTCCAATTACCAAATTAAAGCGAAAAGGTGAAAAGAACGAGAGAACTAATAACTAACTCACACCACACACCTACAGAATTGCGTCGTCGCAAACGTCGGTCGTCTGGCGCGGCCAACGTTTCCGCGTATAATCGAAATTCTCATATCTGTTATCAGCTAAATTACAAACCGACCTGCCGAGGAATGGTTTCCTTTATTATGTTGAAAAACGATTCCTACGCGGGCATATATCCAGTCCCCCGAAACGGGCAACTTAAACGATTATGTGGATTTGTAATTGTGATACATTTTTTCCTCTCTCCCCACCCAGAAATGCAGATATTACGGCATTCACTTCGACGATCGTTAAGAGATAATTTTTCCGCGATAGACGCAGTTAATTGCGGAACGGACGAATGTACTCCGCCTGGCAACGTGTACTTTTGAATTGGTCCGGGTTCCCGAGGTTTTTACCGCACTTTTCCATACTTCTCCCTAAATATGCTCGCAGTAAACGATGGTAATATTGCTTCAAGCGCGGGGATATCTACTAGACGAGACAATTAAACTTTTGTCCGGGATATTCAGAGAAAGAAGTAAGTTTTTAAGCGAATATTATGCGAAAGCAGTTATTAGACTACCACGAGTGTGCTTAAATAGATGGAATGCGCATATGTGCTTACAGTTGAAGAAAATCCGCCTGTAATTGATTGGGATGTTTTAGTGATGTTAACTTCTTGAAATATAATTGTTTTTTCGGGTGAATGAAACTTTATAACGACACATATAACATCTATGTGTCGTTATAAAGTTACGTACATTACAATACGGTAGTGCAGTGCTTACAGTAAGGGAATAAAACTACTTACTGTGGAATTTCATGCACATCTGCAACACCAATATAAAGTTCTCTCAAAAATAAGTCTGTAAGCATCTTGCAGATAAATACATAAAATATCAACAATATTCCTGACTGTGCCGTAGTAATCCATATATACATATAGTATACAGGTGGTTTTGAAATAGGGGACAAAATTTGAAAAGGTATTACAGCATGATAAACCAAACAAAAAAGTTTTAATATTCTTTTTCAAAATTCAGCGTTACATGAAAATAGATAAATTCATAACTTGCGGTTATCTCGCTATTACGGCGTTTTAGATTCAGATATTTTCATTTTAGAACAAGTACTCTTTATCAGCGCGGATGTGACTCATTTTCAACAGTTGTTATGAATTCCTAACAGCTACGATGTAACAGCAAGATGCCTGTAAGTTGTAAATTTACTTTTTTTACAAAAGCTGCGCGAAGTCTGACGTCAATTACGCCCTGCTGCCTGTTACCACTGACTGTTACTTAGTGACGAGGCATCGGCTACCAATATTCGTTCATTGCGCATGTGACGTCATGTACGATTCTCTATTGCGACGAACTCTAACGGTGTAAGGTTTTTTTTGTTTATCTTGTTATACTCTAACACTCTATCAAATTTTGTCCTCTATTTCAAAGCCATCCGGTATATAATAAACTACCTCAAGCCCTTAAACAGATAAACCTAATCAGTTTTAATCATTATTGTTATATTTACTATTATCACATTTATTATCAAATAGTGTCTAAGTTCTGATTATATGATAATCCATACACAAAAGAAAAGTTAAATTAAGAATCTTAAGTAAATAGATTTGAATGCAAAAAAATAAAACCCATCTATATATGCACATAAAATTAAAAATGAATGCCTTAATACATTCTAAACGTAATTAACAAAAAGTACAAAGAATGTATATACATCAATACATTCTCACTCTCGCAAGTCGCAAAGATTGGTGTACCTAATGTAAATAAATTGTACAAAATATGTTCAAAATTGCAATCTGTTTTATTATAAATAATTTTCTTCTCACAATATGTTTCGATTAATTGATATCAACAGGTGAAAAATGTCAATTGGATTATGTTAAAATATAAAATGATGAATCATTACAATTAAAGGTATAAACGTTATAATGAAAAGTGTAGCAATTAGAGAATAAAGGACACACAATATATAAACAACAAACTAGCTTGTTGTAAAAAGTTTTTCCGGGTTGTTGAACCCTGGTCCGGCGGAATTACTTACGGAAATAATTCGAAAGTAATACGTAAGTAATTCCACTGGACCACAGCTCAACAGCACGGCAAAAAAAAAACTTTTTACAGTAGATTCTGACCTTGAAAGCCTACCAACATTTTAAGGGGGTTACTACATATCTTTATCCATATGGCAAAACCGCCATTACGTATGTCCCTTTTTCTCAGAAATGCCGTGTCTGATCTCATTGATTTTTTTACACACGTTATCTGGTATTGTCCCAACAGTTTAAGTAAAAGATTTCATAACATTTCTAGACGTTTTTTTATGAGTTTTACAAAATCGATATTTTCTTCGCTCACTTTTATTTAATTTTATTTTAAAAAAACGCTTCATTCAGTTTATTCTCTATCTAATTCTACATTTAGAAAAAAAAATACATCGCGATACTTTTAACAGGTTACGAGAAAACGGGACAAGTATGTGAAAAAGCACAAGCGAAGAAAATATCGATTTTGTAAAATTAAAAAAAAATAGTCTTTAGAGATTTTATGAAAACTTTCACTTACACTGTTGGGACAATACTAGATAACGTGTGTAAAAAAAATCAATGAAATCAGATACGGCATTTCTGTGAAAAAGGGACATACGTAATAGCGGTTTTCCATATGGATAAAGATATGTAGTAACCCTCTTAAACTAGTTTGTTGTTTATTCTTTCTTATGGTACCGCTTATATTTTAAGGTGTATTTGTCTGTTGTTGTTTTAATTGCTACACTTTTCATTATAAAGTTTATACATTTAATTGTCATCACTCATTATTCAAATTTTAATATAATCCTATTGACAGTTTTCACCTAATGATGCTTATATTAATTAACCGGAACAAGTTTTGAGAAGAAAATTATTTAAAATAGAACGGATTGGAATTTAGAACATATTTTTTCACAATTTATTTACAAAGAATATATGTATTATTCAAGTGTGTAGGAAATTACCGAAATTATCTGTTCTGATAGTGCAAAGTTGTTGATCTTTATTTCCTATTTTAATACTTACGTTCATTGTATTTTATTTTATTCTATCCTATTATATAGTTATGAAGTTACAACGTGGCAAAAAAAAGTAGCTCAAACGACTTATAGTTTAGTACACCATAATTGCATGGAAAAATCCATACAATAAAATAATAATAAAAGTGGGAACTTCCTTACTGGTAATTTGGTTACTATTCATTGATATAATGACATGTCTAAATTGCTATTTGAAGGAACGAAGGTGTATGGCCTAGTACGCATTCAGTTCTTTGAAATAACGATTAAGACTTCATTCTATTAACTTATCGAGAGTGTGATAAGTTAATAGAATAACACCAATGTTCCACTTTTGGGCTAAAACTATAATTAAATATTTAATATTTCAACATATCACTAACATATTATCGAAGTTGAGGTAAGTATAGAGGTCTGACTTTGGATAAAAGGCAATATTTATTATAAATATTAATCTTCTTATTATCAAAATAAGATATTGTGGTCATTACAATAATACCATTTGTGTAATACATTAAAAGCCGCTTTACAGTTCGCATTTTTTCTTGCATGCAATAGAAATTAAACATTAAAAATCGCACGTATGCGCAATCAATGGATTTAGATCAGCTGAGTGCAATTTTACTTGCATTGCATAGAATAGAACATGGGCTGTTTTTTTTTGCACGCAAGAAAAATTGCGAACGGTAAAACTTTGTTCTGATTTGCAAATTAATAGCAGGAAACAAGTTTTGCAAGTGTAAACGATTGAAAATAAGTCATTCGCATTTGCAAATGCGAATCAACTTGCACCAACTTGTTTCTAGGTCAGAACAAGGTTTAAAGCGGCCTTACCGTAAATATTTAATTGATATTCTCTTATTTTACTATGTAATCCTCTCTGTATTCAGTTGCACATGTTATTTGGGAATAGGGTAACAATATTTGATGAAAAAAAGTCATGAATGCTCTCAGCATATACAAAAAAGGAAACATTATCAAAGTATTTTTTAGCTTACTTGGGGTTGTCTAGAACCGTTAAAAAAACTATATATAATTACCATCAAGATTGCTACAACATACTACGAACCCAAAAGAATATATCACGTAGGTTAACGAAAAAGATTCTTTATTATTAACGAAATTAATGTATTTCTGCTAATTACCAGGCTAACTACTGTAATAAATTTTAACAGTAATTTTCATACGAAAAATGTTTACGTTCTCAGCAGAATTTGAACCTACACTCCTCGTTTGCCGGACGAACACTCTACCAATTGAGCTAGCGAGGAATTGTATAGGTCCGGGCAATTGAATTACATCAATTGTAGATATTAAAGGCCGGCAGTTCAGCGATTATGCAAGCTTCTTGCAGTATGAAATCATTAACGAAATTAATTAAATACTGTAAAAACCTTGCATATTCTTTATTGTTTTTCTTCGCAACAGTTATTTATGCGAAAACTGTAAACATTACAACGTTAAAATTCTTAGACTTAATATTATATTCACCTTACAACTACTTCAGGAAAAAAAAGTTAGCCAAATACATGTAAGGGGTTTGTTGATAAATGATACTGCACAAAATTCGTGGATGCATAGAACCTTTTTTCTGAATATAAAGATAAAAATTATTTCCATTTAACAAAAGGAAGTTGGTATAGAAACCAAAACTTTCAAAGTAAGACAACTGCCATTATATCAACGAATAGGAAATAAATCACCACACAATTTTTATTAAGGATATTTTTCAATGCAATTCACTGGTATTTAATAAGCCATACGTAGATTGGGTTACCTTTTTGCTGCGTTACCCCTGTAGAAAAACTAATTTTTCAATTTGCTATTTTTTTGCTGCACTAGGTAATCAAAAACTTAAAAAAAGATACTTTCGTTTTAAGTATGCAATATGTAGAAAAAGTAAATGCACTATCTACAAAGCTAGTACAATTTAATGACTTTTAAGCTATTTTCTTGTTCTCTGGAAATAAGGAATTCTTCACACAACTAAAGATAAATATTTAAATACAATTAATAATAAATTACTACTAACCTAGCAACTTTATTTTTATTTTTCGAATATCATCCCCAAGCTATTTCTAGAATAATTAATTTATCCCTTTTAATATATGTATATTACATTTGTACATATGTACATTATTTTTCTTCAATAAATGATTAATTTAAAAATGAATTTAATCACCTTCATTTGGGTAAAGTAAATATAAATGCATCGCATAAATGAGTTTGTTTTAAGTAGTGTGTCATTAGTTAATTCGCACAAAACCTTTTTTTGGTTTTGTCCATATTCTAATTTGGATGTTGTAAACTCGAATTCCAGTTTCACTAATTTACCGTAGTATTGATATTTGCGGATTTGCTAGATTTAAATAAGCACTAAAAGATTTAATTTAGTTGTTATTGCACTTATATCTCAAAAATTTGAATACCATTAAAATAAAAACCTGTGTGAGTTGCACTGTAACTTCACATGAAATGTATCTTTAGACACTTTTTGTTAGTAATTTTCACTTATTTGTCTTCCCACACATTTTGCGCCGTTTTTTTTTTTATTTGGTAACTGTAGTTTTCAAATTTAATTTGCTACTCGTAACTAATATCTAGGTATATTTGACTGCAAAATTCCTGTTTTTATAGATGTAAGTACGTACATACTTCAATTACATGTGAGAGCCACAAAAAAATTAATTACGTGGGATCTATTCGTCTAAACTTCATCGTAGCACCTGTACACATACGGATGTTGGATGTAAAACATCCTCCATGGCAGTATGTATATTTTTACTCACACTCTAGAGACGTATGTAGTACGAACGGAGAACACATCCGGGTAAACGCAAATAGAGTATATTTTAAAAGAGCAATACTATTGCATTTCGCCGCTACCCCTCTTGAAACCCGTAGTAGGGGGTACATGATATGATTATGATCCCCTGTTGCTTGGTAACGCGCAGCATCCATCCCCTCCATTGATATATAAGCGGAGGGTGCATCGATGGATCTTACTCCGCGACGTGCGTCCGTTGAATGTAGCGTATCGACGCTGCCGCCATATTTGTTCCTCAAAACACACATATTGAGTCTAAATTTTACCATTTTCCACATTTTGACGGATGAGACACCGCGAAAAGTTCTTTTCTAACAGAATACACCTACAATAGCGAGATAGTTTAGTTTAAAACCGTCCAGTTTTAGTGATTTTATTATTTCTAGTTGTATTTTAGTTCATTGGTTTTCACTTTATGGTCGGGATATAGTGCGAAAATTTTAGATAGTACAACACATAGTGATCCTATAAAATTTTTCTTTGGTTGATTTTTTTTTTTTTCCACGCCGCATAGTAAGTAGTTGCATTTATATCGTCACAACTGCGTAATAACCTAGTGTAATTATCCCTGAGTTATCGTAGTGCCAAAGAAGGACCTCGTTTACGGTAAAATAATTATTTCATTTTGTTATTTAACATGTAGGACGATTCTGAAAGAAAAATGAACTTAAAAATCGTGTCGGCTAGCTCCATTTGGCCTCAACACGCAACAAAGCCAACATCGAACTATCGGTAAGTAATTTAAATTAATGTTTAACTAATTACAGCAATTTTGCGTATATTGTGCGTAATATTTTGTTAAGGATTTATCAAAAATTTAAGAATTGCTTTTCTGTAGAAGAAAATATCAAAATTTAAATTTTAACTCATGAATTTCTCTTTTTCTTTCGATTTATTTCTTTAACTGACTGTAAGTTTAAAAACATGCATAAACAATAATAGAAAATATGTTTTTATACCGCATGTGTCATACTAAGTGATAAAGAATTAAGGTTATGTTTTCTAAGTAAATTGTATAAATAAAATATGTATTTAAAATATATTTCCAAATTATTTTCTTTGATTAAATGTTATCTATTATAATCAGCCGTTGTTAACATTATATATACTACAGTAAATGTATATATTTTTCGCGCATATAAGACAAAAAATATTTAAATACTTTTAAATTTTTCATCAAAGTCACTGAAAATTTAGATAGTTATTTACTTCCTATGTATTTCGGAATTTATTTGAAATATTTATATCGTTGAACAATGAACTGGGTGAAAATTTTTGTAGATATCAAAATATGTATATCTTTAAAGCCTTGTTCTTGCAAACAATTTTTGCAAGTGTGAATGACTCATTATTAGTCGTTCACACTTGCAACACTTGTGTGGTATAATCAATTTGCAGCAATTTGTTTGTAGGTCAGAATAAGGCTTAAATGAACGGTATGAGTCATTATAGAAATACGTATCATCATATTCCCCTATTTTGTACAGACCTGAGGTAACCATACCTGATGGTGATGATTTGAAATTACAACATATTTCTATAGTAAGATTTACAAACTGCCGAAAGCAAATCTTTTTCAATTTAAGCTATGAAAAGTTATTTAAAGAAAAAATCGCCAAATAGCTAACCCATCAATTAAATTGGACGTTACAGAGATGTGATGATACATATTGCTGCACTGAAAAACCGATTTATTTGATAGTACCTAATTTTGTTTAAGCTAACTAATATTGAGTTAAACATAAGCAAACAAATATTTGGTTAATTCAATCAAATTATTTATTCATTTAACCCTTTATTTATTTGAAATAACGAAATATTTTGTTGGATTAACTAATTTTTCATGTTAAAATTTGGTTGAAATTATTTTGTTGTCCTGAATAAATTGGTTTTTCCGTGTATGGTCAAATGTACTAGGCGCTTTAGGATTTGTGCGGATCAAATGAGTGAAAAATTAAATTCATAATTCAAATATACCGCAAATATTCACATATTAAGGCGTTTTAAATTTTGCTGCATAACTTTGAAAAATTAAAAATCCATAAAATTTAGTAGACGTAAAAGTACCTGTAAAATATATATCAAAATTATCACAACATTAAATCAATTAGGTTTCTTAAGGGGTTCTAACAGAGCTCACCATAATTAATTTTGCCAAAATGTGATAACTTATTAATCAGTAATTTTAGAGCTATGTTGGGATGAAATTATTTAATACGACTGCACGAATAAGCATAGATGTTTTCGATTACTTAAATATGGTGATAGGCACTATTTATTTTCTCAGTAGATATTTATCATCAACATTTCTTGATGATCAGAAGGATAAAGCTCAATCAAATTTAATTAGATTCTCTCGGGAATGTGATATTTGTAGTAAGGTTGGCAAAAGTGGTTTTTAGTATATTGTGTAGTTTTCAGAAAATCATAATTATGCAGACACACTTTATGATTCAGGTCTAGTGGGTATAACTATATACAGACGATTTTCAGAATCGTTGCAAAGCCAGTAACATGGAAATTCAAAGCGCGCATGCAAAAGAGACGCCTACTTATTAATATCTTACTTGGAGTGAGTACATTATTTATTTTTTCATTTGTCGAAGACAATAGCCTTTGTGGGCGCAAATAATAAGGGCGTGACACATTATAAACACATTAGATGTAATACACATGTATGCATTGTTGTAATCGAACCAGCAGTAGCAAGTAGCAAGAGTTGCCCCTGGCTCTGCAACGATTTTGCAAACCGTCTGTATATGCATGTTTAAGTATATTTTTTTATAAGTTTGGAACCTACAAACAGTTGTTGGTTGCTATCGGCGTGAAGGCTGAACTGCAAAACTTTGAGATACTTACCGTCTTCCCTTCACACATATTTCACAAACCAAGTGAAATGGTGACTTGGGTTCCAAACTTGTAAAGGGATCATGGTTATTATTTTCATATTACCACAAATTTGATCACCTTGTTAATTTAAAATTTGCTTCTTCGTACATGTAATCTAAAAGACTACGCATTTTTTCTTAATTTTTCGTCAATAGTGTTCAAAATTAAGCATGGTACTGGTTTACATTGATAGAGGGCGCTGTTTACAACAAAACTTTGTTGTAGCTGGTATTTTCTTGATTTGCTGCTGAGAAATACTTTTCTGTATTTTTAAATTAATATTTATATTCAGGATTAGGGATTTGAAATGTTTTTTTAGGTATTTTATACGATTTGGACGATATTCGACTGACTCACCCCTTACATGTCCATTTCAACATATATACCTATGAAAATTACTTCTATTATAGTGTCGATATGTCTATATAACTTTCAACGATTTAAGTAAACTTTAAATTTATAACGTAGTATTGTAATTTCAATTTAAAAATTTTAAATTAAGTACTTATTTGGCTAACTAATGTTTTTTTTTATATATAAATTTCAATAAGAGTAAATTTTGATATTAAAGTTCTATCACATAATTGACGTTTTCGTAAATTCTTTAAATATTTTTTTTTCCACTGAAAAAGCCCTAGAGTTTAAATGGTATAGATCATTTCTACAAATGATCTGTATAACAGATAGCATTCCTTTCATAATGAAAGGCTGCTATATTTTGTTCAACTGAAACCATAAAAGATTCAAAATATATTAAACCCTTATACATTAAAATATAAACAGCATTAAATATTATATCTGTAAGTATATATCTACATTTACCATATTAAAGTTTTGTATGATCATGCAATTTTTATTTCAACGTATCGGTGCTATTATAATATCTACTTATAATATTGTAATGTTTTCGGGGTTTAAATCACTAACACAGGCGATATATCAAATAACAAGTATTTATTTTTACACTTAAGTCTAATTAGGTTTAATTACTTAGGATAATCTGCGGTATACAGCTAGCGCCATCTGTGAGTGCAGTTGGTAGTCTAATTCAAACAGGCACGCCTAACAATATTGACCTTTTAATTACATTGATGTTGATAATTTTTGGCCTCGTTAACTGTAAACACAGCACTATCTATGTATTAACCAAAGCAACCCCTAGCGCACTGCGCTTTTTCTCATTTTACAGTTACATCCAGTATAAAATATTATCGTGCATTTTAGCTTAAAAAGAAAACATTTATTTTTATTGTTGTTTTAATTCTTATTGACAAGAAATAATCATACAAGAATTCACTATAATATAGACGTATGCTTGAGTTGAGTTGTCAAAACGCAGTAGTACCAATCCACATCTACCGACTCCTACGTTGGCGTATTTTTTTTATCTAAAAATTTTTGTCGATCAAAAAAATCCAAACAAATATCATATTTTAGGTCATACAGTAAATGAAACCTATCGCATGCTAATGTAAATAACTAATTACTACTTCGTGATTCGTTTTGATCATTTGTTATAATCTTTAAGTAAAGACAAATTTATAAAATAAAAACATTTGTTGAAATAAATAAAGATAACATTTTCTCTTCTTTCTACTAATTAGCAAATAAATACTGTTGAATTGATACCTAAAATAGCAATCACAACAACATTCATATATACACATTTCACGAAAATGGAACTAGTGTCAGTCACTAATTTAACCTAGCAAAGCACTGACTTCACGCAACTCAAACCTGGGATGTTAAAATATCGTGCCTATAAGCTGATTTGCCCGTATTTGTAAATGCAAATTGGCAGATTGAATGAAACATCTGTGAAATACGTTTTTCCCAAACACGCAAAACAACTTTTAATTACCTTTCGCGATTTGTGTTTTCTTAATGCCTCACAGAGGGCGACTCGTACCAGGCTATCAAGTTGTTTTACTGAAATAACGCATTAATTACTGATCTTTTTACTGAAAAGTAGAATTTATTATTACGGCTTGGTATGAAATGCGATTACATTAATGATACTGTATAATTTCATGTTCGCTTCAAAATAAATATAAAATTCGCGTTGGTATTATTTTTAACGACGTTTCGTGGAAAAACCACTAATTATCCGGAACTTTAGAACTATCGAAGTTGCAACCAACTATGCGTCATTAAGCTTCTCACAATAACTGTGATTGCGCATTTAGATCTCTGCTTCCCTGCAGTGAGAAAAATACCGGTCGTAATATCAATAATCCACATTTATTGAGTGAATTTTCGTCTACAGAACGAAATGTGTCATTGTTATGATAAAATATTATTTACAATCCTTGATTGAGCAATAACAAGTTGATTAATAAAATAAATACGTTTTTATTATTATAACAAATCAATTTACATTAGTCCGAAGATACTATTTGCTAACCATATTTTCATACATTCAATAAAATATTTTTGTTAATAATTATAATATGAATACGAACGAAATACATTGTTATTTTTACGTATAATTTTCATTGTTTGCAATTAATTATTGCAAGAACGAACAAATAACATACTTTGATGAAATGTGTACCTCATGTTAGCTAACGCATTTATTAAATATATGTATAAAAGAAGACAACGAATATAAATCATTGAAGTGCCGTTATTTATATTTCTATAATAACGTATATTCGCAGATTCAATGAAAACGTTCATTATATCAATAAAGTATCAAAAAAAAAAGAAGTATTTGTCTTGGGTAGTAATATTATTGTACATTAATCCATGGATAATGTTTGTTATGGTAAGTATAATTTTCATAAAATTATTCAGGACATGAACGCGAATGAATAAAGTATTAAATAATTCTTTCTTTGTTAGTACAATGTTTGCAATTATTGACCAGAAAGATGCCAATGAAAGATTTATTACTTATAAATTCCGTCGTTATTTACTAAAATATTTTTCATTGATTTGATAAATTCGTTTTTTGGACCAATTTTAATGCATTATTTCATGTGAACAATGATTTCCTTCATTGTTTTAGCACCCATTTTTGGTGCAGTGTGGTCTATTGATTCTCAAAACTTAATATCTAGGATCCCAACATTTTTATCGGAAACTTATTTTGTATCAACGTGTTGCTAAGCAGAACGTTTGCTATTTAATTTTTAACACTAAAACGTCTAGATATTGCAAACAGAATAAAAATAATAAACAATATTTTATGATATTTTTTTTTTGCTTTCTTTCCAGAGAATATTTATTTCTGTTTTTACATAAACACTAATTATTTTTATTTAGTCAAATATGTTCAACGAATGTCAAAGTACATATTTTATCTCATCTAAAAGGTCTTTACTGTCTCCTATATTATGGGATTATACAACATTAAACCGCCATACTAATTAGATTAATTCAAATTCAGCATACGATTACTACAAACCGAAGAATAACAAATTAAATTAGCCATTTTGATGTCGTATCCTCTGAGCTTTCTATATTAACGTAATTTTCGTGAAGTAAAGCCCGTATATATTCGGTAGGGTGAAGGATAAATTGTAAAGTTCCCGAACACATTATAATCAATATTATGTCACGATGTTGTTTTAGTGCCTTCCAAAACTTGCGGGGCGCTATTAAGTGTGGGTTAACTTCCGAAGTTAAATAGTCCGGAATTTGCTTGCGAGTAGGCTTACTGACGGCCTACCCACGAAGCTTGTATCCCCTATTCGTTCTTAAGCTCCTTTAAGTATTGTTATATGCGTCAAAATTTCTTGGAGACAGGTAAAGAAGATTCTATAATCACCTCGAATTAATTTCAAGCTAGTTACAATAAGTTAAATAATTTGCGTTTCTAGGCGAAAAGAAAATATTTAAAAATGCACACCTTTCCAGACTTATATCTACTTAAAATTCCTTCAGGGTTTCCCATCTTTAAACAGACGACCCGAGGCCCTTTCCCCATTCTTAGAGGGTCCAACCTCACACCCCCCCAGACAGGCAACCCGCTTTATCACCATAAGGTCGCACCCTTTTCTCCTCCCCTCCTCTGTACATTTCTGCTCGTAACTGTCAAAGGTTGATTTGTAAGTTATTCGATATTCAGATCGCGTAAGTGCTTAAGGACGAATTTCATCTTTATTGAAAGTTTCTAGTTGACGCGAAATTAATTAAAAGTCATACTCCGGTAACTACCTTTAGGTTTTGAGGCTGATCGGAGGGAAATTCTACGGCTGATCCGAGAAGAGCAACGCTAGATGGCGCTTCGAACGTTGTAGGGTCTGGCGCCCGGTAATTCTAATTGTGGCGCGTCCCCGTTTGCCTTCCACCCCTCTCTTTCTCTCACACACTTCTGAGCTTTGATTTTATTCAATTACGCTCTCATAAAATTATTCCGTGACGTGGAAATTATACGAGAGGGAGTTATGAAAATGTTTGCGCAGATTTTTTTTGTTTCGACTGATCACTTGGCACTCGTTGGTGGGGAAGAAGTGTTGCATTTTCTAAATTTTAAAATTTTAAAATTGTAAAAATTGTACAATTAATTAAATTTTGTCAGGATGGTTTTACTACGAACCCAGAAGACTTTTCTTTTTTATATACACTGAAAAAAGGTTTAAAGGGAAATTCAACCTTTAGATAATTGTTAACCGTGTACGTTTACGTTAATAATACATGTGTTTAAGTTAAAAGGAATCTAAAATCAATACAAATAAAGCGTAATAGCTGCAGGGACTATATTATCTATTTCACACTTATAGTATTTTTAAGCTAATTTATTTAATCCAAATATATTAATCTTTTTAATGAAAAAGTTTATTTCTTTAAATTAAGTGTACCTACAATGCTGTTTTAAATATATTAGAAGGTTATTTTTCCTTTTTTACTTTAAATACATGCTAATAGTGGCATGTAATTAAAATGAGATGATATTTCAATTCAAACCTAAGTAAACATATAATTTGTCGAATTAACCAAATCATATATTTAAATACCTCAAATATCCGAGAGTAGTTGAATCCTGGCAGCCATTATTATTGCAAGGAAGTACCTACATATGTGCAGGTAATGTGAAAGCGATGATTGAAATAAAAAAAAAATACTTGTAATAATTCAAAACACCTGGATGTTTCGACATTGTTACATAAATGAGGATGTAGTCCTGAAAACATTCAAAAATATTTTAATTTAATTATATTTTGAAATCTAATATATTTTTAAAATACTTTTAATATGTTGAATTCCCTATATGTATATGCATTAATTTAACCTACTGCTGACATATAAATTACTTATATACTAAAAAACCAATTTATTTGGGGCAACAAAATATTTCGTTATTTCAAACAAACTATGATTAAAGTTACATCAACAAACATATTTAGTCAAAAAGTTTAATCATCTCCACCAAACTATTTAGTAAAGAACTGTAACGATAATATCATTTTGTTTGTACTTTTCTTTACGTTTATGTTAGACCAGAGCCACCTATGTACTAAAGACAGTTACTATTAAAGAGCCTGAATATTATAGATTATCTTGAGAATGTAAGAACGGATTAAATACATGTTATACAGGTAAAATTTTAAATTGCCCAATAAATTGTGCAATAAATAGCTAGGTGTAAAACGGCCTTCAGACCGTTAAAGAGAGCAGATGCAAAAATATAGCACCGCTATTATTTTTCACGCTGCTGTATATTCTTATCTAGCATGTGAACTCACCCAAGCGAGATTTTTGTTAACTGTTTTTGTTGTTTTAAAAATTATGTTGGTTTATCAATTGAGATGTACAGAAAAATATGTGAACTAAAGATTATATATAATCCGGGCAGAAATTTTGTAATTAGAGCGATAATAAAACATACATTTGGCGCATACAACGTGGGGAAAACGTATATACTAGATATTTTGACATCATAGAGAAAAATAAAGTGATTTATAAAAAAATAATGGGGATAGACCAGAAGGAAGGGGGCAAGTCATTACAGGATTTTTTTGCAAGGTATATAAAAGATAGGTTGGAAGAAAGGAAGCAAACCACTCAATTGTTAGCGGAAGTAAGAGATGTGAGAATAGGAATTAAATCAAGTTTTAAAGCCACAGGTACTTCATATAATGAATCGAGAAGCGAAGATGAAATCGCAAAGGAAGAGGAAGAAAAATTAGAAACTTTAGAAAAGCAAAGATTTGAAAACATGCACGATTTTACGGCGAAAAATGAACAAAATGGAGAATATTATGATGTTTGCGATTTTGATGATAATTTTGCATGCCATTCTGAGTGTAAAATTATATTATCCTACAAAGAGGGAGGCACGGGTATTGTTAATATGGAGATATATTTAAATGGGGAAGCTATAATTTCTGCAGAAAACGGTAATAAAACGTGAAGAGACAAATTTTAATAGTGAAGATGATGAAAACTAGGAAGAATTCGAATTGAAAATTGAAAATAAGTCAAATAAGGTGCGACTAGAACAAGTTAATGCAAAAAACTTACGGAATGAGGAAGACTACAATGAACAAATTTACAATGATTTACTAAAATATAAAGCAATTATGAGCAAGACAAGGCGAGAAGTACATTATATATTTACATTGGGTAGGAGATACGAAAACTTACCAATCTTTTTACAAGAAAGAAGGCTCAAATTACGACAAATTAATCAACAACTACAGAGACATCACGAAATGAAAGTTAAAAAATTATTATTGGAGGGATCAATACAACAAGCATAGTTGAATGTTATTGATTGGAAAAAGAAAAAGAAATAGATTATAATGAAGTTTGTTGAAAAAGTTAGATAGTTTATAATTTATAGCTGACTATGTTAATATAAGTTCACTTACAATTGGGGAAGAGATAATCAAAATTTAAAAATGTTATTGAAAAAATTTATTAAATTTTTATTGCAAGGGAATAAATGCTGTGGCACATTTTGGTTTTTAATATTAAGCAAGTACACAGGATTCAAATTTGGTTGCAGCGGAGGTTTTATTTAGGAGTCAAATGCATGTGCTCTTGACGGGAAGGAAAACATTTTTGTAAGATAAAATCCTGTAGCTGGAGTCCATTTTCTTTAGGAAATAGGAGAAATGAGTGGCCTATTTGACATGAATAAATATCAGGATTAATTTTGACAATTTGATATATATTCTTATCTAGTATATGAATTACCCAACCGAGATTGTTGTTTTTGTTTTAAAAAATTATGTCAGATTTGTCAATGGAGATGCCATGTACAGAAAAATATGCGAATAAAAGATTATAATCGGGGCAGGAATTTTATAATTAGAGTGATAATAAAACATATATTTGGCGCATATAACGCGGGGAAAACTTATATACCAGATATTTTGACATCATAGAGAGAAAAAAGTCGATGAATGTCCGGGTAAAGTTTTGTATAATCGGAACATAATTTAACAATTCTTATCGTAAAACAACTATTAAATTTTTTAAACATATTGGCCGTATTATTTCCCTTTATTAAACCTTAAAGACTGTGTTTAAAGTTTTAACGAATTTTATTAAATTTTTGTTATTATTTTCCCTTGTCTAACGAGTTAGAGAATGTCATTAAAATCTAATAAAAATAATATTTTCAAACAACAAAAAGCATTCTTTAAAATATTGTTTAATTTGAGAATTGCCTAAATAATAAATTACTCACAGTTAATATGGGAGATATTCAAGGTATGTTGATTGGATGAAATTGAGTTAATTGATAATAATTAATTGATTGATACAGATTAATTGATTGACCACAGATCTCTTTTTCTTCTATTAACACTAGGCTTCGAATTTTTAGATTATAATATTAATTTGTTTTCAGGAACAAACTTCACAAGTAATGCTTTTTCATTTTCAGAAAAGTTCTTTGCTCTTCCCCTTTTACTTTTTCTAGAAGTAGTTTTATTTCATGTTATCTTCATCTTAATATTTAAGTGTTAATTATTACTTACTGCATAATTAATGTAAATTTCAAGTTCAAATGTAACTAAATTCCACTACAAACACACAAAAGGAAAGCATTAATTAAATCCCAAATCCATCAATATCTGTCATACCTGTCATTTGACATAAATAATTGACAACAGACTACTATAGACGTATAGAAAAGTTATCGATATTCGCTATATTGTCGCGTTTAGTTTTTCTAAGTGATTATTTTGTTAAAAATAATTTAAATTAAGAAAATAATAAACCATTATTTAAGATGTTCATTAAGACATCTATTAAGTCCAAACATTTATTTAATAAACAAACGATTAAATAATTTTTAAAATAAGAGACAATAATACCACCTATTATGTATAACAATTCCTGCTAACTTAATTATTAGTTAGACACCATAAAAAGATACGAAAAAAATATATAATACCTACACTAAAACAAGTAAAGCCAATGCCGGTATGAAAACGTGCGTACGCCACGAACGCTTCTTCCCTCTCCCTTGCCATAAATACACAATACGGGAAATAACACTCACCATCTATTCTAAAATTAGAAATGATGCAATTTATTCCAAAATACATTGTTTTGGATTAAAATGATAGCTATAAGATATTTATTTTCTTGGTGCAATAATGCACATAATCTTTACTCTCAATACCATTAAAATTTTCTCAAACAGAGAATGTGTTTCTCTACGTGCATGTTGGGTTATTTCCAACCATCAAAATTCACATGATTCAGATATAAAGTAAAGGAAAACGTAACAGTACCCAACTTTATTTTTATATTTCGTTCGAACATACATTGGATATTCAAATTACATTTTAGAGTTATACGCGCGCCTTATACACGTCAGGATACCTAATCGAATTTGTCATAGTTAACTAGTACGCTACAGCAAAATAAATGCGCACGTCAAATTCCATCATTTTCACCCGAGGCAAGATTGATTTCGACCTAATACACTCCACTACCTATACGTTCCCTCGTCCCATTGGCATCTCCCGCGAAGTTTCTCGATGGAACAAAATTTGAATAACGAAAATCGCGCCCGAGAGAAAGAACTAAGGGAAATGGGAAGATTCCGTCACCCCCGACTAGCGTTCGGGATGAAGATGCAAATGGAGAAGTGAAAAAAGGGAGTACACCTATGTGTAACTATATATATATCTATATATATAAGAGAGGGCGCATCCATCGACTCTCTTCTTCCGCTCTCTATATTTCTGCTGCCGTTCACCGCGGCGCGCTCTTGAGGAAGACAAATTGCGGCAGATATGATGTGACAGGCACAATTTGCGAAATAACTTTATATAGGGTGAATACATGAATGATAGAGTCGGTAATGCAGCGAACTGTAGGCCGGGATTATGGGGATAACGCTGCGTTCTCGTCGTCAGAAAAGAACGACGTAACCGGCTTAGTCTCCGGACGTAGGTATATAGTGCCACGCTATGTCATACTTACCTACTTGCTATGTTATATACATACACAGATCTCATATCAAGAGGGTTTGAGGGAAATATAAAAAATAATGGTCGAACAATTGTACAAATCATCAATATACCGCTATTTCCGCAAGCAAAATCAAGATATCATCCGTTTAAATAGCATTAAACAAAACGAAAACGCAGGAAAACACGGCGATTAAAACCACTGGCGCTGAAACGCGAATAGAAAATAAACAATGCAAGGATGGAATCGCGATTGCATCCAGGTAAAATAAGATGGCCGAAAATCAATAAATGGTCGCCGTGAATTTTCCCCGAATAACATGGAAATTAAATTCGGGTTGCATGTTCTCTATGAATATTCGATTTCGCGCATCGGCATTAGAACGTCCAATCACGGCTGTTGTTAGTTAATTGTTACATGCTATACACTATTGCCCCAATATTCTATAGCGGTGCAATTTGCTTAAAAAAACAGCATTGTAATAACTGCTGACGTTAGGTGCAATATTTTTCTTTGGCGGGTAAATATTTACGGAAGCATTTGTAAAAATGTCCATGCAATATGATTTATTTTTTCATGCGAAATATCTTTCAGTAGCTGTTTAGAGACTGTCATATAATTACAATAATAATAATAATAATACGGTTTTTTTACGATTTTGTTTTTTATTTCGTGTCCGTAACAAAGACAGAAGAATTAATAGAAACATCTAACGAATTTAATGTGGTCACAATCACAAGGCAACGTTAATTGCGTATACAATCTACTCTTAGACTTAATCCTGTATTAAAAAAAAAAAATGTGAAATTAAATAAATTAATGTACACTAAGAAAACAATTTAATAATCGTAAATGAAAATACAATTATCGTAAGTAAAAAGTTCAGCTGGATAGGGGACAAAAGCACAGATTACTTAGCACTAGTAAAAAAGAGATCCTAAACACTGATACTAACAACAAACAATCTAAGTTACTTACGGCCTGCTTCATACCGGTAACTTATGAAGTTACTTATAATAACTAAACTGAAGTAGTAAACCAAAGAATATATGCAGTTGCGGTAAGTAAAAGGATTACTTGTGATAAGGAAACAGTATCATTAATGCACGATCACTAGATACCTGATATATAAAAAGGAATGGTTTTCTATATATATATACAATATACTTACCTTAAATTTGTTGTTCAACTTATATATCAACTAAATTTAAATAAAAAGCCGTATTATTAGTAATAGTTTTATTTTGTATAGGACAAACACAGTGACTACCTGATATGAATGAAAGATATTGGTTTCGCTTTAACAACAGTTTATTTTTAAACAATTTACAACGTAATGACTCATAAAATATATTCCTTAATAATGAAAAAAAGTAAACAAAGCAATAATAAAAGATAGGGTAGATGGGGCTCCCTTGAAACGTTATTTAGCTATTGAAATCTAAACAAAGAGCAAAGAAAAATATGGCTTCGAAGTTACAACTAATAACAAACAAAGAAATAATGTACCTAGGCGGTAAACTTGCGGTTTCTGTTGGTTCTTTGCACTAGGCGTTGTCTCGGCGAGTTGATCGCGTACGCCGACATAGACGTCGGCTTCTTGGTCACGGTATCCTTAGGTGCAGACTTGGACTGTCGGATCACTAGCGACGGGATCCACACTTTAACTTCACCAGCGGGCGCAGATATTATCACAGTGATGAGGAATTCAAATATCCCACCACGTGGTTTAAAACTGCAATCTTGAAACATCTGATTGCTTATAGGCTCGGTACTTCTTCTTTCGCTGGGATTCATTATACGGATGAGGCCTTGAGTTAACCCACCCGGTATTTTTAATATATTTGCGTTCAACTGCCTACAATGTCCGTACTCCTTGGCCACTCTTTTCACACGTCCGCCGTCCGTAACTCTACTTGACGCTAGCCCACGCTTGCGCGCGTAGCAATCTCGGGGACTCTTTTATTACTCCGCCGCATTAGCCAATCAGGAATAGCAAAACAATCACGTGGTGACAGCAAAACTCAAACAATTGTAGTTGTGGCAAGTTGTTAGCTTATTTAAGAAAATACATGAGTTTAATAGCGATCAGCATTCTTGTTACTTCTACTAACCGTGTGCTGTAGTCATAAGTAATACGTTACTTAACCACAAATTCGTCAGGCACGCTGTATAATAGCCGTTAATAAAAGCACTATTTACAGTAACAACTTGCTTTCAGGAAACTGGGTTTAGTTGCAGGTACTAATTCAAGATAATAGTTCCAAGCAAAACTTTACCTATGGTAAACAATTTTTTGTCAAGTATACAGTTTACTTAACCCATTTTTCTCAGTGTAGGTAAATTGTAAAATTAAATTAAACACAAACAAAATTAACATAAAATGACACTAAATATTATTGCACCGCTGTTGCAAGAATAATCAAATATTTATCAAACGAATAAACGCAATTTTCAAGCAAATGATTTTGCTGAGGAGATTTAAATCTTTTTAAATCTGCTTTGTAGTTCTTTAATAGCATCGGCTAACAAGTTAAAAAGGCGAAATTCTACCGAAATCTGAGATCTTTTATAAGCAAGGTCACCTAACTGGTCATCTGCGATGTTGATAAAATATTGTATGCATAGTCGACCCGTATTTTCATTAGCTGCTGATATTCACTTGTAGGGGAGTCACAATCCCTTAAAGCTGCACCCGTAAAATATATTTTTAACGATGTCCTTGGAACTACAAGAGATATCAAACTGAACTAAAAAGGAAAATATTCTTCACGACAATTCGGATATTTTGGTTTAATAAGTAGTACATGATGAGGGTTGCAGGGGGTTAAAATAAAAAAAAATTAACTCCCCGACCACGTAAAAGAGAAATTCCTATATTTCGGTTCTAATCCATAAACTACATTAAAAAATAAAACACCCCAAAACGCCCCTTACACAACCTTTTTTTTTGTTTGTATTTCAAGAACGTAATATTTGGGAGCAGTTATATTAGATATTTGTATTAGGTATCCTCAGAAGACGCGATAGCAAGGTTTTGGTTAAAAAGAGCTTAAGGATTAGATTCTTTTGATTTTATTGGTTTTTTTTTTGATATATATTCTCCAAAAACCACTCTTATGATTTTCTTTCATTCAATTCACATTTTTGCTGCAATTGGTGCAAGCTTCTATTTTCCTATGCCACTTTTTTCTCAAAGTTGTCTGAGGGGTTTCTTCTTAGGCTTAATGATTGATATGCATATATTTTCGTAACCACTGGGGATAGCGAGCATTTTTCGTAACAAAAATTAATCCTCTAATAATGTTAACAATAAGGAAAAAGATTCTATGAATCTTTTATGAAAGCAGCATATTCTCGAGTAAGGAAACTCGTGTAAGTGTTTCACATCATATTATTTGTTTTATCATTTCAGATATTTTAATTTTATTAATACGTTATCAATAGAAAAGAATTTCACAATTTTCTAATATTGTTCTACAACATATTGAAAGTACAAGTGAGTTTAAGGACTTTCTTCTTGATTGATTCTTTTTGATTTCCCATGAATTTAGGGTTAATTTGAAATTTGCTCTATTTCTAGTGTTGTATGATTTAACATGTATTATGTAGTAGTTCTCCTTGTAACGAGAACGGGTTTTCCTATCTGGAGACTTTTGGGGATGGCCAGCCCAAATTCAAATAAGACAATGCCAACTCCGTCTCACAGATAACCCACACCTGCTCTTTTGACCGGCGAGCCACTGCTGGGAAACAAACTTTTTGTTTTTATGTTTTTAAGATTTAGAGACACTCGACGAAGGAGAACGCGAGCTTATTCCTGAAGCTAGTTTGAAGGTTCGCGAACTAATTAATTCAAAACCGCTATGTTAAGGGTTTTTATAAACTCTAGTTGTGACGCCATTTTGCACCGATAACTAGTTCGTCCTCTCTTCACAGAAGGGCGCAAGTATGACCGAAGGCGTTATTTTTCTGACTTTCAGACGACTTACTGATAGCGTAACATGGGAATTGGCGAGCGGTGTTTAGATAACATACATTGGGCAAGGTAGTAGCATACCTACATTTGGACAAAGTAAGAGATACATAACAAAGTATTACCATGTTATTTTAATTACGCGAGTCTTTTAAACAAAGAATAGAATTGTCGTCTACGGCGAGGCAGCGCTTGGCTCTTTTTTTTTAAAATGCCACGGTACTTATCAACTACGCACTAAGAAAATGAATTTAAATTCTCGCATTATACAGGATGGAATTTCGAATTCTTACATCCTTAATTCCATTTGCAATTATGTAAACATTTTGGAAAATTACACCAATTTTTATTAGTGTAATTGGGCTTTATCCATTAGGTGAATATATCAATAAATTTGGAACAAGACTCATAATTTCTTTTAAAACAATCTTTCTTTTGTTCGTCTTTAAAAAGAACACATCCGTCAATCTAGCAAACCATTATTTTCTGTCTTTTGGAAAAAGCTATAACAGCTTAATAACACATCTTGCCTCTGCATTAACCCCAGTTTATTTTACAAATTAACGCGAGAGTACACATCAAACTTTTGTACGAAAACTCCTCCCATATCCAGGTATTAGTACATACCTCGCCCACCCTCTATACCACAGTCAGTCAGATCAAAGTCTTATTTACCGCAATTCCGAATTCACACGTGCGTAACGGCGCGGCGTAGGTATATTATGATGGAGCATCAGGTTGATTGTAGCACACTCATCGTCCGACCGAACCGACTACCACCAGCACCGAGGAGACCTAAGTAAAGCCTGTTCGTGACGTAATCAATTAAGGTAACACGTGACCGTCGTCTATTATTCATCGGGCATTAGCAAATGAGACGACATCTGTTTCCTATAGTTGACCAGACACCCCGCCGTCCACCGTCGCGTTTCTGGGTACTGCTGGTTAATGCTGAAGCGTTATCCTCGCGCTCTACCCGGATGCAGACCCACACTCACATAATATCAAGGATTGTATGCGGAACGTGTATACAAGGGTGATAAATTTAATTCGGGGATTAGTGCGGTTTCCACCGCATATTTTTGAGGACCGAAGAGGATCGTAGCGAGCGAGGTATCCGTTAAATTATTCCGTTGATTAGCTTTGGTTAAGGCGTCCTCTGTTCGCGTACAAATTCTAATCGAAACTAGGTTATCCTATAGGTGATACAGATCTAATTCACGTATACAGCTCTCGCTCACACAATCACGCGGAGCCCTGCCCCTCAAACGCGTTTGAGGTCAATACAATAGCGAGTCGGTAGTAGAAAACGCAGGGAGGCGCTAAGGTCTCCGGAGTTTGCGACCAGGAAATGCTTTTAAGAGCGTCGCAGTTATATCCTCAGTTAATTCCGCCAGTAACCCACTTAGAGGTGTAGAACCCGAGCAATACTGCTGTTTTAACGTTTGGGGATATATTATGTGAGATTTTTCTTTAATTTCGTACGCAGTTTGCATTGCCTCGATGTCAGAAAGCTTGAAAAATTGCTATTGTAAGTTTTCTGCAAAAATAATAGAGGTATTCTATTGGCAGAGAATTTGGTTGAATATCACTAACATCTTGATAATTCTTTAAGGAGTGCACAAAGATAAAAGCAATTTACATTTCTAATCTATTTAGATAAACAATATGCTTCTTGTTTTTTTTTATATAAGATCCGACCGAGCAACTTAATAGTTTTGTAATTTGTTCTGCACTGCAGCGTATGGAGTGCTAGGACTGAAATTGACAACATGTGTTTGACAGCTGAAAGCATTTCAGGTGCATTTTAGTCACGATGAGGGAGCATAGAAAAGTTAAAATGTATAGTAATGGAAACATAGTAAGCAACCTGATGTGCCATCACGTGACCTCAAATTTTAAGATGGCAACATTGTTAACTTGGTATGCCACATTTCTGGTTGCCAGATATTTTCAAACTTAACCTTAAAATAGGAGACGTGTCATATATTTTTTTACTTCTAAAAATAAATTGCTTTTTAATCACATTTAAAACAATAATAGTTTGGTAAATATTTTTATTAAAAAATTAATCTACAATAAATGCTCGAAATGACTACCATCATTTTGGAAATATAAATGGTTGCATATTGTGAAACATGTTATTTAAAACTTCTTCGTTGGTATCGTTTTCCGCTGCAGTGAATACTTTCTCAGCCCATCAAGATGGAGAGGGTTTTGGAACACTACTTTCTGTAAATGATTAAACAAAAAAAACCTAGTGGTGTTAGATCAGGGGAACGTGTTGGCCAACATTCTCTACTAATTAATCGATTACCAAAGTATTCTTCAAGGTATTTTATTTTAACGTCAGCTGTATGTGAGGTAGCATCATCTTGTTGGAAATATCCATTCTGGAGTTCATCATTAATGAACGGTTCTAATTCTGTCTATAATAAGCAGCAATAACCGTATCGTCAAAAAGTATCGGTGTTATAATGTGTCTACGTGATATTGCAATCCACATGCCAGTTTTAGTGGGATGTAATGTCGTTTCTTTGTAAAGGTGTGAGTCTTTTGTATCTCAGATACGACATTTGGATATTTATATAAGCTGAAAGATGAAACCAGGCTTCATCGGAAAAGAACGGTATGTTTAATTGCTCCTCATTACAATGTTTCATTAAACCATCAGCATAATTTCGCCTTCGTTTACAATTTACTACTTCCTCAGTTAACATCGGTGGTCGTCTTGTGCCTGAGTAACACTTCGAAAATGCGCCATTACAATGAACCCTGGTGGTCACATCCGGTGGCTCACTCTGTATTAGTAGTCTCCATTCAGATGTATTATATTAAGGTAATCTTATAAATGCTTTGCATGTTTCGGTCATGGACCATCTTCAGAAGTACGACGTGTCTTATACTTTCGAAGATGGCCCCTTGGCCGAAATATGTAAAGTATTTTTAAGGCGATCCAAATAATACATTTGATTCGAAAGAACTACTTATTTTTCTATAATAATAAATCTTTTACAGTATTTCTTGAATATTTATTCATTTCATTGAATATTAAAGACTTTTGCATCATAAATTAAAAGTGAGAAAGAAAAAAAAATCTCTTTCAAAATTTTAAATTATATCCATTACTCATGAATCCCAAAATTAAATTCAAACGAACGTTACTTTGTTCTACATTACATTATATTAATAACATCTTGTTAATTAATTTAATTGTTTAAGATTTAAAATTTAAATACTTTTACTATCCTTTAAGGTTATAGTACCATTTAAAAGATATAAAACTCTAGTAAAATGCAAGAATCTATAATATGAATAATTAAGGTTGATCACTATTTTGCGTCACTATTTCCTGAACTAATTATAAATGGTTCTATCACGTCGTTCATTATCTCACCATCTCCACATTTCCGCAGATTTGCTGTTACAAACATTCAACATATCTGCTGTGATGACTTTATCAGGTGACTCTAATGAAAACGAAATGATAACTTTTATTTTTGTTTACAAACTGCCAAAGTAATCAATACATAATACGAAGGTATAAAGCTGTAAATAATAGCACATGAGCCGCCCTGACAAGTTTAAATAAATAATAACATGATGACAGTTTCTGGAATATTATGTTTTTATGTGTAAGCAGCGTTGTGCGAGAGCCTGTCAATAACAGTATTTTTGTGCGCCTGGTTTAAATCACACCTACTGATTTTGCGACAAGATATAGAGTTCATAAAACAATTTACATTTTTTTCAGTGATCTTCATTCCCATCTCCGTAAAAATCAACCTCCCCAGAGATCATACCTCTGATCCTGGTGGTAGCTCAATAGCAGCAGATTATGTGCTTTACTGCCTCTTTGTCCTCCAGAGATAGCCAGGAATCATGATTCTATGTAGATCTGCATCTTCCTGTAAACATAATTATATAGAATTATGTGAAATACTATTTTTTCGCGAGGAGCAAACCAGGACGTCTGTTCCAATGTTGGTCCTCTTTTTAATTGTGGTGAACATTGATTTTCTATGCTAATGGCAGGTTCCACGTTTATCAAAAGGAATGAAGATATAGAGATCAGAATAAATCGTTAGCCATCCCAATGTATTTAGCAACTTCTTGTGGTTCCGGATCAGTTTCGAACTGCGCTTCTAGTGTTTGGAATGTAGCATGCTACCGAAAGTAGCTATTCCAGCAACTAGTTTATCACAGAGATATGAGTTGTGCACATTGATGTGCCAAATGTGGTTAATTTTAGGGATAGCCCTCAAGATTCACACGTAAGCTTAAGAGCATAAGAAGAACCGCTCCTTGTAAGAACTTCACTTAATAGAAACAATTACTATTTCCATTTCTGATCGTCTTTTTATGCTATTGTTTAAATTATTGTTACTACCTTATATTTACTCTTTTAAAGAAGGCTTATTAAACGAGGACAAGAAAATATATTAAATTTATATAAAAGAGAGAACTATTATTATCTAGCTAGACTTAAAACCCACTAAAATATCTTTTATGATGCAAAACAAATTGTAATAATTTATCAAATAAGGTTATTATAGAAATTAATAAACATGTGAATCTATATATACATGCCATTGTATTTTCACTAAAAACATTTATATGAAAAAAGGGGTGAACTGTCTGATAAGTCACCCATGCACGATCCACGTATTTAACCTGTAATTTTAGTTACCTACCCTTGACGTAACGACCACACCCTCTGTTTGAACCCGCCGATGATACACGCGCCCGATAAATAGCGAATCATCATCGGGGTTGTTTGACTATATTTATTTTAACCCTAATAACACACGTTTTGATGTGCGTTGTTATTTCTAAAATCTGCTAAATTCACTACATTTACACGTTCTTTTTTTCTGAAGGATTGTAGTAAATGAAATGAGTGTAATTTAAAACGCATGATTTTCGCTAATATTTTGAACACGAGAAAGATTTACGATTTTGGAGGTAATTTTTTGTTTTACAAATAAGTGTACAAATTAACTTAAATAATTATATATTACAGTTAAACAAAACTAGGTAACACATAGCAATATTTAGATATAAGATATAAGATTTAGGTATAAGAAAATTGATTTCAAGAACGCTCATACAAAATGTCATAAAGAAATTAAGCATGCAAATCTAATGCTACACTACAACAACTAGAATGTAATTTTACGAACTACACACTTAAAAGAAATGCTCAATTTAAAGAAATTTTACTTAAGTTAAGAATATCACTGTTTCATATATACGCAAATAAATATATTCTTGGAACAAAAATAATTTTTAAGAAAAAATATCTTATTCCAAAAAAATCGTTCATTGAATTAAATAAAACTTACTACTAGTTGAAACATTTTAGTCTCAGCTTAGGTATGTAGATATCTTAGTACAAGAATATTTTTCATTGAATGAAGCTTTATTTTCTTGCAAAGAAATTTGAATTTTACTCTAAAGAAGAAATACACTTTTAATTCAAGAGATTACCTTTGGGAAAAGAAGACTGTCTTTTACTTGAACTAAATATTTGTTATTTTGAAAGAAGATTGTAGTTTTATTTACAAGAATACTACTGTTTTCTAAAATGTATTTTTTTTATATGTATATAAAACCTGCCACTAACATCAAACTGGATGCTAGATATATATCTCTATCAAGTATTCTATTTGGTATTAATGGTAAATTTTGTATATATAAAAAAAAACAATTTTGGAAAATATAGTAGTTTTGCAAATAAAACCACAATCTTCTTTCAAAATATGTTTAGTTCAAGTGAAAGACTTCTTTTCGGATTGTTTTTGCATTTCTTTAGTTACCATAATAATAATGTTACTACTATTATAATATCATTTTATATTAAAAAAAAAAAAAAAAGGCTATTCGGAACATAAATTTATTTTTTATTTATAATTCTGGCGTTATAGGAAAAACTGTATTACAGCACTATAGCACACACCTCACAAAGAGACTATATATTTTCTAATTTTCCGCAAAGTGCAGTCGAATTTTCTGGATCCTTTAATTAGACTTTAATCTGCAGCTGTTCTTCCGAATATCGGCTGTTACTTGTTGCTCTTTTATTAACATTGCAAAATCTTCGGATATCCGAAGAAATACATTATTTTACAATGAATACATATACTTCACAATAAATAGTAGATAAGATGTGGTATTATAGTTGGTATACTTTTACTTGTTAGTGCAACTAAGCATTCGAATGTTGGGCCATGCTGTTTTTATTTTTATTTTTCACCGTAATTATACAACATAATTATAATTATTTATTTATACAGCTTATAGCTAGCAAACATTCTATGCTCTTCTAATTGCTACTCTTTAAAGGTTTGTTGCAGACCAAGAAAGCTTAAGATTACTTAATCAGAGAAATTAGGAAATTAGACAGGATATGTTGACTTACAAATGCAAAACATACCTTCGCATGGATAAAAATGCTATTTGCGGCTTCCAAAGCTGGTGTTGTCAATGCTTTTTTTCGACATTTTGCAGGCCCGTTGGAGGCAGTAAATGCAGAGGAATTAAGAATTGGTAGGCAAATTTTAGATCTGTAATTAAATATACGTTAAGTAATTCCATAAATTAGCAAAAGATTACACTGTTGAAAATTTTAACACTTTTTTGACTAATTTAATAGCCAGGAGAGGTCCACACTGTTTTCGTGTTATTTTGTCGAGAACTATAGAAGTTTAAATTTGACGAGCAAAGATAGTCCAGTATTGCCTATTGTCTAGGGTTATTTTGTCCAACTAACACGTGGAATTATGATATACTTCTAGTCACATTTTATTGATTTAGGACTAGACAAATTTACTAGCTGTTTAACTAAATGAATGCGATCTATTGAATGATTTAACACCGTTTTCTAAACACAACGTCTTTTAATATGCAACTTCCATTTCTTTAGTGCTATAATATTCTCTCTTTAAGACGTTTCTCAATTATAAATATACAGAACCACTCATTTCAAAAGTTTGGTTTCAACTAAACGTACTATTTTAAAATGATTTTTTTGAGACCATTATAAAATTAAGTGAATGTTTATGCTATTTGATTCAAATCTGAACTAATTACGTAAATAGTTGTTCCCAATACATCCTCAAGATGTTGAATTTTTTTATGCCCACTGGAATTAACATTTAATAACACAAGGTTACACTTTGCAGGTCAGTCACATTTGGTGGTTTGTTTGGATATGTTAATACGCAGAAACAAACTCGAAAACAGATACACGTGCAATGCAGGTGGTGCGTATAATGCAATACTGTATTAGATTAGGTGGGTTTCTTATATTTCTATCCGAGGGAAAATTCTGATTGGTTGATGCTTCTGAATGTCTAGAGAAAATAATAAATCCTCATATCTGAAACAAAGAATTCACACCAAATTCTAGTAATTTCTGTTCTACTAAACACATGTAGTCAATTCGTCTGGCAAAGTTTGTAAAAATCAACACTAAAATATTTGACTAGCGCAAAATCAACGCCAACACCGTAATATTTTCAACAGTGTACCTTTCAAAAACTTCCATTATCCAGAAGCTTAAGTACGGTTCTGCAATTTAAAAATAAAGCAGCTAAATCTTGAATTACTAACCGACTTCCTACTATTATAATATAAATTAACTATTTAGCACCACCGCAATTCACATTTCTATCTTCGATGCATGCAAACAACTACTGCATTATTGGTAATCGTTCGAGTGTCACTTACAGTTAGCCAAATTCACTCCACCGCAAAAATGACATTATATTTTTTAAAACTAATTTTCACCTTAACATAAGTACTTACAAGATTTACCACAAATATTAAAATCCTTAATATGAATTTATTTTCTTAATTCAAATATCTGATCCACTCTTTCGTTGGCTCTTTTATTTCTGAGATCGAAAAATTTGTTTCTTGGAGGAAATATATCTTTCTTAAAACAAACCTTATAACCAAAAATATTATCGATTACAACCAAGTAAAATATTTGTTTCTATACAAGAATAATTTCTTAATTCAAAAACTGCTATATTTGAAAGAAGTAAAACTTTTTAAAGAAATATATTTACTTAGCTGAAGAAATCCTTTTTATGTGTGTATCAACTAACTTCTCCCTCGTCTTCTCTATCCCCCAGCAATTTACCAACTCGACGCAAATTTTTAAAATAAACTCCTTAGTAAAATGCATTATTGCTTTATATTAACTGCAAATTTTACAAGTAGGAAAATATTTTTAGTTTTAGAGGTTTTATGTAATTTTGCGCAAAAATCCCAATTTTTTTAAGCAAAATTCCTTAAACAATGTATTTTTATATGAGCGCATGCAGCAATTTTACTAAAATGACTGAAAAATCTTATTCTTAATATTTATAGTAGGTAGCTTATTTATTTATGATGGCAAGAAGAGTGTTGTATTTTATTGGCGTTTACTTTTGCCTTTGTTACGCATTTTTTGATAATCAAAGTGTGAGTGTTTTCACTGATTTGATCGTATAGTAGTTCATTCAAGTGGATCTCAATGATGACACTTTCCATTAAATGCCAAGAGATTCTCGACTACTCTGAACCGACTTAGAAGAAAAAGACACGGAACATAATCGTACGCGAACTTTAAGTGCAAAGTACGTCCTCCGAACCTTACTTTTTGCGCTCTCATCCGATCTCGAAGCTATACGAAGGGAGGATCTAGGGGTCTAGGAACGATGCAAAAACATCGTCCTTGTCGGACCAGCGAAACCGATAACTGTTTTCGCCGAATCGTAAAGTTAAGAGCGTCAAAAAAGTTCGAAGAACGCGCACTGCTCGGCTGACGGGAGGGTATTCTTCGCACGGCCATTACTAACTTTATTCTCCCGCCGATGTGATCGAAGGCTTTTATCGTCTTTCGGCGAGCTCCGTTCCGTAATGTGACGGGACGTCGCGGAATCGGCTCAAAAGGTGCTGCCACATACCTACCTACTACCCGTTAGCGTTGCGTCTAATGCTTCTTAACGTTACCGCGATGATGTTCTTTGCCGCTTCTCTCCTTTAAGCCGTGAAACTCCGCGGGTGAAATACTTATTCGTTTCTTCCTGTCATTTCGTAATTCAAACTTTTATATTCAAGTCTGTACGAAATTTATCGTAAATTACCGTGTCTTCGGGAAGACGCGAGGACAGCTGTCGGAAAACTCGCATCTAACGTTTTACCGTGAATGTCGAAGGGGATTTTCATAACCTCATCGGGGTGTAAGTAATGCCGATCCTATTGGTATGATCGTCTACCGATCGATCCCTCGGAGGTAAGCTGATCCGTTTACTTTTATAAAGTACTCCGTTAGGGTTGAGTGGTAAAAATTGTCGTAATCCGTTTTGAGGTTTACGGAAATGGAAGGAAAGGTAAAATTAATGGTATTTAATGAGGATTCCATTAAGGGCTTTAAAGACGACTTTATTCTCACTGTAAACTGTCCTGGGAGATTAAGAGGTCTATAGGTATTTTTTGAAAGAATGAGAGAGCAAAATTATTCGATAATATAAAATATATTTAAAAAAAAAAATTTGGGTTATATTTTGTGACTCCCGAATTATATTTTTTTTTTATTACAAGCATCAGTCAGTAATTTTTCTTTTATAAAGGCTATAACCGGATAAGCTAGTCTTGTCTCATTTCTTTTTTTAGGTAGCTTTATATCTAGTATTGAATCTCAGTTTTTAACTTTATAATGTTTATAGTTCTCCAGTACACTGTAAAAAATTACAGTAATTTTGCCATGGTAAATTAGGAATATTACATGTAATAACGTTGTGAATTTTCCACAATAAATCATGTAAATTTTGTTTTACATGTTTTTTCTAGGATATTGAACATGGAAAAAAGATTTCAGTAAAATTTATGGCTTTTTCATGTAAGTTTAAGATGTAATAAAAATTCGAAAGGAAAATACAGGAAAAAACATGTACAATTTTATGTTTACTATCAAAATTTACTTAAAACTATAAAATTGACAATATTTTGGGTATTTAAATTTGGGTAAAAATTTGAAGATCTTTTATATTTATTTTTACTTGATTACGCCGCAATGTGATTGGTTACTAGGTTATTTAACTGTACGGGGTCGGCAAATATACAGTTCATATAAATATTACATACGAATTTTACAGTACAATCTTTGAAAAATACATCAGCATGTGAAATTTACTAGATGGTAGAAATTTTACCTTATGAAGCAAATTTACGGGTAAAATTGTAGGTAACTTTTTTTACAGTGTAAACAACTGTTAAGTAGAAAAACAAAAAAAGAATAATTTTCGCTACCCAGAGTATTTCATTAATATTCTTCTCTTTTTTAGCATTTATTTTAACTGTGCTAAATTCATGCTGCTTTGAATTGATGTATAAAATTTGTTTTTATATTGTTCACATTTCGATAATGCACCTCTTCACAACCAAAATATTCCTGCTTTGTTACATGAGTTTCCAAGAATTAATCTTGAAATGGAAAGATGATGATATGGATTTCAGTAAATAATAATAATAATAATATAATATATTTCCTATATAAAAATTACATTATTTTTAAAGGAATTGTCAAAAAAGGGGGAGGGGGTCAAATACACATAATTGTATAAAACTAAAGACAAAAAACAATATAAAATATTACATTAGCAACTCACTATATAAAAATTAAAGATCACAGCTGCGGTGCGTTAAAGTATTCGGCTAGATCATAAAAACGTGATTACGTAAGTAAGCTTTTCAAAGCACGTTTTAAACGGAAAAAAAGCTTGATAATTTTTGATTTCCTGAGGAGAGATTGTAGATTTTTAGAGACCGATGCATGAGGGCGACTTCATGCCTATATCATATTATAAAATGGTATGTAGAAATCATTCTGTTGTCTAGTAATAGCTCTTTGCCCTTGACGACCCTCTGAGAGCTGTCTCTTCTATTAAATATGTAAAGTAAAATTTAAGAAAATAAGTTCGTCAAAGTTAAAATCCCGACTGCTTAAACGACTCTCGACAACTCGCTCGATATGAAAGACCGAGAGTAATGCGTAAAAATTCTCTTTTGGACCGTAAAGACGCCCGGTGCCGAGGTAGACAACCCCCACAAACAGATCCCATAGTTAAGCCTTGACTCAACCTGGGCGTGATACAGGGCCAACATTTGGTCTACAGTCAGTACATTCACAGACTTCTAAACAAAAAGCATAAAGAATTAATTTATGAAACAAGGTTCTCGCAATGCATCTTCCAACTAAGATGTTGATCAACTTGTAGACCCAGGAAAGTAGTATTGTCTAAGTTAGTTAAAGATTCATTATCTAGTTCAATTTGATCGTATCACAATGCTTTTGTCTGTTATGAAACCTCAGGCTAACGGTTTTGATATATTTAAATTTAAAAAATTGGAATTGCACCAATCAGGAAAAAGCTTAAGAATTTTATTACAGTTTTCCTGAAGGGAAATGTCAGGGTGGCAGAATCCAAAAGGTGACATCATCGGCATACATTTCCAGAAGCTATCCCGAAATAACACGCCCAGGTCGCTAATGAAAAGAAGAAAAAGGATTGGTCCTAAAACAGATCCCTGCGGAACTCCTATGTTATTCACCTTATTATTAGAATTAACAATCACAGGTGATCCGTCGGAAAGATAAGTAATTGTCACATACTGCTTCCTGTCACGCAAAAAAGACGAAACCCAATCATAAACCACTCCCCTAAAGCCGTAATCATAGAGTTTACTAAGCAAAATCGAGTGATCGACACTGTCGAAAGCCCTACTCAGATCACAGAAGATCCCGACAGGACTCCCGCCAGCCTCGACACCGTTAACTAATTCCTCGTAAAAAGAGAAGAGTGCGGTACCGGTAGACCTTCCATTACAAAATCCGTGTTGTTTGTCGGTAATTAAGCTATTATCAGTAATAAATTTAGATATGCGTTCCAGGAAACAGTATTCAAAAATCTTAGAAAAAGCGGAGGTCACCGCAATAGGCCGGTAAATAGGCCAGTACACCTGCTTAAGCTCATCTTTCCGTTCTGATACAGCCAACAGTTTCAAGAACATCGTTGTTTCCTCTTTCTGGAAGCATATAAGTTTCCTGAACTTCCATTACTAAATTATAACAATTCACTATGTAGATACTAGTTTTCTCGGCAAGTAATATAGAATAAAGAATGATGAAATTACAATATTGTTTGCTAACTGCAAAGAAAATTAAAATTAACAGTCGTATTTAAGTTTTGGGTTAATAACTTTTGAAAAAAAAAAAAATTTAAGGATGAAAAAGTTCAACAAAACAACATTAATCAAAGAAATATTACATTTTTGGGTTTCTTTAGCATATTTTCTATAAACAATACTTTTTAGAAAAAAAGAGAACTTCAAGTATTGAGCAGGATAATGCTTTAGTGCAGTCTGTTACACAAAGTCTTTTCACTTTGAAACCACCAACTATATTTCTTTTTAGAAATATTTAGAAAATATTAAATCTTCCTTGAATACTAGTTATATGAACATAATATGCATATAATATATTATAGAAACTATATTAGGAATACGTTTTACAAATATATATATGTTATGTAGCATTAATTATATTTTATTGCAAATGATTTCTCAATATATTTTTCTTAACTCTGCAAGAATATTTTGCTTTGTATTTCTGTAAATATTTATTTCATATAAAAAAATAAAGGTTTAATTTTTTCTTTCGTGCATCTGGTGCGTAGGACTAGTACTATAAAGTAGGTAAAATATGCATACATATTAAGTACCTATTTAAAATGATAGTTTAAAGATTCAATTAGATAATATATATCTAAAATTATGGTTTGCGTAGTATCTAAGTTGAGTGTTGTAACTTCTATCAATATATCTGTGTTTACGTAAAAGGTAATTATATTACGTAGGAGCTAAAATTACTGCATCGAGGTAACTGCTATGTGCATCCACTCACACCAAATTAAAAACAATAATATAATTCATAATCCAGAACGATATATATTTCTACTTTATCTAACTTTACAATTTTTTTTTTATTTTAATTGTTTATTTTATTTACTATATTCTATTTTTGGGGCATTATTGATTATTAACTTGTATGGTGAGTGTGAAGAAACAAGTTCTTCCCTTTAGACACCTACAACTATGTTGTTCTTTTTTACTTTCCGGGAAAGTTTCATATAGCTTTCTGTTACCGATGTTATACATTCTAAACAACCAAGATTATATTGGTTACTATCCACAAATAATTTTAGTTAATTCTGGCAAATAAAATAGCTTTGTATGATTGCATAAAAAATCTCGATTTTGATATAAATAATATTTTAAAAAATATCAAACGTACATTGATTTAAAATATGGAGTAAATATTTCAATTGTATGCTTTACCCATATTTAGATAAAAATATAAAAAATATATTCAAAAACCTCTCACGAAAAATAATTATCAAATATGTTTTTTAAAATATCTTTGGTATATTTGTGGCTGTTAGGGAAGCGACTGCTTCCAATAATTTAGTAGCGTCTTTTCTAACAGTCCGAAGGTTGTATGTATGTATGTATGTAGATGAAGGGTGGTGTTACACTGCGACCTAAAGGATCTATTGTGTCCCCCATTCTTACTGCTTTACAGTTGGCCTTCCAATCCTACTCCTTTTAAAAAGTGTAGGATGTCAGAGGGCCCCAGTCTAGGTAAGTCTCCCTCTTCGATTTCACATGCTCCCAGGTACAATGCCCTCGGGTTGCACAGTGCTGCGCAGTTTGAGAGGAGGTGGATGGGTGTTTCATCCTGTTCCCCACAAAATCTGCATTCAGGATCTTTTTCCAATCCAAGCTTACTCAGGTGTCCTTTCAGTCTACAATGGCCTGAAAGTTTCCTGTTAATATGCGAACATTGTTCTTACTCAGGTTGATGCATTCTGTAAACCTCTTCTGGTTATAAGTTCCCAGAAGAATTTTACCCTGCGTCATTCCTGGAGATTTTCCAGTAACTGGATTTCTTCTGCTCCATTTCTATTTTTAGTTTCTTCAGTATTGTACTGCTACTTAACCGCAAAAGGGTTCAGGCCCTACGAAAGGCATTCCAGCCCTTTTTTCGCGAGTGTATCCGTTATTCGTTCCTTCCACTCCTGTGTGACCCGGAACCCACAGGAGGTTACTTTATTTCTTTGGCTAGCTCATTTAGTTTCCTAGGCATTCCCAGACCATCTTGGAGCTGATTTCATATGAGCTCAGCGCCTTGATGGCTGCTTGACTATCAGACATGATGATAATCTCCTGTTTCGATAGTTCCTATCCATATTGAACTGAACCATCTTCCAATAGCGTGTATTTCCGCCTGAATATACTTGGGTATTTTCCCAAGCTTTCGAAATATGTAGTTCTAGGCCCGTATATTCCTATTCCAGTTCCTTCTGCCGTTTTGGAGCCATCAGTTGTACCATTTGATGGCATTCTATTAAAATTCAAGATGGTGTTATGATCCCACTCGCTCCTGTTTACTTAGCTTGTGGTGAATTCCTTCACAAAGCTAAATTTCTTTAACATGTCATGCCGAGGCATATCCCAGGTTTGATCACCGTCAGGAGATTGAGGCCTATGCCTAATCATTTCTTCCTTTGACCATCTTAGTGCGGTTCTTTTCGCCACGTCCTCCACTACAATGTGGAGGGGGGCAAGATCCAATACTACTTCAATAGCTGCTGTTGGGCAGGTTCTCATAGCCCCCGTTATGCATACACATGCTAATCTTTGCACTTTCGAGAGGTTAATTCTCGCGGTGGCCAGATTAGTTCTTTTGCTCCATGCTACTGATGCATAGGTGATGATCGGTCTCACTATCGCTGTATACATCCAAAGCAGTATTTTTGGGTTGCATCCCCAATTTTTCCCTGCAAAGTTTCTACACACATCAGAGCTCTTTGGCCTTGTTGGTTACCTCAAGCTCATGTTTGTTCCATAGAAGTTTGTTGTCTAGGGTGAGCCTAGATATTTAACTTCCGCTCTCCAGTCTATATTTTGCCCATCTAGTTTTATGGTTCTAAGATTGGATTTCTTTTCTTGGTAAACGCTACTAGGGTTGTCTTAGTGGGTTGACATTGAGTCCCATCATTGACACCATCTTCTCGTAAAGTTCAATCCTCTTTGAACTACGTCACAGAGAGTATTCTCAAATTTGCCTCTTGCGTATATGACAATATCATCAGCATACCCTTGACAGATATGCCTAGATCCGTCAATCCGCATAAGAGTTTCGTCTACTATTAGGCTCCACAATAAGTGGGATGTAAACTCCCCCCTGTGGGCATCCTCTGGTCGTGCTAACCGAGATGGTCTTATGTCCACCTCCGCTCCACCGACCTGGTAGACAGTAGTTGCGACATCCATCTAGAAGTCACGCCGTCTACCCCCCTATTAATTAATGCTTTTTTGACAGACTGTGGGGAGTGTTGTCAAAAGCACCCTCTATGTCTAGAAAGGCGCACACTACGGTTTCTTTATTCGTCAGGGCATCTTGGATTTGGTCCGTCAGCTCCACTAATGCAGTCTCAGTGGATTTGCCTGTTTGATAGGCGTGCTGACAGGGGTGCAGTGGCACCCGCTCCAAGATCTCTGTTCTGATGTAGTTATCTACAGCCTTTTCCACCGTTTTCAAAAAGAATGATGTAGGCTGATAGGTCTATGGGATTTAGGGTGCGTGATGTCCTTTTTCCCTGCTTTTGGTATAAAGGTGACTTTAGCCCTTCGCCAGGCTTCTGGAATATATCCCAACTCCAGACTACTTCGGCTTATCCGAATCATGTGAGGAAGGATTTCTTCCTGCCCTTTCTGAAGTAAGACTGGAAAAATCCCGTCTACTCCCGGTGTTTTGAACGGCTGAAAGGTATTAATGGCCCATTTTAACCGTTCGCTGCTACATATGTGTCTTGCCATTGTAGTAGCTTCTTTATTTGGTCTTTTATATATCTCGGAAGCATTTTCCGAGGTTCCCACTTTGCTTTCAGGAAAGTGGGTTTCTAGAAGGAGGAGAGCTCTTTCTTCTTCACTTTCGGTGAAGCTTCCATCTGGCTTTCTTAGTGCCATTCCTGAATCGATTCTACCCTTCGCCATTACCTTGTGAAGTCGCGAAGCGGTAGGTGTTGAATCGATTTCCTCGCAGAACTTTCTGAAGCTATCTCTTTTCGCTTTCCTGATAGCTTTATTGTAGGAAGTAAGTGTCTCGGTGTAACTCTGCCAATCCCCGTTACGCTTGGCCTTGTTAAAGAGCTTCCGCGTATCGGCTCTTAGTTTTGACAGATGGCTGTTCCACCAAGGGTCCGAAGGTTAGCTGCTACAGGTTCCCATAAAGCTTCCGCAGGATCCCTCTCAATGTAATGTTGCTCCCATGCTATCTATAGGGATGTGCATGACTTGTATGCAACTATTCACAAGAATACGATAACTTCCGGTAAAATGTTATTATTTCTTACGAATAAACGTTCTAATGGTTTTCCCAGCCTAGAAAACTCATTGCCCTCTTTAGAAAAATCTCGTGAATATCACATGAGAAATTATCATCCTCTCGCGAAAATTTGTAGCTCCACAGACCAAAAAAAAATTAAATTGTCGCCGTCACTGTGTGACTGTGTCGCGTTGGTGTCTGAGAGCTATTATGTTGTCAAGCTTGACTGGAGCAGACAACACTAACTAAACCGCAATCAGAATAACGTGATATTACAGACATTCTAAATAATTACACTTCGATAACAACAGAAATATTTAGTTAATAGTTAGTTGCTTGAGTCTCTGAATCTAGTGTAAATTTGCTAGAGTTCAATAAATTACAGTACTCCTAAATTACCTGTCCGCTGTTCGACTCCGCAAGCCAATATCAGATTAGTTATCGCACTCCGCCAATCTCCGGTTTAACCAGCGCAAGCGCCGCTTTATCGAACAAAAACAATTTATAACACACAGGGTAATTATTATTCTCATTACTGCCGTTTAATCCGTCCATTACCCGGGCCGGGGCCCTTCAATAAACAAAGCCCTATTCTAAAGGTTTCGGTGAATGCTGCTGTTGCTGCGAGATGGTAGGTAGTGTTAATATATAATTTATACCGAACGGGGAACGTCGACGCAGGCAGGGTAAAATGTCACGGTGAATTGAGTGTCTTAATGATTTCCCACTAGTTTTGACCTATTCGAAAAGGGATACGGGTTAGCGTGCATTTCAGAGAGGGTTTAATTGAATGTTGAACTTTTGCGACGTTATTGTAGATTTAATAACACGTTTTTTTCAATGCTCGTTAGGGTTGTGCATAGATTTAAAATGTTTAAAAATTCATAAAAATACCTAACGAGAAAATAGCAAAAATATTTCTCATGTTATTAAATCCTGGTTTCTCTCTTTACCAATATGTAATGATTAGATATACATTACTAGAAAAGAGGATATCTCTCGAAACATACCGCAGGAGCCATCCAAACTCCAAACAGCTACATACGTTGTTATATGCATGCATCGCACGCTTCTGTTCGTAGTTGATGTGGCTCGTGCAGTATTTCTTAACCTGTATTTCTGAAATTTATGGTTGGACATTTTTTTAAACGCCAATATGTTAAAAAATAAAATATGCCGCTCTTTTTTGATTTGAAAATGTATACTGAAATAAATATTCTTTCCCACAAAGAAATAGTTATCTGAAATGATAATGAAATAAGCAAACTTTTACTAAATGTTGAAAAATGTAAGTTCATTTCCTTCACTGAGAGAAAATTTAATTTTTTTTGCAATTATTATTTATGTAATGCTCTTCTCGAGAGACTGGATGTGGTAAATGATTAGGCATATTATTTAGTACGAGATTGTCATTTTACCAACATGTTCACTGAATAACCCACCAAGCTTTCAAGCTCCTTAGTTTTATTTTTTGCATAGCCAAGCCGTTTACTAATGTCGATAACTATTTGTTCAGGTCACTGATTATGAGTGTTCTAATGTAAGGATCTGTTTTCTGGAGCCCATGCTATGCTGTGCACAGAGGCAAAATTGTCAGTTCAAAAAAAAAATCTTAAAATTTATAGTCCAAAAATTTTGTGAACGTTAGTCCAGCTATAATATAATATCCCTGACGCACAGATTTCTGGCCGATATGCTGCTTTTATATATAATTTTATGTAGTAGTTTAGACAGTCCTGCATTGGTAGCTCTTATTAAAATCAATATTACTCGTATTGCAAGCAGAAATGCACTCATTTTTCATTTTTCTGTCCAACGTACTGCTGTGAACTGATTGTCCAAGCATATAAGTTTAAAGAAATTAAAAATGACAAAATTAATTTAGCTAGCTCAGGAAATATGAATTTAAAGGGCTCCAGAGACTCTTATATCTCAGAGTAACTATCTTAAAAAGTAATAGTGGGCGTTTGCAAAATTGACTATCTTTAAAATCCCCAAAAATTGAAATGGCTGATTCAAAAATAAAAGAACTATTTAAGATGATATTTACAATCATAAAATTTATTTATAAAAAGAAAAAAAAACATTTAATACAAATTACAGGAAAAATTAAAACCATGAATATAAGATTCTGGCAAAAAACAAACCTGCATAAGATTCTACAATTTAAAAGGACAATGCAAATCCTTTAGAAAACAAAATGGTGAATTCGTTCTAGAAGGACTTTCTTATACCACAAAAAATCCACGTGGTTTCAAAAATTCAAAGCAAACTACAAATTAATTCAAATAACGTAGAGAAACAACCAAAATTAAAAATGAAATTTAAATCAAGCTCACAGCTTCACTTCACCTACCCCGAGGTGATTAAAATAAAATCAAATTTGAAAACTATAAAAAAAAGGAAAATTTAAACTCTAAACGCGATTACTTCTAAAACGAATATTATTAAAGAGCCTTACATGTAAATTGTGCACAACGATATAACACTAATTAATAAACGAATTACTAGATGGACGATTTTTAAAAATTTCAAAGCAACGAACTACATCTTAAAACTTAAAACGAATTACCAGAAACGGTAACCAAAAACTAAACAAGACAATACACGCGCTCGTCTATCTGGTAACTGCTCGGGCCTCTAAGGTAACATTCTCATATATATGAAATTTACATCTTCTGCGTGCGATGACGGCGCAACGCATCGCAAAGGAAAAACTAGCAAATAAACTATACAATACTGGTACACGCAAAATGTACAAATAAATGAAATTAACTATACACAACTGAACAAATAAAATGATACTAACAATTAAATCAAAATTCTTAGCAAAATAAACAAATATTAGAATTGTGGAAACTCTATCATTGTTTTGACAAGACTGATTTGGAATGAACAAAAATGCAAATTTAAATTTCCGAAACCCGGGGTGCCAGTCCATAGCAGTACATACCTACGAGTAAACTCTCCCATCTACAGGTTATGTAATACATATAACACTAAAGTTAATGGCATCGATATTTTTGCTCATTTCATGCTGAAATTTAGTCAAGTGTTTTTAATTCGCTCGGGATCCCTTCTTCACTTTATCTTCCTAAAAAGTATTAATAAATGCTTTAATATATATATGTATTTATGTATATTTTTGCGCTGGTGGAGCACCTGTTACTTTTGTACCATACTTATATATTTAGTAGCATCCAACCAGCAAATATAAATCCCGAATGAATACAATTTTTATAATACAGTAATGCAAACGTTTATTCAATTAGTATTCTTTTATGTCATTAGGTTATGAGCCCTGTATCGAGTTGCAATTTGTTCATGCTGTTTGAGTATGTAGTAGGTATATTTGGAGAAAAAGTCATGGATGCCCGCAAAGGAAACATAAAAACGCACCACTAAGTATTTAGTTATATTTTTGGCTTATTTGGAGGATGTCTCAGGTTGTTAGAAAACTACAGATGGTCAGCATCGTCTGCTACAACATACTAGAAATTAAAAAAAAGGTTAGGAGTCTTTTTTTGTATTTCTTCTTTATAACTCAAAAACTATAAAAATTACAAAGTTAAAACTTTCTGGGAATCAATATTATGCATAAAACTGTTTCAGAAAAAAAATATAAGTCGAATCAATGCAAGGGCTGATTTCTTTACATTTGTCAAACAAACCCATCACCTTAGAAGCATATTGACATACTAAGAAAGCATCTCTTCAATCTTTGTTGATTTAGCAGTAGTGCCCAACTTTCATGCCAATTTTAGTAAAGTTTACATCCCAATAAAGAGTGGAGATAACTTCTTTAGTCCTTCGTCAGTATCCGTCGTTAACTTTATCTGCTAACATATTCGTCCTTTTTTATTTTCACCACTTAAAAGATTACTATATTAGAGGTGCATATATGCACACTGTATTTTAAGGGGGAAATCGATGCTCCGTAAAAATAAAGCAACCGGTTTGAGTATTGGAAAAGCGTAATTTTCTAAATTTTATGCCTTCCACGTAAAAAGTCATAGATGGCTCCGTTTCCAGAAGGTACTTACATATATACGTAGTTTGTCGGTATAAGCGTCCGCTGACGTGACGCCGAGGTCATGTGTATGGCACTTCGAAAGTTATGTAAGTCGATCGGGGAGGTAGTTCAGCCATCGACGATATCGTGTGCCTCTCTCCTTCTCTCTCTCTCTCTTGTGTGTTTGTGTGTATGTGTGGAGGGGCCGAAATGAAAAGTGGCACTTTAAATTGCGCTTTCCTGTTTCATTTGACGTGTTCGGATCGTTTCAGGCCCAAGGGATAATTTATTAAATGGGAAGTAAAGTCTTTGTTCGAAGCGGTGACCGCTGAGCAAATTCGAAAAATATGTGGTTAGTGGTTGGTGCTGATCTTCGGAAAAGCACATTAATTATCGTTGATAGAAAAAGAGAACGGCAAGAAAGTCAATGTAGTAGATCTAGATTTCTTTTTTGTACGGTAAAATAATCATGTATAGTCTGTCCATAGATATAACGATTTGACTAGTGATTTTTACCGGGATTATCTACTACCTGCTGCGGCAGGTACCGAGAAATTACACAAAAGGGATAATGGGCCATATTAATAGAAATTTGACTTTTCTTAAGTAGAGAGTAATTATGTTTCATTTAATTTAAATTTAAAGTTGTGCTAATTAGATGTATACAGGGTGTATCAAATAAAAAAGTAAATTTTGCTTGGGTGTTAACTACACGATATATAAAGCACAAACCCACCGAAACCGGATTTCATCATTAAAGAATAAAAAAAGTAAAATTTAGAGCCAAAAATTCTTTAGTCCGGGCCTGATGCAAGGAAACGTCATGTTAAGCACCCGCTAAACGTGGTATTATGTATAAATACATTGCACTCATTTAGTATTATTCTTAATGGTATGCCGTAAGTTCTTTTAACGTCATTCTGAATAAATAAAGGCCAATCGGCCAGTGTGCCCTTGTAAAAATAGCAAAACTGAAGCATTTGAAATTTCTTCTTTTTGAAAATAAACATTCCTTTTTTGTTAAGAGCATTCTACGTAAGTCTACAAAGTATTATTTTTAATATCCTGATAAGACGTTCGAGTTTCACCGGATATGCGACTTCAGTAGTTACAAAAAAACGTAAATATCTTTCTTTTGCTTTGTCGAATCGAGAGTTAGTTGTTAATAAACGGTATCACATGAATCTGAGTTATTTCTTTTGAATTTATTTAATCAAATAACGCAAAATGAATTGAATCGAATTCCACAGAAATAAATGTAGATACAGAAAATTTGCAAACACGCCTTTTTACTATGATGGCGCGCGAAAATGAATCTATATATTCCCGCGCTTTTGCCGATGCATCAAGCTTCGATTTTCTTTATATGAAATCATGATGGTCCTGAAAAGGATCGTTTTTTCGAGACGGGAAGAATTTAAATAAAATATTCGAAGTGGCTTGCACTCCAACCGGCGATCCACACAAAACTAACAGCGGTAATGGCTGAATGATAGTGGTATGTGGTGGTATACTCGGGACAGCATTTAGGCTGGGCACAGGTGCGGCTCTAGCCCACGGCATTTACAAAATATTTTTTTCTCGTTAATGCTTACAGATAGACCTCCTGTGCATTAAGACTTTTTGATCGTATATGATTACAGTTGCTACATATTATTATATTTACCTCTTTATCTGATACACCCTGTATATCTATCGTCTGGTAACTGTATGATTTCGATATAACCTAGGAAACTCAATGTAATTCATATAAATGAATGAGTTTGGGTCCATGGAGACGAGGTGGTTGTTGACAAAAACCTTCTTTGAAAACTGTTTTATTTTTCATCAAGTAAAATCAATTAAATCATATTTCTGTAATATATCCGACATCGGCCTAAAATATATAGAAGAAAGATTTTTCAACATTAGAAGAAATTTGCTGTATTAACATACCAATCTTTTCTCATGTGGAATCATACATGTCTGCTGTTTTGATATACTTTGGATGCTTTGAAGGAGATTTTTCCCTGAATTTCCTGATACTGGCGTTGCGTTTTCGTTGTGGATCCTTTCCTGTAACATTTTTGGTTTATCACTGCGAGGAAACTCCATTCTGAACTACTTTGGGGTGTATGCAAGCTGATGTTGGAGATATCTTGTCCAAGTAATGTTTATATTTTTCTGTGTGAATAAGTATTTAACATTTCGAAAACTATGAGGTTACTTTTCATATTTGTAAATGACAGGTGAAATTAAAATGTTTGATATGTATAGGTTGGTAGATGGTTTGTGCTTATTAATTGACATGTATTGCATCTATTTTCTATACTGCGTTATTTGTTTATTTCAAATATTTAATATGTTATTATAACATAACCAGAAAATGTCCCAAAGAAGCAAGATGGAGCTATTGATATGGGGCAACATGGGGACATCACTATCTCACTCTTCAGTCTGGTCCGTTATGCCTGCATATGCCATTATGCTTTCTCGAAGACATAATGCTTATTTCTCATGTCAGGAATAAAGTACAGGCTCAATCGAAGCGTAACAAGGGGAAGACAACAATCCTTACAAGCACTATATAAAAATCTGCTACAAGAAAATAGAAATCTGGAGAATCCCTAAGGCAACTAGAAGTGCTGAGGGAGAGTTAAAGGAAAAAAAAATGACAAAGAAGAAACAGAAGAGATCAAGAAGCTAAATTTTGTAAGGAAAGCAAAGAGATAGATTTTTAGAAAACGTCAAGGAAATAATCAAGTTCTTCTGTTGAGGAAAATGACGCTCAGTGTTAGTATTGTAAGGGGAAGTATTGATACAATGCCATGGATGGCGAGGTTGGGTACATGGAGGGTGTGCGAATAGTGCGAATAACGTGGATGAGTTCGTCTTCTATTGTCTCAATTGTGAAGATTATGTTTAATATTCTTATCGTTATTGTATTTTTTTTTTAATTTTAAGTAGTTTCGCTTTAAAGAGTTTAAGCTTTATTCCTGCATGCTTTTAAGAATATTTTAAGAATCTATTTTTTCTTACCTATTACCTAGATTTATGGTAGGGCTCATTCTTAACTCATCTGGAACCCTTACCACCCCATCTTGCCCCCATGATGAGGCAAGATGGTGTATTTACACATTTCTTTTCAAAATTTTCTCACAACATCAAGAGTACCCATCGAAAAATTGTAAATTCATCCATCAGCAGATAAATGTTTAAAGCTTACAACAAGCGTACTTAGAACCTTGTATATCAATTTGCAATCCTGATGCTTAATGTCCCCATCTTGCCCTACCTTCCCCTAAACATTTCTTTTCTGAAGTTCGAGTGCTAGTGAATAAGCCAAATCGTTATATCTATGGACAGACCATAACAGAAATCAATTTTATATTGCTTCCTCAATTTGTGAGGATTCAATTTTTTTCTTTCTTTGCCAACGCAATGATGGAATTAAATTTTCGCTGAACTTAGACTTGTAAATGGGGCTCGCATTTACCTCGTGACTATATGACGACCTTATTGAAGATGGAATTCAATCATCGTCTTCGCAGTTTCACAGATCGCCTACACTAGCCGCGCTTGTTCTACATATTTCGCCTAGATCAGGCTAATTTTCGCATCCAGAACGGGCTAGCCAGCATCTCCGTGACCTCATAATAGTTCATCGTAAAGTTGGTGTGAAAGAGACGAATTCTGAATCATTTAAATTTAAAATGAGATATGGTAAGCGGAGAACTTTGTGACCGAGCCGGAAAATTGTTGGAGCCGTAAATCACCGATGTTGCGGTCGTTGTAATTTCGAATATTGAAGAGTTTAAATTTTCGTTGTAATCTATTGTGGTTAGATAGTGTAATTTGGTAGTAATTTCTTCAGCTTTTTGCCGTGTTCTGTTTCTTGATATTACAATTGTTGTTGTTTAGAATAGAGGATGTGATAGAATAAAGTAATGTAAGTAGCGTAATATTAAGTGAATACATCTTTTTAGAATGTTGTATTTCAAAGGTGTACACGTCTTTCTTCCACTCACAAAAACTCATTCTCCTTCTATAATCGTCACTTGTAAGCCGCTTATAGATCAATAAACGCACTCAGAAAAGTACTTGCATTGAGCTAACCAAAATTTAGTTAATTTAACAATGCTGTTTGGTTGTATATAGCGAACCAATTTTTTTGTTTCAGAAACGAAGAAAAATTGTTAGGTATTTGTTGTTAGTGCAACAAATTTTATATTGTTATAGTAATCCTAGCGTGAGTTCAATCCAACCCTTTGAAACTACCACGTGAAAAATAATTGTTGAAATAATTTAGTTATAATAACCAAATTTAAGTCAAATTAACCAAATTCTCTTAGTTAGTTCAATATCATGCTTCAATTTATCAAATTTCGAATATTCCATTTAAATGAATATTTAATTGATCGAATTATAATCCTTAATCTTGTTTTAACAACGTACTTTATTTGAGGGAGAGATGCTGGTGATATTGTAAATACGCTAAGTGTTTGTTCCGCATGTTGGGGGTTGATTTCGAGGATCATTCCGCCGCTGTAGTATGCGGTTAAAGAAGTTACCGTTTCAACAATCATATCTCCTATTAGACGACTTGGTAAATGTACCAGGTTAATATGTTATAAACGAATAATAAATAAAAATCGTGAGATTTAGTAGCTCCATTTTCTTTAATTTCAATAAATCATTTTTGTTTTCCCTCTTCCCTGACGTTTCGACCGCACGGTCTTTTTCAAAGGTCAACTCTTATTTTATAATTAACTTAACTGTCCACATTTTACATTAACCAATTGGTTAAATTTAGTCATACATTTATTTAGTGTTCTGTTTGAATTTTTAGACACAGATTATTAAAAACAACACATAGGACAGGCACAATACATTTTAAAAATATGTGTTGTTTTTTTCATTAGTATTTTCAAAAATTAATTTTCCCGTCAAGAAAGCACAGAACTTACAACATTTAAATAAGGACGGATCCTAGTTTAATAAAAAAGCATTTGTTGGTCTTCGAACTGCCCAAAACCCCTTTAAGAAGTATTTAAACACTTTAACGAATTACTTGAACTTTTAGAAATCGAATTTGGTTATTTACTTTTATGTCTATAAAAAAATAATTAATTTTATTAAAAAAGAGAGAAGAATCTTTTAATGATCTTTCAACGACTTTCACAAGTTTCCTCGAGTCCATCGTAATTTCCCCCGTCGTTTCAAGGAATCGTCAACTCCCCAGAGAGGCAATAAAAGTTTCAAAATACGCGCACAAGATTTTCCAAAGCGGTTCGCTCCCGCCTCTTTAGTTCGTGGGTAACAAACGCCTCGAACTGAAGCAGCCAGTCACTTTAAAACTTTTACCGCGAGTAGGTAAGCGCAAGGGAAACGGCGAAATTCATTTTGCATACGTAGAATACAAATATGCATGTCGCGGACGTATATATAACTATATACGGGTCTGCATACAATACGTACGCGGCGTTATAACCGCTCTGAACGGTATTTGAAAGTCGATTTTTCCTCGTTTTTCCCCATTATTCGTCGGGGATCGCGGCCGGCTACCGCTCGCTCCAATCTACTCTCGGAAACAAAAAGAAAACATCTTTTTTTTTACCTCCGTAGTTCCGCCAGTAGCTTTCGATACACTTACGTCACGGAGTAATGGCAAAAAAAAGGAATGGGCAAAAAAATCAATCGATGGTCATGGAAATCGCCAGGAGGTTATTGTTGTAGACTACGTCGGGTAATGTCGACGCACTTGAAATACGAAGCGGAAACAATATGAAAGCATACTCTTGGCTTATAAGAATTTTGGCAGAACAGAATTAAAATTGAGCAGCTAAAGTATTATTTTTTTTAAGAAAGTTCTCTTTATCCATCAAAGCTGACACGCATTCGTTTGCATTCTTGTAGTATATATTACGGCAATCATGGTTGAAAGTTAAAAAGATGAAAAACAGAAAGTTGCATTGACAATGATTTTGTCTTAATGGCATTGTAATATAATGTACCATAGTGTGAATATGGCAACGATCATCGTCAGACTAAGAATAGACAAATACTTCTAATTGGAAGAAAAAAATGTTACCCAAAGCGTCTGTTAATTGATTTAAATTAAACTAGCTTATAGGATTTCAGACATTATTGATGACGCCTTTGGTGGTTGCATTGATTTGATAACTTCAAGAACATTGATCCAATTACCTTGGTAATTGGTAACATTTCGTTCAGTATTTTCGATATACGTTTTGTTTAAAAACGTTTGTTCAGAAGGATAAAAGATTAACTTAACCCTTCGAATAATCAATATTTCAGCGTCACATTAGATATCGTACTTCAGGCAATATTTTAAAAATGTCATTTTAACAGCTTCTGGCAAGTCTTCAGTTTTTGTTTTCCTACGTGGCCTTTCTTTACCAAGGCTGGAAGGCGTAGTATTTTGAGCACTTCGGCCTTTTTACTGAAGATACATTTTCTTAAGGCATATCTTCTTTTCTTATATCATAATGTCCAGTTAATTAATCTACCATCATTTTGACAGTCTTTATGTTTTTACTAGGTCCTTTGTAGATTCGAGCTTCTGTTCCTTTAACAACTGTTTCTCTTGTCCTTGCCTTGGTACCTTTTGTCACCAATCTGTAAACTCATTGATGGACGTTGTTTGAATAGAATGGGAACAGTAGGGTCTGAACGGGAGGATCAAAATGTAGATGAGCAAATAATAATATAGGAAGTGAGGAATGCGATAGGAAAGTTTAAACTTGGCAAAGTAACAGGTTATGGTGCAATAGCTTTAGAAATGGTAACGCACTTGTTCTATAAGGTTTGGAATGGTGGAGGGATATCTGAAGATTTGTAAATGGAAATGTTAGTGCCTTTACTACCGAGCTTATTGTTAGTATACGATATTGAAGTTTATTCGAGGTAATTACAGCTTATATTATAACCACAATTTGTTATAATCAGGATTCAGGAAGGCAGAGGAATTCAAGATCTCACATTAAAGCAATTAACAGTGAAAAACACAATGTGGTCCTTACGGATTTCGAAAAAGCCTTTTTCACAGTTTTGAGAAAATAATATGGAAAAGTTTGATTAGAAAAAGTGTAAGTAATGAACAGCAAATGAGACTGTGTAGTATAACAATAAATTATGTAAGTGCCGAAAATCTACATTCGTCAGATGAATGCGACAAGGAGAAGTATTAACCCCAACTCTTCTCAATATTTTGTTAGATGAAGTAGTAAAGACCTACAAGCACAAAAAGAAAAACTACAAGTTGACTATAAAAATATGGAACATAATGAAATCTAAGGAGGGGAAAGAGAGAGATCTACTGGATAAAGACAGGAAGACTGTCAAAATGATTGTAGGTCTGCTGACTGGTCACTGTAGACTGAATAGGCACTGAATGTACAACATAGGCCTGGCAGATGATGCAACCTGCAGATACTACCAAGAGGAGGAAGAAACACCAGTTAATGTGCTGTGCCAATGTAAAGGCCTGGCGAGGACAAGGTTTCTAGTAATGGGGGAGGAGAACCCCACAGCTAGTGGCTACATAAAGAAGCCGCTCTCAAAGATGATAGGCCTAATTAAGAGGGCAAAATTAGAGAGCGTCCTCTAGGAAAAAAGGGGATCACAATAGATCTGTAAAGGTCGCGGTGAAACAGGTTGATAGGCCACCCCAATCCTAATCTAATCTAATCTAAAGGAGGGGAAAAAGTTTGAAGTCATGAAAAATATGCTTAGAAATTAAAATGTTAAGGATAAACATAGATAATACTAGAATCATGTTAATGCGGTAAGAGAACTTGACGGAAAAATATAAGCAAACAGAAGTATTTTAAAATTTGGGAATGTGGCTAAATAGACACGGTAAACCTGAGGACGAAATAAATGGGCAAATACAAAACTTAGGAAAATTGTATCATAAATGTTAAATAATTTATTTATAAGAAAAAAAGAGATAGCAAAGAAAACCAAGATTAATGTATGCCATACTATATTTAAACCAATTCTAACATGTGGTTGTGAAAAGTCATTACACAAATGGAAAGCAAAATTCAGGTTGACAGGCGAAAGAAGTGTGGGACGTGGAACCAATTATGAAAATTATTACTCGTAAAGTAACAGTTAAAATGGTTGAATATGTCACATCAAGGGAAACAAACAACTATAAAGGATTTTAGCAAGTTAAATTAACAAGCTAAAGAGAGAATGATACGTCAAATAAAACGTGGAATAAAGCTAAATATTGTCACGTTGGGGCGTGGAACGGGGGGTAGCTCAGAGGTAATATATATAATAATTGCACCTACCTTGAGTTGCAGGGGCGGGAATCAACCAAAAGACCAATACACTTCAGCTCTTTATTAACAGAGACCCCAAGAGGAATACCCCGTGGAGTCTCCTATCGGAGAGCCTCTCGCGAAGTGTCTCCTTTACAGATAATCCCCATTTACTATAATCACAACAATTATATAGCTTAGCGCTATCCCCACTTTTGAAGGCCAATTCGTGGCATCTCCTTCCCTTCCAGAAAAACCGAAGGGATTTAAAAAGGAACATAAAATTTAAAAAATGAAACAAAAAGTAATTTGAGCTATCAGCAACAAATCAGACTTTAGGATCCTTAACTAGGCTTAACTATCCTTTCACTTTTCACAACTTAATGCTATTCACAACAAAACACATTCAAAATACAATTATTATCCACTTAATTAATAAACCTTAAATACTTAAACTAACACCACCCCTATGAGTCTCTCTGGTGAATTCTTCAATGTTCCCACGGAGGTAGAATCATCTATTTATTTCCTATTAACCGTTTCCTCAAGTAATTTGGGTCGTTGCTACATTTGCTAGTTGTTTTGGATTGCCCGGCGCCTCCACCAAATATCACGCTGGGGCATGGGACTGGGGGTAGCTCAGAGGTAATACATATAATAATTGCACCTACCTTGGGTTGCAGGGGCAGGAATCAACCAAAAGATCAATATATTTCAACTCTCTATTAACAGAGACCCCAAGAGGAATACCCCGTGGAGTCTCCTATCGGAGAGCCTCCTCGCGGAATGCCTCCTTTACAGAGAGTCCCCATTTACAATAATCACAACAATTATATAGCTTAGCGCTATCCCCACTCTTGAAGGCCGATTCGTGGCAATATAGATAAAAAAGTGATGTGAAGTGAGGTAAAGAGAATAGCCACATTAACATCTTAGGAGTCAGATCAGAGATTCTTCGGAATTTAAGCAAGATTGAAATTCAACGCATTTCGTATAAGATGTTCCTGCCTATCACTTTGTCATTTGACGATAGTGCATTGTGTATCATCACATTTGTTATGTTATAGTGAACACAATCAATTGCATTGTCCAATTTTCATATACGCCTGCTACTGGCTTGACTGTAGGTCTGAAAATCGTTTGTACATATGTACACATATTATGCGTGTTATAATTCAAATTTTCAGTTAATTAAAAATATTTAATGCAACACCGTTTTTAATTAAAACAAAAAAAATGTAGACTAAGTCTGACTAATTGCTATTGAGACATGCTGTATATTCATCCACCATTTCCTTAGCTGAAAGCACTTTTAGCATCCCAAGTATTTCGAATCATTCCTCCCTTGACACGTCTAAAAATCTTCCGCCATTAAAGTAATCAAATTGCGCTTCGCAATGACGGGGTATATCCATCGATGCGAGAAGGATAATTGCGAACAATTCTCCAACAACCTTCAATTCTCATTAGTCTTAACGGGAGGAGACACAGAGAGGGAAATAGAGAAAGAAAGAGGGAGACAAAACAACGCGAGCGGAAACGGAAGAGAGCACTCCCATCTCTATCCCTTTGCCTCGAACGAAGAGCCGGGGGAAAACTTTCGGAAAATTTATAGACTGCTAATTCGAACCAGGTTAGAATTAATGAACTTATATATCCTTGTATTCAGTTTTATAATTAAGTTGTGTAACTCAAAACTTGATGCCCGGCATTTGAAGTTCGCATCACTCGCATGTAACGGTGTTGGCGTTGCTTGGCGTGCGTTTAGTTTAATGTTGCTTCGAATTTTAGTTGCTCTAGAATGAGTAATTAACCGGCGGTGTGAATCAGCGAAACAGTTTGCAGTCTTTTGTTGTCCTAGCGGTGATCAATCTTCGTCGAGATGTACACACATGTATGCATGTGTGCACGTACTGTCGACATTAAAATCAATCAACGATCTAAATTGAAATTTAATGGTGATGATTTATTATTTTCTATTGTAAAATTGGCAATTCGGTTTATTTCTTACAAATAATAGGTTCAATTAAAAGTTTCACTTAAAGAAGTCATTGGATTTATTAAAGCTAATATTTAGCATACAAACCACTACACTTAATTAGAGAAACACTAATTTGAATCTGGCAACAAAGGCACGGCTTAATACCAGTTATTTCCGTAGATACCAATAAACTTATTTTCACCGTTGGATCCACCACTTCTGCCACTAATCTTCATCACACCTTGATTGTCACTTCTTACGTTCAAGATTATAGTTTACTTACACTGGGTTTTCCACGGAAGTGACTAGTTAAAAGTTTAGAGCTTTATCAAAACTTTTTAGCTTTAAAGTTTAGGGTTTGTAATAATTGAGCAGTTACTGTTTTCTAAAATATTTTCAATTTTTTTACACATCCGATAGAAGTCGCCATGAGCTTTTTTATTTTAAATGGAACACCCTATATATTTTTATATTTTGGAATTCAGCATAAAATTCTCTGATGACTACAAGTAAAGTTTCCTATACCGATCTTTAACTGTTTCTAAGATATTACGATTTTTGTGAAAATTTTGCGATACGTAATTCATAAATGTTCACTTACTTTAAGTGTTAGAAGTATCTCATTTTAAAACTTTTAACTACTAACTTATTAAAATATAGCACCAATATCCGTCGTATCATACAGAATTTCTAAAAGTCAGTGATGTATCAAAGAATTTTTGCGAAACAATTTTTTTTGTTTCAAACAGAACATCCTGTATATTTTTATATTAAGCACTAGTATTATTTCACCAAAACATAGTGTTAAAGTCCCTGCCGTATTTATAATTACAACACTATTTTTTTTTCAAACCGAACACCCTGTATATTTTTATATTATTGAATGTAGAATTGAATTCGATATCGATTTGCTGTAACATTCCCTATACCCGTCCCCAATAGTTTTTTTATAAATTACTGGTTTTGCTTGTAAACGTTTTTAAATGGACGAGAAAAATAACTTGGTAAACTTTGACAGCTATTGTTTTTTTTGTTGTTTTTATATTTGGTGCCATTCCTGTTTAACTTGAATTTAGGCAAATCGTCGCGCTTTCCTCTTAAAAAGGAAAGTAGTTTAGGTATCAATCCTCAGAAGCACTGGAGTCAACATGCAAGTACATAAAGTTGCCTACATACAAGGAAAGGAATTTCAAAAAATATGTTAGTAAGATTGCATATAATTTAGGCGCAAGTATACCACCACAATTATCATTTATTCTAGGTTGAAAAATCGCATGTGTTTCTTAATCATTGCAATAAATTTATTTAATTTTATTGATAAGTAACACCTCTTTTAAGAAAACCTATTATTCTATAGCAAAAATGACTATTTATATATAAATTAAATGAAAGCTACGTATTTTAATTGACAGTTTCACATGTTTTCATAAAGTTGTGAAGTACTTATCTAGATGTTGTACGCTATGTAACTATTTCTGTAATACGTTGACTGGAAATAATACAATTTGGCCTGTTATTTTTATCCGATTTTACGTAAAGTACTGGTTAATAAGTGTTTAATTTGTAGGGCAGTACCCGCTTCTACAAAATTATTTTGATTGTCATTAGAAGCTTGCAGGTAATAGTCGGCGCTTCATAAATATTTTTTATGCTATAAACGTTTAATCTTAACTCTTTCATAAAATTATAAAACATTACAATGCGTTTTTCTTGCAAAATATTTGTTTATTTCCAAAAATAACTTTATACGTTTACAAATTGATGTTATTGCTTGGAAATTGATTGTATTATTGCGATAGTTTATCATTTTTTTTTGCGTTGAATGTACGTTTGCAATAATAATGCGTTCACTTTTCAAACAATAACCATATAAGAGTGGAAACAATAGGATATACATTCAAATTCCCCGCCTTTAGCGACGCTAGCGCCTTCTATAGATTGATACTAGAACCTTTCATAATCGGTCTCCGCCACATTACATAGGCGTAGGAACTATCGTTAAGTTAAACTATTTTACTGTACCTTATCTATGTTTAGTGCTTAGAAAGTTGTTTTCAGAAATTCTAATGCAATTTTCTAAATAATTTTATAATATTTAAAAATTCTATTGAGAGGTGTTTTCGGAGTGTCGATATCTTTAGAAGTAGCAGGTATTGCGCTACGGGTATGTGTTGAAATGCCTTAAAATATTAACCCCAATTCCCACATTCCCGAAAATAGATTTATTACAATGTTCTCTTGACAACAATGCCAGTTGTTATAAAAAGAGTTTTTCATTGATTTCTCGACAAGCTTTTCCTGTAATTCGTTAACATTCTCCATGAATATGGCATGAATCCTAGATATCCAGATCAAAATAAATTATGAATATTTGCCATTACTTGGTCTGCACGATAGTGCCATACTTTCAAATACTTTCCTATTTAGAGCAGGCCATGCTTTTTTAATCGTTGGTCACAGCGCATGCACGCACTAATCACTTTGACAGTTTATATGCCACCAAAATCTGTGCAAAAAATATTAAAATATCAATTCTACGTCGAATATCCGCTACGAAATTTGCGATTCGTTTTTTAGGTGCACCACCGCCAAGTTTACGAGTTACTGCTTGCACAAAATTTGTCAATACAAGCATGAACATGACTTAAAAGCTGTGAGTAAGCAACTGCTAGATTAGGAAATTGTTGCCGGAAATCTTGCATGCACTGATTAATGGAATAAACCCATTCTTTATTATTATTTTTCGACCAGTTCTAAAGTAACTTTCGATAATAAATGTTTTATGTTTTAATTCTAACATGGTGCAATAACATAATAAAATGAAATGCAGCTGTTTTTGCAGTTTTGGTTTGTCACAATTTGAAATACAATTTAAGAGTAGCCCAGTGTTGTCAATCTACTAATGACACAGCCTACTCTAATCAGGAAAGTATTTAAAAGCATGGTATACTAATATCGCTATTACGTTTAAATTGCATATTTCATGTTTTGGCTTATATTGGAAGGGAAATGAAATGTTTTAAACTGTTTACACAGACTTTTACGTCAGATGTTATTATGGTAAGGCTATTGCGCTATCATTATTTGATTTACTAAAGTGTTTTTTTTTTTATTATTAAAAGAAGTGTAATGCTTTAAAGAAAAGCGTTTTATGTAAAGCTCGTGTAAACATATATTCGCAGAGAATAAGTAACACATACATCTTACCAGCTCGACCAACAGCGCTGTCGCCCAATCACTAACATGCAATGGATCAGTCATAGTGATAAGTGCACTAGGGTTGTCAGCATATAATGAAAACCTGATACAATCGATAATGTTATTAATAGAAATCATAAATAAAATTGACCCTAAAACATATCCCTGCGGGATACCAGTAGTATCAGGTAAATGTAGAGATTAAAATTATTCGACAGAATGATGACTATATGATTGGATTATCTGCGTATACCAAAGCTTTACTCCTTTCATTGTCCAGTTTTAACAGTAGTCCATATCTTCAGGATGAAAGGATATAACAAACTTGGAAAATATAAATTACTTTGATGGAGCGGATAAATTATCAAACAGAGCAAGCATTCCATGCCACTTACCTTTCTATCCATTACTAAATTTCCCACAGCAAACACGCTATTCGATCAAAATTTACCTCGCTTCCCGATAAAAGTCCACTCATTGCTCGATGTATTCCTCCATTTCGCGCAAAGTAGTTCCGTGAACGCTCGAGTGGAGCGCGCAATATGTTCGCCGGCGTCGTGCTCGGGGTTAGGTAATATTTCGTCAGCGGAGTCGATTTCGTGCACAAACCGCTCCGGCCGCAATGTCCCAAACGTCCCTATATATGGGCCAATATCTCATTTTTACGCTTCATACCAGGAAATGTAGCAGAGATTAATACGATATCGGGCGGAACGGAGTTGTTACGCAGCAACGGTCCGATATTGAACCATATTTTATAAACAGATTTAATTTTTCCTCTCTCCGGACCTTCTGTATATATCTTCGATGGCGATAAAAAGCCGTATAGAAGGCATATTTAACTGCTAGTTGACCAGTAGGAACTGTGTATGGATGCGTATGTGGTTGCGAGTTCCGTTGGCGTCGTTTTTTGTGGTTAAATTACGTCCATAAAGAGGCGATACTATTGAAGATTTTACTACCATCAAAAACAAAATGGTTTACTTTATGGAAGGGGCTGGACATTTTTATTTCTCACAGTTAAGGAGACATTTGTAAATACACAATGGAATTTTCCTTCTTTAAAATCGAAATCTACTAGAACAAAGATCGATTTCAGGAATTTTTCTTGGTGATATTCCAAAATTATGTGAGGGATCCTACTAATTGTATAAATATTCCATTCCTTAAGCCATTTTGCCGCAATGAGTGTATGATATTTTTGGGGTTGAATGGCGTAAAGGTGGTTCCTCTGCAAAGCCTTTGCCTGGATAAGTTACTGAAATTGGCTTTTGCATAGATTCGGCTAATATTTTAGTCTGAAACTGCTTTATATAATATTGAATTTGAGAAAGTTTTAACTTTGTAATGTTTATAGTTTTCGAGTAAATAACTGTTAAGAAGAAAAACGAAAAATAATTATTTTCGTTAACCTATTTTTCTATGAGTTCCTAGTATGTCATAGTAGATGTTGATAGTGATTACCTGTAGTTGTTTGACAATTCTAGACGTCCCCAAGTAACCTGAAAATATAGCGAAATCCCTTAATAATGTTTATTATATGTTGCTCTATGTTGGCATCCATGATTTTTTCACCAAATATACCTATCACATATCCAAATAAAATGTGTAGTGTGCAACTCGATACAAAGGGTATAATAACACTACAATAAAAGAATATATTTTATGTGCAGTCACCGACATTAATATTTAGTACCATCAAAGCGTCGAGCCATTCGTTCGAGTGCTAAATAATAATGTGGCGACTGTACACATATTGTAATAGGTGATCCAGTTCAAGTTTCCTACATTGCCTACGTTTTAAATACGGCAATGTTCATTAATCTCGCGTGTTTGACATATCCAATGTTAGTTTGAAAGAACCTATCGTTTAACCATTACTCAACGCATTAAAATTGTCTATTGTTCTACAGCAATAACAATTTCGTGTGAAGTGTGTATCGACTTTTACCATCATCATCACAGAATCTAATCGTCCTACTAAACAAACAATTCGATACGTGGTGAAAAATTTTCAAAAAATTGGAAGCATGGGGGATAGGATAGCATCATCGTGGCGCACATTCAGGTGGGAATGTTGCTGCTGTGGGCGATGGTGTGGCTGAAGACCAAGAGTTATCAATTCGTTACCGTTCACATCAGGCTTTGCGCCTTTCTTGTGTCCCTTTTGATCCATTTTGTGTAAAAACTTGCACTTTCGCTCTCTATGAAATCCAACTAATACACGAACTGAGCTCAAAGCTCATGGACAGCAAAGAATTTACGCAAATTAGTATTAGAGGAAAGAGAAGTCGTGTTGATTTTGCAAAGATTTTCGGAGGACGTTCTTGTAGTACGCGCTGCAAAAACAGTAACTCACTACAAATGCCGGTGAGTGTGGGGATCCCGCAGGGTTCTGCGCTTAGTCCAACACTTTTTCTTATCTTTATAAATGACCGGTCAAAATTTTTATTAGACGAAAGAATACCTAGTCATAGAGTAACACTGACGTGAGTAAATATTTGTACGTACCTCTGGTCATACAACAAATATCAACGGGTGAAATAATCTTCAGTAAATGGTGCGACAACATATATAATGCTTAAGAAAACCTTCACTTAAGATGAATAAGAGAGTTATCAGAAAAATAACGTAGTTACGTGCTCCAATGATTTAGGTTAACTAGAAGTACTCACTGTACTTTTGCTAGGATTAATTGTAGGTAGGTAGTGAAGAAAACACGAAGATAAAAGGAATTTCCTTCGTATATTCTTGCCTGTCTACCCACAATTAATCTCATCAAATCTCCAATATTTATTTCCAATAAGTTAATAAATACTTAAAAAATAGTAAAAGTTTGGATTGTAGTAAACATCATAAAGACAGATTCTCAATAAGCTTTCATATTTAAAATTTTAAAGATAGCAATGCCCTCTCTCGTATTCCTACTACTTTCACTTGGTTTTTGTGTCATTCCTCTATGTATTTTTTTTCAACACTGAGAAAAATGGGTTAATTAAAGTGTTTACTTGATAAAAAATTATTTACAATATATAAAGTTTTACTGGCAACTATTCCCTCAATTAATACCTGCAACTAAACCCAGTTACCTGAATGCAAGTTCTTACTGCAAATAGTGCTCTTATTAACGGCTGTTATACAACGTACCTGACAAATTCTTGTGTAATAGTCGTAATCAAACTGTTGATATGTGGTAAGTAACGTATTACTTGTGACTAGTGGTACTGTATCTAACCTACAGCATATACTTAGTACAAGAACAATAATACTAATTGCTATTAAACTCATATATTTTCATAAATAAGTAGCAACTTGCCACGACTATAATTATTTGAGTTTTGCTGCACCTCGTGTATTTTCGGGGAACCTTGGTAGTATATATCAGGTATTTAGTGAACGTGCATTAATGATACCGTTTCCTTATCACAAGTAATTCAAATAACTTGTATTAATTATGATGGTGTTATAGGCATTATAGAATAGTTCACTCATAGCAATACATCTACTTGACACGGGCAAATCTTTTACTTACCGCAACTGCATATATTCTTTGGCTTAACTACTTCATTTCAATTATCATAAGTAACTTCATAAGCTATCGGTATGAAGCAGATCGTAAGTAATTTAGATTGCTTCTTGTTAGTATCAGTGTTTAGGATCTCTTTTTTACTAGTGCTAGTTAATTTGTGCTTTTTGTCCCGTATTCAGCTGAATTTTTACTTACGATAAATTATATTTTTATTTATGATTATTAAATATTTTTCTCAGTGAAAAGTTATTACGGAGGGAGGGCTACTCAATTTATAACCGCACTGTACATTTCCCTGATTCAACTGATCCGTTCTAAAGTTTTCGAACATGTCGATTAACTAAATATTGAACACAAAAGCAAGCGAGAAAAGGAATGAATTCAACTCGAAAACGAACTCGATTTTTTTCAGAAGCTATCAACCGAATAAATAATATTTGCCCGATCAAACCTGAGAAAATTTTTCCATTACGGATTATCGCAGCGTCGGTACGCCCAGGGAACTCCGGCGCGCAATTAATCAAGCGTTACTCAAACCGAACTAGACGGAAGCCGGGGGGTGAGGGAAGCAGTATTTTTTTCAATTGACTTCACCCATCCACGAGGCACTGCCGTCCGTTCGAATGTGCACCGGGTCGAAGGAGAAACCGTCTGACAAGAAGACTTTATCCAATTAACCATCAATCAGAATTAGTGTTATTAGTGACGAGATAAACGCTAAGTGTTCCTCTAATTCCGGTTCCGCTAACCTGGTTACCGATTTGCTCCCCGCGATCCATTCCCGCGCTACAATACCCTTAATGGAAATAACCTGTAACGGTTATGTCTCGTGGTTTTTTTTTCTTTCTTCCTGGGGGAGTAGCCGCGCTGGGGACCGGAATGTGCTGTAATTGCACTTCTTTCCCCGTCCGTAGCAGTCGTCGTTTGTGTTTATCTGTTGTTTGCTACAAAATGCCGAGTGGAATTTCCTTAAATGTGTGCGCATAATAAGTACACATGTACTTAACGATTGCGGAGTATTAGAAAGAAGCAATTCTTGATTAAACAAAGTAGTTCGTTTAATATTATTTTATCACAATAAATATATATTATTATACTGATAATAGTTATAATTATTAAAAACATTATTTTTCAAAAACCAATATTTTGCATTGTACACGAGAAAAAAAGCATCTGTTAAAGCAACAAAATATATTTTGTCAGAGGTATTTAGTTAAAGTAAATAATAATTTATTTAGCCCATCATATTCGTTTATTTGGCTATACAAGGATATTTTGTTAGCAAAAATTTAGTTGAATCAAACAAATATTTATTAAATGTTAAATCCAACAAAGTATTAAGATTTCATTTAAATAATTATAATAGTTTTGAGTCAAAAAAAGAATACCCTTTTCAATTAAACCATTAATTCTTAACGCCAAATATTCTTTATATTTAAAACTGAAAAACTATTTCCAATAACAATTTCAGAATGTTGTAATTTATTGTAAACTGAAAAAGAAAGCAAAGAGAATTTACATATGTGTATGTAAGAATTGTGAACCTAAATTTGTGATATTTATAACATATGTACGTGTATGTAGATATTGTAGATGCATAGTTACAAGTTACAAGTACGCTAATCAAATAACAAACACGTTTTTATATTCTACTCTGCAAAATGAAATACGTTGGGTCAAAAAATCCGGATAAGAGATATCTGCATTCAATCATCATATAGAATATCAGATGTAATTAGAAAAATAAGGATTAGTCTAACCAAAATTGCAGTTATAGTTATGTGTTCTAATGGGCTAGGCTACTCGTAGTCCTAAACTTTCCAACTATTTGCCTTAATCTAAATATTATTGCAAAGTTTTTAACCCATTATATAGCAATACATTGAATCATATGTAGATTACATACTCTGTGGTAGTCTCCCCGTTGTTTTGAACTCTATATGTTAATTTTCCAAGATCAATTTGGCGTTGCCGCGCGCAAATTCTCACTTTGTTGTAAATTTTGCTAAGAATTTAATAGTTTTGTTTGAGTATTTTATTGTTCAGTTGTGTATAGTTAATTTCTTTTATTTGTACATTTTGCGTACACCGTTATTTATATAGTTTATATGCTAGTTTTTCTTTGCGATGCGTTGCGCCTTCATCGCACGCAGATGTAAAATTTCATATATTATGAGAATGTTACCTAGAGCCCGGCGTTAGCAGATAGACGAGCGGTGTATTGTCTTGTTTAGTTTTCTTGGTTACCGTAATTGGTAATTCATTTTAATTTTAAGATGTAGTTCGTTGCTTTGAAGTTTTAAAATCGTCCATCTAGCAACTCAATTAATAAGTGTTATATCGTTGTGCACAAATTACATGTAAGGCTCTTTAATAAATTTTCGTTTAGAAGTGATCGCGTTTAGAGTTTAATTTTCCGTTTTTTTTGTATTTTCAAATTAATGGTATTTTAATCACCTCGGGGTAGGTGAAGAGAAGCTCTGGGCTTGAATTTTTATTTCATTTTGATTTTGCTTGGTTCTCCACTTTATTTTATTAAATTTTAGTTAGCTTTGGATTTTTGAAATCACGTGGATTTTTTGTGGTATAAGAAATTCCTTCTAGAACGAATCACCATTTTGTTGCTAAAGGATTTGCATTTCCTTTTAAATTGTGGAGTCTTATGCAGGTTTGTTTTTTGCCAGAATCTTATATTCATGGTTTTAATTTTTCCTGTAATTTGTATCAAATGTTTTTTTTCTTTTTTTTTCTTTTTAAATAATAAATAAATGGATTGAAATATCATTTAAAATTACAGTTTCTTTTATTTTTGAATCAGCCATTCCAATTTTTGGGATTTTAAAGAAAGTCAATTGCCAACGCCCACTATTACTTTTCATGAAAGTTACTCTGAGATATAAGAATTCTGGGCCCTTTTAATTTCATATTTGCTGAGCTAGCTAAATAATTTTTGTCATTTTTAATTTCTTTAAACTTGTATGGTTGGACAATCAGTTCACAGCAATACATTGCCGTAAAGATGGCAGCTCTCCTGTTTTACTACAGTAACAACGTATATTTGGTACAATTTGAATACATGGCAAACGCGTTCATAAAACATTTACCACTTTACCAGGTAAATATCTTAATAGCAACTGTGATCAGAGCTGCAGAGAGCAACTGGCAGAAGCGCTTAGGGGTAACCATTACTAAAATCCAGTTCAAGAAATCATTACATGTTCATAGGATAAATTGATTTTATTAAATCAATAAGGTGTAATATACAGTTAGAATGCAAACAACTTGCTAACAGTATGGTTAATGGTTAGTCAACTGAAGGTCAGTACAATCAATTAAGTCCTACAAAATACTTGGCATGGCTAAATGAATATTACTAATACAACCAAATCGGTAATCATTAGGTGTAAACAAACGTTTAATTTGAAATAAATAGTTAATTAATTGATTGAAATATGTAGCACATTCAATACAATTTTCTGGAATATTTAACCTAATTTTATCTTTGTTAAAACAAAAACTGTAAACATTTGAATCAAGTATCCGGTACTGACAAAGTAAGTTACTTGAAGGAAATAAATATTTGTCTACAATATATAAACGAGCTACTTGCTTGTGTCAATAAATATTTAATTGATTTAACAATTTCTTTTTTTTCCGTGTATGCTTCCTCAGTGTCAAATTGGGTAAAAAGTGAGCTATAAATTTATGAAACGCGATTAAAAATAAAAGTGAGGTTAAGTTACATTTAGACTTCAAATTTGAAAAATTATCAAAACCGACATATCAGGTCAGGTTATTGTTAAAATTTTAACATTATTTTTAAAACTTGATAATTAACAATTAATAGTTTGAGGTAATTTGAAAACAAGGCCGCCCCCTTTCTTGACACAAAACTATGTAGAAAGGATACTCGCTTTTATACTAGTGCTGTGCATTTATGACCGATCACGGCGGTTAAGCGGTCATGACGATTAATCGGTCGGGTCGGTGACCAGTCAATTCGATTGACTCAAAAATACAGTGGACATGTTTTATAACTAGCAATTGGCAACATTAATCGCCGATAGTGCTTCAAATCACGATGTTTATACAAAAGTAAATTCAATTGGAACTTGAATTAAATACATCTTCATTATAGACATCTAGAGACCTGCCTGAGTAAGTACGACATCGTGCAAGTTATAAGTACGTATATACGTACACGTTTTCGATGAGTATTTATATGACGATGTGTATTACGTACGTATAATTGCAAATTGATTTTGTAGTTAGTACCGTAGTAGAAAGTATCGCATGATGAGTAGCTGCCATTGTCAGGAACAGTTGGAAAAACTTATGTACTAAAATTCTTTTTTGTTTTACCTTTTTTTTATTTACGCATTGATAACATTTACTGCCTTATATTTGACGTGTGGAAATATATGGCTAGTCTATTAATATACATCATTTAAAAAGAGAGAATGGATGTATTTTACTTTCGCGTTGTATATACCAAACAAAAAACATTAGTAAAGTCCTTAAACTGTTTCAAAAATACCTGCTCAAGAAGACCTTATTTTTTTGCCAATTTTATGACTGTGTTGAGAAATATTTTTGAAATGGAATATATCTATTATAAATATTATATGGCATTTCGTCAATAATTGTTTAACTGACAAGACATGGAAATGCAAAGTAAATAATTTAGGTACAAATGAATTTGAATAGACTTTTTAGACAATGGAAATAAATACGATAACATAGCGATATAAATTACGTTATAGGAAAATCATGCAACTAAGTGATAATGAACAAATAGTATCGCAGACAATTATTGTACTCTACATAAATGATTACTTACAAGTAAGTATTTTACCTACTCGCATTGTTGGGTAAGGTACTCCCCGATTGTTAACAGAATACATTTTTAATTAGTTGCGAGGTGTCGAGTATATTTATAACGTATGGATTTTGTTTCAATCAATAAGTTCTGCTTCAAACTACTTATGGTTAACAAGTAGCTATTTAAATATTGGAAGGTGTGAAGGAAGTATTTGTGATGCACTGTTTTAGAGCTAGTTAAGTATAATAATTCGTATTAAAAGAAAAAGCAAATGGGGATTCATAAAATCGGTAAGAAAATCAAAAATCTTGCTAAATGAAAAAATTAACACTAAGAAAAGTGGATTTTTTATACGTAAATGCAATTAGCGCAACTTAATGTAGAGTCCAAAATTGTTGATATGCTTAAAATAAAAAAAATACTATTGTATATAAATTTAAGCTCTTAAAATATCTTCAAGGACGAAGCATTAAAGCAAGCTTTAAAAATAAAACCTTAAGCTGACGGCCTCAATTTATATAACAATATTATTTTTGAAAATTGTATACAAACATATATACACAAAAACATTATAAAAAGTAGTAAAATACTTATATAAAGATAGATATACAATAAATAAAATAAATAAGCGGATCATCGGCCAAGACGGTTAATCGGTCATGGCGGTTGACTGATTATCCGATTATGTACTGCTGTGTACTGATTGAATTAAATGAAAAATACAAAACTGATTTTAAAATGAAAAGAAAAAAAAATATTAGCTAGGTCAACGAAAAGATTTGTAATAAAACAAAAGAACTATTAATCTCTGAGTTACCCTCGCGAATTAAAACTTGAAGCTAACCACGAAAAGTAAATTGTGAGTAAATGAAATCAGACTTTCTTAATTACCCGAAAAAATTGAAAAGATTTAAAAATAAAATAAGAGAACAGAATTTTCAACGCAATGACGCTAATTAACAATCAATTTATTACAACAACGGGTTAAATTACAAATTGTGCAGAAGAAACCTTGAACTGATGGTTCTGGTATAAAATAAAAACTGCACTTGACTCTAAATTAAAATACGAAATTGCTATTTCTTATTCAAAGCAAAAGATTTGTTTGTTCAGGAAGATTATCCAAAATACACAACCTTTGAATTTCTATCCACGTGGTTTCACAAATTAAAATAAACTAAGCGTGGACAATTGCTAGAAATTTACAAAAAAAGAAAAAACTAAAAGCAAAAACAATGCTTCTACTCACTCAAACGAGGTGATTGATAAATAAAAATGAAACAGCAAAATTGAATAACGGAAAATTAACTCTTTAAAATATAATGAGAGAAAAAAAACTAAAATATATCTTCCTAAACAAAAAATAATAATTGATCTTATATCTATAAAGTGAATATATTAACAATTATTATAATAAAAGTTCCTTGGTAGACTAAATTATTACAGGATTAATGCGAAATATACAATATCAAAATGGATTACAAAATGGCAACAAAGATTTAAAAATACGTCTACTCACGTCAATAGTCGAACAAGAAAGTCCTTAACAAAATTCTACAATTGTATTTCTTACAATAATCCCTCTCTCAAAATCGTACAACGCAGACGTATAACATTTCAACGACAATATTGAATAGAATACGCATTAAATCAACACAAGTGAACAATGGACAATTTAATGAATGGATTAATTAAAATAAAACTTAACACTACATAAATTAAATGATACAATAAACTCTTAAACTAAAATTAATGAAAATTCTCGGTAAAGTGAATAATTGATCGGAGAAATCAGAACAACCAAAAATATGCAACTTACAATACACTCAGTGATAAATGGGTTGTCTAACCACAGCAGTACGTACGGTCAACCAGTTGCACAGCACTAGTAAATATACGCTATTATTATTGTGAGACTAATTTTAGAGTTTTTTCTTTGTTCTCTCCATTATATTGCTATTATTATAATTTAAATGATCTGAATAATTTCGAAACTATATATTCAACATCCGGTATAAAGTATAACCACAAAGCAAAGATAATTACCGAGAGCTTTCTCTCCTCCTGATACGAATTCAATTTCTCATTTTTTTTTCGTCTCCATCCATCGCGGCACGTCTCATCGTATAGAAATACGACCGACCGTTTTAACTCAACGGTTGAATTAAATTTTAATTTCTTATCTCTAATTGCCTGGCGCCGCATAATAAACGGCCGATCCCGCGGAGGAAAACCGCCGCCGTCGCCGACCGCCCCTCCGTCCCTTTCCAGAACCTACACATAAAATAAATTCCCAACGAACGGAACGAAATTTACTCCGGGAAATGGGGAGAGGTTGGCGGTTCTCTCGTTGCGTTGAGGTGTTTAACTGATTGAATTCGAACGAACGGCACCCGTGCCGGGCCTTTTAGTTAATCTAAACCTTGGCTACCCCTACGGCAATATATAGACATAGTAGGTGTACTAAAGGTAGGGCGTTCTAGTTGCTTCCCCGGCTGCCTGCCTGCGTACCCACCTGGTTGAGTTATTTTAGACGGCTCAGGCGTCCATCCTGAATTCTAACTTATGGGTCGGCCGTGCGAGATACGGCTTGTAATCCAAGAATTTCCCGAGTCGAACGTGAATACTTGAACACGGATAGAGGAGACTGAAAAGGGACGACAGGCGAACACTGTCGACTCGTGCAATAAGGTTCACTTCGATAAGCTAGGAATTTATTTATTCTGAATTATATACAGGTTATTCGACTCATATTTTTATATTAGTTATGTATGTATACATATTTGCAAATATCATATACCTATATATATGTATATGTTGCTGTAGTTGAATAAATTGATATTATGTAAGGCCGGTTTTACATTATACTTAATTTAGTATGAAACTTTGATATAAATTTGCTATTAAATATTTCAAAGAGTATCATACAGAAAAATTTATTTGTAAATTTCGTACGAAATATTGTACTAAATATTTAGAACCTGTTCTATTTTCTCATTAATTTTACAAACGAAATATGCGTGCCCAATACGTGAATTGTTGGTTAAGTCCAGTGGGATATGTCGGCGTTTGTCGTACTATACACATCGCTCAATCTAAGTTGACATAGACAACGCAAAAATACACGATGTAGTTTGCAGTTGAGTCAAAGCATAAGGAAGTTCTCTATCGTATATCGCCGTATCACCATGCATTTTAAAATAATGTCGTGGTCAAGTTCACAGTTAAATTGTTGATTGAGTATTCAAACTACCCTAGATAAAGTTAAAATTGATTGATTGATAACCAATTTGTTGAACATACTCAGTTTTATAATCTATAAAAAAAAGATAGATACATACAAAAAATTGCATTTTATTTTAGAATTATAATTTCATCCTAACTGTCTTGCAAATTAGCAGATCTATTGCCACTTGGTCGTTGCACCTTACCAAAATTTCAACATTTTCCTCTGCAACTTCATCTATATCGATGTAATTTAAGTTTTTAGTAGAACACTAAATAAGCTTATAATCACCATCTGAAGGTCTAAGTACTACAGACTATTTGCGCCTTTATAATTGAAGAAGTAAAATCTATCAGATCCAGGTCTATCCACGTCGTCAAGATCACCTAGACAATGAGGAAATTTCCAAAGTTCATCAAATCGTTCGACATGGACCGTCAGTCCTTAATCTCGTTTAATAAATTTAGAATGCATCTTCTTCAGGTCACATACTTATCTAATCTTTACATAATATTTTACGGGACTAGCTATCATAGTTGCATTTAAAGATGATAGCCATAACAGCAATACTTCTTGGTCAGCCATGTTATGGTAATATTAATTCCTCTTATAACTGTTCATACTAAATTTTTTTACTTTTAAATATCAACAGACATATTCAAATATTTTGTACCAACCTTTTCAGATGTATTTTTTATGTATGACATCGCAGGTAAATTTCTGTATAAATTCAAATAAAATTTTATACAAAATTTCATACTAAATTAAGTATAATGTAAAATGGGTCTAAGTGTAACATTATTGGTTTTACTTTTATCTAATTTTTTAAATAATAAAAAAAGACATAACAAAAAAGGTGATGTAAAAAAACTTCTGCATTCGGCAAATCATTCAAGGACATTTTCCTTTAGAATTTTCCCCTCAGGAGGTAAAGGTGATCAGTAGTGAGACACCACATCGAAATCCAGTATTAGAATTTGTATATTAAATATTTACAACAGATTTTGACAGATCAAGTTGGATCAAGTTTCAGTTCGAAGGAGTATATTTGTTTACAGTGTAGTTATTTTGCTTAAATTTAATTTTATAATGCTTTTATATGTATTTGCGAATCCCAGTTCATTGATATGTCAACAGAAAGACAGGATAAAATTGTGGACTTTAGGTATTGTCGATGTGCATACTCCTGGATAGTTAATGGCCGCCTTCAGAGGAGGAATTAATATATATATATAGCTGCTCCTAAGCGGTTTGGGAACAGTTAACAATTCATCTCAAAAACACAATGCCACATTTGTGCTACATCAATAATATACAATGGAGCGGTAGCCATTTTGTGTAGCGGAAACCTTTACTGATATGTATCCTATTCATATTCTGAACGCGGCCGTTGTTTTAAGATTGTTAATTAAGTGCAGCAATCTGTTTTATAAAATTCAAACAGTATTTTTTTTATAATGTACACACACCTATCTTTATTAGTTATTATATGTAGTAAGGTGATTCCATAATTTTTCAATAATTACTTTTTCAATTTAGTTTAAACATTTCAGAGTTCCATTTAGTCACATGGGCATTCTCATATATTAAATATCCTATATTCCCCTCACATCGGTGAAATTAACGGACTTTTCTGAGGCAGTTTGCAGCCCTTGCGAAGACAATCGCTATCGATGTCTGTTAGAAAATTTCAATTCGAAAGCATTCACTAACCAACCTCCGTGTGAGACGGACGTGTCTTGAATAATTTTTATAAATTTTAGCGGCTATTTTGATAAAATCCTATGTATTCCCCCCAGAGCCCCCATTCGATGCCCTGACTAGAACTGCCGCTTTGATGCTTGCTGATTTGCTCCCTCCAAATGTATTCTGCGCCCATATCAACCTAAAAATGAACGTATTATTTTAATTTTAATCTAAATTTTATTATACTTATAAGAAATTTTATTTTAATGCGTTCGAGAAATTTGTTTGGTTAGGAATTTTGTTTATAACCGGCGACCAGTTTGCGAGCACTGGTGGAGAACATTTATAAGGTGGTGGTTCGAATTGTACTAGTTAATATGTAGTCACGGCACGAAGCGAATACCCAGTAATTTTTAGCCTCAAATGTTGCATATACTGATCAACCTGTCACTTAAGCATAGAATTGCACAGATAGATGTTTCGAAAACACGTAATTTAAGTACAGTAAGTTCTACAGGCTTTTTAAGGTCTATGACTTAGATTATTATGTTACTATGTTTTCTCGATTTTCTGCACAATCTTCCTCCATTGAGTTCCGTTCTGCGTCGCACTTTTCCAATCCAATATCCCCACAGTCCTTAAATCTGCTATCACTGCACCTAGCCATTTCTTCTTCGATCTCTCCCTTTTCTTTTTTACCCTTTTTCCTTCTTTCAGTACTCTGCTGCAATGCTGTTCATGTCTAGCCATTCTCAAACCGTCTGTTGACTTTAAAATGCTGAACTATATCGCTATGCCTGTATAGTTCCCTTATTTCACGATTCGTTTTGCTTCTCCAGCCGCCTTCTTTGTTTTCGTTCCCCCCGAAGATATTCCTTAACATTTTTCTCTTCCACGCCTCTATTTTCATTTCGTTACTTTTTGTCAACGCCCATGTTTCACACCCGCACGCTACCGTCGGCCTTATTACAGTTCTATATATTCTGATTTTCGCTGCTATGGAAACTTCTTTTGACTTAAGCATTTTCTTCATTAACCCCATAGTATTGCTCCCCCTGTTTAATCTTTTTTTATTTCTTTGTCTTCTTCGTTGTTATTTGTAATCGTTACCCCCAGGTATTCAAAGTGACTTACTTTCTCAAAATTATAGGTTCTTGTTCCCGTTTCGAATTTACTATGTCTTTGTACATTTGTTGGTGCTTGTTTCATTACTAGGTACTTTGTTTTATCCTCATTAATTTTTGGCCCATTAACTCAATTATATTCTATTATATATAATTCTCTTTACGGCAACATGTATCAGAAGCAAGCAAAAAGTCCATAATTTGTAACCTGTGTAATAAAATACAATTGGAATGAAAAGGTTTGGATTTTACTTTATTAAATGTTCAAAATGATGACCAGTAACCGCCATACAATAGTACAATCTTGCTTCAAATGCTCTCCTGAAATTTCTGGGAGTTCAAGGACGAAGACAAACGTTTTAAAAACGGAGGACATTTTGGTTGTAGTTCACGACGGATGGCGGGAGATACGTTGGAATTTTGTTTTTTTATAAGCGTGTTAAATTTGAACAAATAAAAAGTTTGCAAAAATATTTCGGGAAAACCAGTACAGGATGAATCACAATCCACAAACTGCAGGGTATTGAAAAAAGATCATATTGTATGTAATTTTAACATTTCTCAATATTTGTTTGAAAATTGAAGGGCTTATTGTAAAAACATGATAAGCTTCACTAAAAATACTTCAATTTTGAATTGAATAGTAGTTAGTTTTATGCATTTTTCTATAAAACTTCAAAACTTGATAGCTCATTCTTTTTATTTGGGGTATAATAACATGATATGCCACAAATAAAGAAATGACCAATTAAGCTTTTAGAAAAATGCATAAAACTGATTACTATTCAGTTTGAGACTTATCATGTTTTTACAATAAGACCTTCAATTATTATGTGATTTTAATGTGGAAATGAATGAAATAAAGACTATAGCTTTTTTTTTAAATCTCTCAGTAGTTAATAATCTACATATTTAAGATATATTTACACTTTCTAATTGTTATAATTTTGTCGTAGATGAATTCGATTCTCATTCGAATTCAAAATATACTTTTTGTAGCTGTAGTAGTACTAATGCATTTAAATCTAGCGGGCTAATTTCTTTTTCGAACATTTTCACTAAAAGGACGGTTCTGCTCTAAGATAATGGAGACGCTTCCTTTATTCTGTGAGCTATTGCGAATTTCGAATAAAATAGAACTTCATAACTGACGACTAAATTAGTCATTGAAAAAAGAAGTTTGTACTTTTTTCATCATAACGTTTTGCAATTACCTTCTAGAGTGAAGTGACCTAGATAAGTGGAATTCTGATTGAAATTTTTCGCGTTCATTCACTAAAATGAAATGCAGCATGTAATATATTCCAAACTGTCGATCCGATGCACAATTTTAACATAATTTTATTGCAACTGAATAAAGGCATTTTATTAAAACCTGAGATTCACTTGTAGATTGGAGAAAGAATTACTAAGGAAAAACTGGTAACATCTGCAAATTTAATATACAAGTGATATCAAACTTTACATAATTTTTATTGAAGCTACAAACTTCTCCATTAATCAAACTTAAACATTATTTTTGCAAATTCTCACGAGTTCATTGCCCCTCTTCGCCAGCATCAGCTAGCGTCGCGCGCCACTGGCCATACAGGAGTAGTAACGAAGTGTGCGTGTTTGCTTTCAGAATGCTCCTCCGGCAAGCGTAGTACTAGCCGAGAGAGAAAAGCGTCGCTAGGCAACCGGTGACGTCACGTCCATCTAGCGACGACTCGCGGAACCAGCATCCGTCGTCTCGTGTCCTGATGTCGTCCTGTCAGATGCTCCGTATGTCGATTGTTGTACTGCCGGCGCTGCTCGCTACTGCCCCTACTGCTAGCTACGCGGCCTTGGACATTAGTAGCGCGAGGAAGATAGTTTTCACATCTGAACGGCGAGGTGAGTCATCCAGTGTATGTACAGTCATTATAACCTAACATTATTCACACGCACGCACATATCACAACATCCTAATTTATTATAGTCGGCCGTGACTCTTCTCCGTATGTACGGTGTTAAAACTAGACAAATGTTTCCCCGCCTAGCTTGCTTGTTACTGCGGGCCGCAAATATAGATTATTGTACCGGTCGTGTGTCTAATGTTTAGGTAATTGTAAACTTCTATACCTACTTGTTCTCCTCCATTTACTAATACAATGTAAACCTCGCGAACTTTGGGTTAAATTAATATTTGCTCGCCCTTTTGCAATAACAGTAACAATGTATACGGCATATATACAGGTCTTAATCTTACCAATTATCTAATAGGGGAACTAAGGTGAAATGTGAATAGTTATTTGCGGTATTATCTTTATAGTGCTTTCAGTAATAATAGATATGTTGTATGGGTCAAATTGTAACCATATGGAAGGGATTTATCGCGTTGAAAGTTAGGTTTATTACACCTACTCGATATTTGCTTGCCATTACTGGGTTTGTTATTGTAGTATTTGAATATTTTTTGGCGGATGCGTGAGAAAATATTTTTATAATAATGCATTTTATTTATGTTTGAAATTACCTATCAGTGAGCTTGGCTGGAACACTTTTTTTTTTTAAATTGTGTATCAAGCAGTGATATTTTGCACTAATATGAAATTTATTGATTTTAAAGATGATTTTTTTTATCGCTGAGAAAGTAAGCAATTGAAGATAACAATAAAAGTATACGTAGACTGTTTCAAACAGATTTCAATAAACTGAATGATATTGAATTTTGAAGTAAATTTCGTCTAACATAAGTGTATGAGAATAGTATAGGTTCTTGAAAGATCAAATAAAAACTAGAATAAATTTAGTTTCTCAACTTTATTTAATGAAATAATTTTTATTTAAAAAAGGAATTACTTTAGACTTTTGGAATAACTGATGCCCTTATAACACTTTGATTTTACGCTCAGATCGTTTTTATATTGTGGTTGGGTAAAATGCACAAGGGCTTAACTATTAAAAAGGTTATCAGAGCAATTGACAACTTTTTTAAAAAAAAAAATATATTTCCAAAGGAACATGAATATAGGTACTTGCTAGAAATCAAAAGTCTATCGAACACCTCCGTGTTTCATTTTCGTTTATTTTTCATTCCTGATATAGTTTATACCTTCTAGTGTACATACAAAATCTCTCAAGTTTTTCTTTTTATTTCCATATAATAATGATAATAACAGTATTTATTAGCAGGTGGAAAAAATACTTCAAATAACTTAGCTTGATTACAATAAGATAAATACCAATGTCAAAAAGACAAGGTCGCCTTCCATTAAAAATAGCTATTGCCATTCTTTCTGTAACCCATATTATAACTAAATTAAATCGAGTATAGAATGCAAAAAAAAATGTAAAGACAAGGGTATCATCTTTAAAAAGGAAACACAAAAACCATAAACTTATAGTGAAGCACCAAATATTTCAAATTCCAGAACACAAATTAAATTATTATTTAGTATAGATATTGGTTAAGCGATATACATACTACAGAAATCAGTCATTTTATTTGCAGTTATTTTCCCACATTTATTTGCTATTAAATTCGCTATTTTATGTCAGTATGCGTAAAATTGCTGGATATTTTACTTTTATCCTCATTATCAGACATTTTCTTATACCGAATTTGCAAATATTTGACGCTTGATATACTGTGTATGATAATATTAGGTTATGTTCAGTTCGAAATTGCAAATGTGTGTTGTCTTACTTGCTCCTTACACCATTCGTGAGTCTCTCTTTTGCTTTAATTCTTGCTAGTCTATTGTCGTTTAAAAATATTAGATTGTGCTGTTTTGTTAGCTCTCTGACAAAATTTGGTGAAAACACTAAATAAGGTATCTGCTACCTGATAAATTGCATAAAATGCTTATGACTACTATGTTATTCAAAATTTCCTTCCTTTTCTAACTTCTCTTAATCTTCTCTTAGCTTTTATTGCTTTCAACCTTGCTGTTTTTGAACGCTCAATATTTATTTTTTCGGCTTATTTAATTCATTCCATATCAAATTTTTGAGAGTATCACAAATTATAGATGACATCGCGCTGTTTCCATCGTTGAACGTAGAAACGGCGTCATAAACTCTAAACTCAAGTATTATTTGGTACAAAATTAATCTTTTGGAACCAGAGCCCAAACCATGGTGTTGAAGCTTTTCTTTGGATTTTGGATTGGGTGATGAATATGTTTTTTTTTTTTAACAAGCCGGCGTGGGCCAATTGTAGAAACATGATTCACTTTATCTGATCCATAATTGACTTGTTTAGGTGGAGAATTTTGGTTGTCATAATATCGGCCTTCTTTAAATTTTAAATTCTTATCTCATCCACCTGTTGCCACTGTTGCCGGTAAATGCAGCTGTCTCTTCTTTTAAGACACGTGTATTGCGAAAAAAGCTGACGAATGACCGAAGAGCTTCTTCACAAATGAACAATTTTTGAGCACACTTTGTTTCAAACTAATATTGTTTTTATTAATAATTTTATTAATATTCATTTGGCTTAATTTCCTTGTTGTGAGTATGCCTTGTATGAAAAAAAAATTAAATCAAACTGGCGAGTAATTTGTATAGTTGTACCATCCTATAAAATTTTGTTAAAAATCGATAGACATTTTTAAATTGGCTGCGTTAATAATATTTAAAAAAAACTTTTATCTGTGTTGATATTATACCTTTTGGTCTAACTTTATTGAACGAGCATGCTAAGTAAGAGTAAAAAAGATTAATTTGATGTAGTCTTATTAACAATTTTTTTTCTTACAAGTTTGCTATCTCGATGAATTGTCGATAGTTAAAGAACGTTGATTTTATTCTCGCATTTTCTCCAAACTAACGTTTGAAATTTAGTCTTATGACAGTGACGACTCGTGCCAAAATAAGTAAAGATTGTTGATTATAACCTGAAATACGAACAAGTAACGTACACGAACACAGAGCATGCGCGTGCAATAGGCTATGGCTATGGCAATGGTTTTCCTTTACTCCTTGACGAATGCTAGGAGATAACTAAACTCGTTCCAAGGGCGCAAATATAATAACTGATAGCTGACCGATTTACAGTAAACTCGCGATTCTGTGAACTATTAGTCACTTTTTTGGTTGTTCACATATTTCAGCGGTTCACATAAAGCAGTATTCAGATAATTGCGAGCCTAGTGTATTATGTTATTGTGTTATTAACAATCATAGGGAAATTATTTAGTTAGAGTAGGAACATTTCAATTGTCATTGAAACCACACCGTGCTTGGAATAGGTAGCTTCGTGCAGTACCTTTAAGTGGAGCACGGGATTAGGATGATTTGTAATTATTTAGCTTCTGTGGACAATGTGATTCGTATAAATTTCGTAATTTTTGCCATGACAACTACTCGCGGTGGCAGAGCCATGCGCTTAGCTTAGGGCCAATTTTAGTCACGCACTCAGAAAGCACTCCAAACTGACACAATTATTTTGTATACACACAAAAAAAGTGGGGAAAATTAAAAATGGGAGACAACTTTTTTCACTTTCGTTATTAGGGTAATTTTATACCTGCAAGAAAATTTTTCCTACAAGTGAAATATTACGTTTGTACCTTTGTAACAATTTTAATTATTTAACAACTTCTCGTCATTCGCATTTGGTATGGAATGGAGATAAGTATATTTTAACTGCAATTGTCAATATTTTTTGACACTTTGTAGACAGATTTTCTGTAAGTGGTAATAATCATCAACTTTACACCTAATAAATAAAATATAAAAACACTTTGTTATAAAAGGAAACTTCCTATGGATATAAAACACGTCTAGGTATTACCGATATTAAGCTTAAGTAACCAAATACTACTTCAATTACAACAATATATCATTTCGCTAGTGTTGGCTAGTCCCATTAGGTTATTGAGGTAAAGTTAACCTCGTTGCACTAATTCCCTATATAATAAATTTATGGCGAACACACAAAATACATGCAAAATACCTTTTAGCCTGTATTATTGTTTCTATAGTTTAAACAAGTAAACTATACGTAACTATATCTCTCCTTTTTTTTTTTTTGAAAAGCATAAGTATCCTGCAATCCAGCTAAAGTAACGCAGTTTTCGGGGTAATACCTATAATGATCCATTATTTTACCTACATGTGTGGATTAGATACATGATTTTCCCTTACTTTTTCAATTCTGTGGCATACAATACCCAATTTTGTTTCACCGGTATTACATTTCACCAAATTACTTCTCAAAATTCAATCAAAACTGTAGCTCGTAAACGCGGAAACGTCAGCATCCCTATGCGTCCAATAATGCGCTTGCGTATGGCTTAATGCAACTATAGTTATGGTTCGTATAATCATATACATTATGGTTTTTGCTAATCCTTACATCAAATAGGTAATAAGTGTTTGTAAAATATATTCAATTCAGTTTTATCATTTTTAACTTTTTGTAAACCTGATATTTACCCCAAATCGACTACATAGGGATTTTACACCTGCTGCTGGGAAAAGCTCCATACTTAGTGAAATATGCCCTATATTACAGTATTTTCCCCAGAAAATTAAAAATCCATGTATTTCATTAGCTTTCCACCATATATTGATGTACTTTTACCCAAAAACACATTTGCCTTGCAAAATTATCTGTTTTATAGGTTATTTACCAGATTTCCCCAAATAACTTGGAAGGGCCCCCAAATTTTGCATGTATATTGACACTTTTAAGTGAGTAAAGTTGCTTTTTGTTGGAGTGTACTTTTTTTGCATTAAATTTCTTCACTTATTGCAAAACTGAAATCACATCTATTTTATTTTATGAAAGCAATAATACATTCCTACACTGTTTAAAATTTTAACACTTTTTTGACTAATTTAATAATCAGGAGAGGTCCACACTCTTTTCGTGTTATTTTGTCGAGAACTATAGAAGTTTAAATTTGACGAGCAAAGATAGTCAAGTATTGTCTATTGCTAAGGGGTTATTTTGTCCAACTGACACGTGGAATTATAAAATACTTCTAGTCACATTTTATTTGATCTAGACTAGACAAATTTACTAGCTGTTTAAATAAAATGAATGCGATCTATTGGGTGTTTTAACACCATTTTCTAAACACAACGTCTTTTTAATATGCAACTCCTATTTCTTAGTGCTATAATATTCTCTCTTTAAGACGTTTTCTCAATTATAAATATGCAAAACCACTCATTCACAAGTTTTGGTTTCAAAAAACGTGCCAATTTTAAAATGATTTTTTGGGAACGATTATAAAATTAAGTGAATGTTTATGCTATTTGACTCAAATCTGAAATAATTACATAAATAGATGTTCCCAATACATCTTTAAGATGTTGAAATTTTTTATGCCCACTGGAATTAACGTTTAATAACACGAGGTTACACTTTGCAAGTCAGTCACATTTGGTGGTTTGTTTGGATACGTTAATACGGAGAATCAAACACGAAAACAGATACACGTGCAACGCAGGTGGTGCGTATAATGCAATACTGTATTAGAATAGGTGGGGTTTCTATATTTCTATCCGAGGGAAAAATTCTGATTGGTTGACGCTTCTGAATGTCTAGAAAAATAGTCAATCCTCATATCTGAACAAAGAATTCACACAAAATTCTAGTAATTTCTGTTCTATTAAATACGCGTAGTCAACTCGTCTGGCAAAGTTTGTAAAAATCAACACTAAAATATTTGACTAGCGTAAAATTAACGCCAACACCGTAATATTTTCAACAGTGTAAGTATTTTATCCTGCAAATGGGTGAAGAGGCTCTTCACTTACTTCACCTGCATAGCTGCCACTGTCTAACGGACTTGGAACTTCATTGCCAACAATATTCCTCCCAAAATCTCACTATTGTTGAAATGATAAATAATTAATTTTATTCTATACACTCCCATTTTACCTGGTACAATAGCAGATCCAAACGGCACTAAAAGTCTTAAATCCTTTATTAGTGCCACCGGCACTGAATCCGGCAGCAATCTCAGTCGTCGGACTCCGTCGTAAATTAGATTTATCCTCGCTGGCGCGCGCGAACTAAATGTATATCGATGAACCGCCTCCGTTCCGTATAGATTACCGTTATAGCAACACAACGTCTCCAGCGATGATTTATAGAAATTTATGCCGAGGGAGTTGGCTGAGGTAGCGCGAAGATGGAATAACGCTAACGATTTCCCGGCGTTTTGTTGTGATTAATTAAAACGGATCCAAATGATAGTTGGTCCTGTGCGAAATGAAATATGATCGTGGTGTTCCTTCGTATACCGTTATTGTTTCTGCGCTCTGGAAGTATTATGAATTACGGATGGCCGCAATTTAATTAATTCGTTCTCCGTGTCTTTCCGATGGCCCTTCAAGTGCTGTTGATTGCCTCTTTACTGTTCCCTGTGATAATATTGCGGGAGAAGGAACTATATAGCGGAGAATCCTAATAAGTCTAAACGGGAAAGTTATCTGCACCCCAGTGAGATTTTACGTTACTTATTTTTAGCCACTTACTATATATATTTAATTAATAAGTTCTCAAGCAGTGAATGAAAGTAATAAATGTACTAAATAAGAAGTTCTTTTATGCGTAGTAACAGTACATTTCTTGCTTCAATAGTTTAGATTACGATTACGTCTTAGCTAAAACTAACCAAGATAAATTTTCGGACTTTTCCATGTATTTCGGTTTAGACTCCATTGTCAATTTTTTAGAGCTGTTACACGATGAAGCAGAATGATTCGATTGTTGGCAAAAGGTAGAAAGCTTTACATAAAAAATGAAATAAGTTTTGAATGAACTTATTTGTCAAAATATACCACTATTTGAAAAACTACGTTTTTAAATCATACACTGCGCCCGAAACTGTCAAATTACCGAATCCTGGACGAAAGATCACCAGATGTCAATTAATGTTTTAAAAAGCTATCTTTTAATAATAGCAGTGTAGTTTCTGCAATGACATTGAAAAAGTTATATATTTTTTTCAAATTTCAAATTTTCATTTTTGGATAGCCGCTGCCATCCTGTAAATGACACTTAAAAAATACTTACACTGTACATAAGATTTTTTTTGGAGAAGCTGCCAAAATGCAAAGTGAAGCTAGCCTTGTCGAAAAATAAAATGTTTTGAATAAAATTGGAATCGTTGTCACACGTCGACATTATTTCTTCACAAAACCGTAAATATCTACCAAAATCGTCTTCGCACAGCACATGTTTGCTACACAAACATGTTTTTACGAAGAATGGTACTCACTGTCGATTTTGATATTCTTGAGCAAGATACCGTGTGGTATCATGTGCATGGATTTTATTTCAATCACAACAATATATTGAGTTGCGTATTGTCATTGCTCAAAGGACGTCTGAGAAGATTTAATTTAACCAGAAATGTTAGAAATTGTTTTAAAAAGTAATCGACAAAAGTCGCGATTAATGAAGTTATTGCTCAAGATTGCATTAGAGAGAAGAAGAGGAATTTCCACAAACTGCTACTACATCCGTCGCACTGAACTATGATATAAGCCAATCAGTAGGCAGAGTATTGAAGTACGAAAAGTATCATCCATATAGGCAACAATTACTGCAAGAATTATTGGACCCGGTTTCTAACCGTAGAATATAATTTTGCGAAAGAGTGAGGGAGCTTTACAATAATGACCATATTCTACATACAATTTGCTGGTTTACAACAAGGCTACGGTTTGTTTGAATGATAACCCTCATTAGATACTAGAAACGCATACACAAAATCCGCAAAAATTAGACGTTTTCGGCTGGTATTTTCAGGAACCGTATTGTTGGTTCTTTTTCATTATGGTACACTATTTAGACAGAGATATTTAGATCTTTTACGTGATTAGGTTGTTGCTAATATTGAAGAAGATGAGAAATTAGCTGTATATGTTTGGTACGAACAAGATGGAGCACTACCTCATTATGCCCTTAATGTTAGAAGTTTTTTAAACCAAACATTCCCAAATAGATGGATTGATCGTAGAGGATTCATTGAATGGCCCCGACGGCTCCAGATTTAAATCCCCTAGATTTTTTCCGTTGGGGTCATTTAAAATCTGTGGTATATACTATATGACTGCATAATCTCAACGAGCTACGGCAAAAAATAATTGAGGAAGTGCAATTAATTTGTGAGGAGACTTTGGCAAATATCATTCAAGAATTTGGTCATAGACTTGCATATTATCAAGAAGTGAGCGGTGATCATTTTGGAAAGTTTCTTAAATGAAATTGATTGTATATATTCTTTTTTGTTCATTTTTCTTTTCGATAAAACTTGAATTATTAGTTTTAATTAAATATCTTTGTCGTTATTAAACATGAGGGTGCTAAACCTCAATACTGTACTCCTGAAGCAGAGTTCTATTGGAATTCGTAAAAATATACAGGGTGTTTCATTTGATTAAATGTGAAAAGTCTTATTAAAATCGAAGTAAAGTAATTAGAGATATTCGAATGGGCTTAACTCTGTATAATAATAATTATAATAGGACTTTTTTGGCTAAATATTTCTTAAAAGTTATTTTGAATTTCGAAATTTCCAAATTTTTGATGTTTGTTTGAGGTAATTTGTTAAAAAAATGGGTGCCAAAAAGTTGATGCCCGTCTGGGTTCTAGAAAGCCTGCTAAATTTTCAGCATAAATGTTTGTTGTTTCTGGTGTCGTAATTGTGAACCTCAAAAGAGGTAGAGTAACGATCTAAATTAAGTTTAACGTGCAAGACATTATAATAAACATACAATGAGGGAAAAGTAAGTAATTTAAGAGATCGGAAAGCCCCTCTGCAGTCCTCCCTATAGCTCAGGCCAGCCAGGAATCGTACAGCGCGACGCTGCAAGGCGAAAGCTCTGTCCGCCGCAGCGGAGTGCCCCCAAATAACAACACCATAACACATGTGCGACTGTACAAAATTACCATTCCATGTAATTCAATACAACTCAAATAGTAGAACGACAAATAAAAGCATTGGGGTACTTAAAATGTATAGAACTGTTAATAATTAATACAATCGTATTAAAACTATTACAATATTTAACAGGTTAACCTTCAGAACTGAAAAAGAAAGATAAAAAGAAACAACGATAAAGTAAATAATTATAATAAGAATGGATTAGTAATCTGTGAACAATTTCTTAAAAAGCAAAATATCATTTTGTTTCATACAATAACTTATTATTAATTATAAGTATAAGGTAATTATAATGATCTCGGTTTGTTGTTTAATGTAAGATTTGGCATGGGTACAAAAAAAAAACAAATTAGAGAAAAAAAACCGGAAATGCGGTCAAAATTTCAACAGGTAATAAATCGTTAAGGTAATATCTGCGTATTTACATCAAAGAAAACTTCTAAGTTGGGATTCTTTATTATGAGACAAATGATTTCTGACCGCAATTCAGGTGCACCGATGATATGCACGTCCTATATAACTGGGGTTACTTTTATTAATAATTTGTAATAAAAGCACACCACCATCGATTTTGTTGGGCATACTTATCTACGAATCGTAAACTTTACAGGTAAATATATAATATAATATTCATATCTGCTACCTGCGAATCCGCAAATAGCCGAAGCGTACGGCTTAGAACGCGTGGTAGAAAGTATAGATACGTGGTCGTAAGAAGACATTAGAAAAGAAGCCCACTGTACATGTATAGTGGCGGCCTTATTTAATGTCTCCGCTTATGGCGGAAAGAATATCAAAACTACGGTTTCTGGATATCATAGACAGTTCAGCTTCTGTGAGTTTGCGGAGGTATAAACCTTCGTTGGAGAGCATATTGGGTGATAGGCATGTTGTGGGAGATACGGTTATGTATCTATTTTAAAGCGGCGCGCTCTTCCCTATACTCTAGTTAAATTAGGTCGATTAGGATATAGAAGCTTATTATCGATCATTTGCACTACCACTAGGGGGAGACATTATTAAGACCACCATTGTACATATAATGTCGCTGTTGTTTTTTCTACACGATGCACAGAACGCTGTATAACCCATTTTTTAATCGAAATATACATATACGCTATACAGGAAAACGTTTCCACTATAAAAGTAATCTCTAAAATGTTCTGTTAAAGCGTTCCAGTGTTCTCGAAAAATGCATAGCCGGCGTAGGCAGTGGTAAACCTTAAAAGCGCATCGCATTACTTCTAAAATTATTCAAAAAGTGGTTGATACCGCTGTCGTAATACCTGCACGCTAAAATTCTCCATTTCTGCTGCGTTTCGTTCTGTGAATATGTAAGGACATTTGCAGTTGTATATAGGTATGTCTTCGCCTTTCCTCTCGCTCATGTGCACTTGTTTCTTTTCCGTGTCAAAGAGCGATATTCAGCGTATGAATGACGGTTGGTACTGCAACGTTTAGAATCTCCGACGAATGATGATGATGAATTTAGAGTATACCATTATCCTGGTGCTGCCTAAAATGCGTGAAATGCACCCGAGATACGGCCACGCTCTCGCTCTACGTTGCATCTACCGTCCCGGCATTATTTCGCCGCTTTGTAACTGGAAACGGAACAAAGGACTTAGGATGGGGAAATGCATACTTCTGCGGACATAAAACAACGGTCGTAATGCATTCCGACTATATAGAAATTAATTAGGAAAAAGAATGGTTAGAATGCGCTGTGGTGGGGCGCACCACGGAATGATGATGTGTTGAAAAAGAGAGTTGGAGCTGCATAGGGTATATAGTATCGGGTGGGTTACTTCTATGCTTTTGGTGGGCATTGTTGTGCATCAAAGCACTTGTGTTTTACATATTAAGTATGCACTTACGTGTACATCTATTTCCTATGCGTATATCAGAGATAAATATGGACTTGTCTTCATATAAAACAATGCAGCGAGGCAGGCAGGGATGCGACATATTAAACTTCCATCAACGTTAATGAGATAATGAATATGTCTCATGAACTGGTAGCCACTGAGTAATTAGATGGCTGTGTGATATAGCTATAATAGAAGACAAAATTTTAAGTGTTATGATCTGTGCATGCAGTGCACTGCATCTACTCACACACATAAAAACAAAGTTAAATTTCAAATTCACGTAATTAGTTCCTCTGTTTTCCTTGTGATATAAGTTTAATTTACCCTAAGCTTAGTTTTGGCTTACAGCCATCTTCTGCTAAAATAGTCTTAATGCGAAAACATCGGGATGTAAATATTGAAGTTAAATTTAGAGGTTAAGTGAATTTAAAAATTTATATGGAATTATGTAAGCTACAATATGCAAAATTTGGGAATAAGAGGCTGAAATTTTGAACGTTAAAAATATAGATTAAATATTTTAAATGAAATAATTATGTTAAAATATAAAATTAAGAGAATGAAGCCATGTTGCTTATGAGTGACTCGAGAACGAACTTGAAAAAAATTATATCATAAAAAATAACAGACGAATCAATTATCTGAATTTGAAATTTAATCAACTTATAACATGGATTTTTGCCAAAAGAAAAAGTTAGTTCACGAAACGGACTAATGGCGTGAGTCACGAATAGTCAAAGGTAGATGCATACGTATGTTGTACATACAAAGATATGATCAACAAATGGGTTCATAAAGGGAGAATATAAAAATTGCTGCAATAACTGTAATAAGTATGATATATGAAATGTGAAACAATTAGCTTTGGTTTTATTAAGTGTTAAAATTAAGCCAACCTGGCAACTGCTGCAACAGCGGCATTAATCGAAGTGACTGGTGTAAACTATACCGACAGAACGCAGAAATACCATGGACAAGTTGACAAATTTACTGTTACGCGTGTCTATTTGAATCTCTAACTGGATCAGCAGATAGCGCTGCTTGTATAACGCGGCGATCATATTAGATAGTCAAGCCACTCACAGAGAGCGCTGTAGCGCTTCATCGATACACAATAGACGTTTCTAGTTGGGAATGGACTAGAACATTTAGGAAAGATGTAGACCGCTCTAGAACCAGAGGCGCACAATATAAATACGCCCGAAGGCCAGACAGTTATATTTGAAGAGTTCTATTGGTGAATTCTATTGAAGAGTTGCATTGCGGAAGTGGATAAGCGAGAGCCATATCGAATAAGTAGCATTTAAGTGAATTTATTTTGTGTTTCAGTTATTTAATATTAGTGTTTATAGACATTTTATTTAAATTAGACTTAACGGTAGAAATAGATGCCTTTTTCATTTAATACATAGTCTGTGTAAATTATTTGAGCCTCAAAAACGTTGCGATACACACGTCCACTATTATTGACGATTTGTCATAATTTTAATAGCAACAAGGAATGCTTTATTATAAATGGAATAAATAGCAGAGAAGAAATACCATGAATAAGTGACGAAATTAAATTTTGTACCCATGTTTTTTTTTCTCTTTGATTAATTAATTTGTATATTTCTTTATGATTCTCTAATTGACTTTTAAATAGAAAATCATTACGAATGCATCTCATCAGTTAAGACTGAACCCTTCACTTTAGAGCTCAATTTTCTTTTAGGAGAAGTAGTTGATAATGCATTTAATAAGATCGTTAATTACTAAAAAGAACACAGAGTTTACAGGAGCTGTTATTAATATTTTTTTAGAAAAATCGCATACATTTTTGAACACCTGTTTTGATTTCTGGAAATTATTGATATATTTCATTCTGCTTTAATGTTTAGTTGTTTTTTATTTTAGCGTGTATTTTTTTTTTAATTTAACCGTTTATGAAAATATATATTTTTAACCAATTTTATAAAAGACCCAGGTACAATTATATTACGTTGCATTAATTAATACTACTGAAGTTTGATTTAAGCGTCCATCCGAAAAGGCGTCACTGGGTGTCTTCATCCCAATGTCGTATCGCGATTTATCCGAAAACGTTCTTTAAAACGAAAAGATTCGCCGAAATTTCATTTTATATTATATTGATGATGCTGACGTATATTTACTAATTCGTGTCTTTATTGGTGGTTCGTATGGCGTTGATATAGTAAAATTATTATATAAGATCATTAACTATCTATAAAGTTTTACATTAGGCGTTACAAATGTTTAATATGAATTGAAAGAGCTTTGCCAGAGGATTCAAGTTACTTTGAAGTGATTTTATGCAAATGTTTCAACACTATACTATATATAGCGGACACCTGTTTATATCGATTTTAGTTTCACCGTTCTATCAGACTAAGTATCCAGGCTGTCAGGAGTGGCCAAACTTACGGTGAAATTATACCTAACATAATTCTGAACAAAATATCCTAATGAATCTTGATCCGTAAATGACTCCTTTTAGAGATACTGCTTTATTAAAGACGCTATTGTTATCTCCGGAAGTATGGAAGATACAGAAATGAAGAAAGACAGGAAAAAGTTATGTAGCTTGGAGAGAAAATACGTAACAAATGATATATGTATTTACCATTACAGTATGTCCATCGTACTATAGACATACTTAGCCGAGATTTCATGTAGCTCGTATTAATAAAATCACATTAAATGGCTGGGAGACCATGGAGACGAGGTTGTTGAAACCATTTCTTCATAAATTGTTTTACTTTTCGTCAATTGATAAAACTAAATTATATATTAAATTTCAATATGAATTGCTGAGTTTACTGTAGACCTATAAATATATACCGCACGCGCCATCCCAAATACGAACAGTTATATTCATCGTTATATTTATGAAGCGCATGCTGCTGTTCGTAATAGATGTGGCTTGTGCTGTAGAAGAAACTTTAAAATTTTTCATTATTACAAGAAATTCTCTGAATTAACCTAGCTTTTTTTCGTGGATTGTGGCTGTTTGCTGTTAGAATATCATGGTAGAGATAACTACACATTGGTTTATAAGAGGTGGGATTATTAACGCACATGATCTACATTCTACAGTAATGAATTCGAGATTTATAAGCTTTTAGCCATCTAGTGAAGAAGGATTGTACTTCTTTATACCTTTAAAAGCAGAAAAATAGGTATCTATCTGTAACTAAAGAGGAGTTTAAAGAGCAAAAGCTTGTATAGTTAGGCAAATTATTTTTAAGAAAACACAATATTATGAGATAATATACTTTTTTTTCGTCTAGAATTTTAAAGTAAAATTCCATTTAAAATAACGAAGTAAGAATTCGTTACCTGCTTTTTGGGAGACTCTCGAGGTGAATCGTTTGCGCCAGGACACACCCTAGGCGTAACCTTCTGCCGTTTTCAGTCGATATAGCCTTGAAATATGACAATGACCGCAGACGCTGAGCTATAATATAACAGGGGTTGAATGCAGATGCGTTTGATTCTTCATCGAATTTACAAAGTGTTTTTTTTTCTTCTTCAGAACATGCATTAATTTGAATAAGCTTGAGTTTAAGTTTTTATGGTATTATTTTATTGAGAAAACAATTATCAATAGTTTTTAAGCAATTTAAGATGTGGTTTACTGTAGCAATCAATTTTTGTCTAATAGATGTGCGCATTTATGAAATGATTGTTTGATATCAGACATTATGAAGGCGAAATTGAAAATTATGAATCGCGTATGCACAGTAGGTAGATCCCTTTGTTCTTTACCAAATTGATTTGTTTTGAAATGAGTTGACATTTAGTACTTCAATTTTGCATTTACTTACTTTCAACTTTTATTTTTTCTTTACAAGACTATTTTGCATAGTACTGCTGATAATAACAAGAAAAGACATATTTCCTCTAATACTCTGGTTTTAAAATATCTTCTTAAAATTCGATACATCGGTATTTATGCTATAATAATAATTAACTAAATATATGTTAATATAAGAGGTGTTTAGAAAGCCCTTCCTTTCACTTTTTTTATATTGGAATTCAGAACATTTCAAAATCCAGATTCATCGGTAATCAGGTATTACATTTGCTCTCATTCCTCTTTTCTATAGTGAAAATTTTCGTGTTCATCAATAATATCGTTATCGTCACAATATCTAAAATTCTGTTCGTTAACAATGAAAATTTGTTTCGTCGGTCGTTAACAAATTGTGTATTGATTCTCAATACAGATATAAAGATTCAGGACAAAATGTTAACTTATCGAGATAAGGAAGCTATCCTCATCTCGATGGCTTAGATGCTGTGCCATTTGGTATTTGTGTGGATGAAATTTTAAATCGTTGTGAAGGTCCTGTAAATAATTCTCTTGGATATTGGATAAAGCTAGTGATTACCGATTAGCAGATTTGGTAGAAGTTCTTACTTATTTAATATCTGCAAGTGCGAATCGTTCTTCGACATCCAGGTTTTTTTAATGTTCTGTAGAGAACCATTTTGACGCCATTAACGAACTCATACCATAACTGTTTTGCGCGTTGGCATATTATCCATATTATTATCACCAAACTGTCGTTGAAATGCACGTCGAACTTCTTCTACTGAACTAATTCTATGTAAATTTCCACGAAAAGCACACATTCTGAAAAAAATTATAAATTATTTACAAATTATAAAACATTGTTTGTGACGCTGATGCGAATTTATGTCTACCAATTATTCGATTAGTTTGAGGCAGACGCCTACTCGATAAATTGTAATCTCGAAGCTTGCTGAACTGGAACTAGAAAAGAAAAAAATATTCGCATACTTCCTTTAGATTTAAATCTCATGCCATAAAACATTACTGTCTCATACGTATGCACGATCGACTCAAAAAAAGACGGCATAGGAAAATAAGCCATTGGGAAACATAAGGAAAGAGACATCTTCTTTAATCTACCAGCGATTGCGCATGTGCAGATTCTAAGAATTTTAATACTACATTTTCCGCGTAATCTATAAAGTAAAATTCTACGAATGTATAAATCACTGGCCGAAAGGGTTGCGACACATTTAACGCATATCATCAAATGGTTTAGCTTTCGAAACGTTTGTCGGTATATATACTTTCTTTTGCTCTTTATTTTAGCTATCGACTATTTGCCGGTGTTCAGATAATATAATTTACAAATGCTTAAAATGTGTTCGTGCATAATTATTTTCGAGAAATAAATTTACTGAAGCTACTTTTTTAATGTGGTTGTATAAAATAAATAATAAAATGGCAATTTATATTTACAAAGCCTAAACAAACTTTGAAAAAAAATTTACCTCGAGAAAAAAATTCTTTCTTAAGGTTTTATTTTTATTGCTTTTTATGATGGCACAAATCGAGTTACAGTTTTTAGAATTTCTGTATAAAATATAGATTAGATGTTTTGACTTCAAAACTTTCTTAATAGTAATATTAAAAATATGAACAAGAAAAAAGCTATTATGCATGATTTTTTTTTGGTAAACCTATCCTTACAAAGTATTTAGTTATAATTAACTAGAGATTTTCCAAAGAATGTCACCTCAATTGAATGAGAAATAAATAAGTAAACCGCAATTAAGTCTTAGTAACTTTGAAACATAAAATAACCCACCATTTTGTACTACATTAATAGTTATTTTAATGCCTTTACGTTGAATTCACTAAAATTGTGGTGGGAAATTTAAATTTGGTAAACCAAGATATATAAAGTGGATATTTATTTATTAATGTAACAATAAGTTATATACACACTATTATAACTGAAATAAGAACAATTTAAATTATAACTACTTACAAGAATAAATTATTGTTTACAAAAATACTTATAATGATGATAACTAAATATAAGAAAAAAATGCGCACAGTTGATTGAAATAAAATTGGGACGTGAACAAGGGAATTAATTAATCGGAATTATTATTTAAAATCCTTTGGCGGAAACTACAACTCTAGTTAATTATAACTAAATACTTTATAAGGATAGGTTTACCAAAAAAATTTCATGCATAGTAGCTGTTTTCTTGTTCATATTTTTAATATTACTATTAAGAAAGTTTTGAAGTCAAAACATATAATCTATATTTTATACAGAAATTCTAAAAACTGTAATTCGATTTGTGCCGTCATAAAAAGCAATAAAAATAAAACCTTAAGAAAGAATTTTTTTCTCGAGTTAAATTATTTTTCAAAGCTTGTTTAGGCTTTGTTAATATAAATTGCCATTTTATTATTTATTTTATACAACCACATTAGAAAAAAATCTTATACTACTAAATCTTAAGCAGTCTTTGTAATCAAAGTAATGGCTTCAGTAAATTTATTTCTTCAAATAATTATGCACGAACGCATTTTAATCATTTGTAAATTATATTATCTGAACGCCGGCAAATAATCGATAGCTAAAATAAAGAGCAAAAGAAAGTATATGTACCGACAAACGTTTCGAAAGCTAATCCGTTCGATGTTATGCGTTAAACGTGCCGCAATCTTTCGGCCAGCGATTTATACATTTGTAAAATTTTACTTTATAGTTTACGCGGAATGATGTATTAAAATTCTTAGAATCTGCACATGCGCAATCGCTGGTAGATTAAACAAGATGTCTCTTTCCTTATGCTTCCTAATGACTATTTTCCCTATGTCATCTTTATCCAATATCCAAGAGAATTATTTACAGGACCTTCACAGCGATTTAAAATTTTATCCGTACAAATACCAAATGGTACAGCATCTAAGCCATCGAGATAAGGAAGCTAGGTTAACATTTTGTCTAGAATTTTTAAATCTGTATTGAGAATCAATACACAATTTGTTAACGACCGACGAAATTTACACATTTTACGATCATTAATACCAATTTTTAATATCTTTAGTACCACAAAACAGCGAAGAACTGTCCGCTAATGCTTGCAAATGGTGAAGTCTCAACTTTTCTACATTTATAAAGATTTATGAAATTCTATAAGTTACGAAAATGTACAGGATAGCCATATCAGTTACGTATGCTTAGAGCTCTTACAGAAAGTCTTATAGACGCTATAGATATGCACAGAATCGTACTATAATATGGGGAATCCTGTATAAAGAAAAAGTTGCAGCTTTTTTAAACCATTAACCGAAACTGGCGGGTAGCAGGTTGTAACTGCACCCTGCAGCATCGGCGCCACAAATCACACTCTCTGGTTAAATAAATGTTCCGCGGAATGCTGTATGGCGCATATATAGATACCTGTTATTGCGATATAAACGCAAACGGGGAACATTCTGCTTCCGTTTAGTGGTGGCGGCGGATTTTTTTCCGCCCTCATCTCGACCGCAAACTAATTTCCCTTGTTTCACAAAAGACGCCCACCCACACATATGTATATATACATATAGGCGCTCGCATGTACCCGTAGCGACGCGGCATTCAATTTGCAAGTGCAAACAGCGATGCTTTCGCCAGATAGCTCGTTCTCTCATTAAACGCGGGTAATTTGTAAAATGTAATAATGATTCGACACATTACGTGGCGCCGCTACAATACACACCGGATCCTTGGCGGAATCTTACGCGTCTGTGAATCCCCCGAGGTGTACTCCTGACTCCATTGCTGCATCGTTCTCTCCCCTGCTCCCTTACCGCGGGCGGTTCATGTTGGAGATATACGAACACGCTTTATAAGGCGATTACAATCAGTGGCGGCTCGTTAACTTCTGGGGTTTAAATCAACAAATCAATCAAAGTATGATTTATCCTAAATCACAACAAGCGAACTTCGGTAATTTAATCCGAATGATGTAGTCGTGAGTTTAATGTTTAATATGCGCCAAATATGCTGTTAAAACTCAGTTTAAACGATGTTTATCATGTTGTATTAGTTAGTTTTTGTGTATTGGTGAAAGTTAGATGTTTTGGGCGTGTTATTTCGAAAACAATTGTTATGACGCGATATTTACGAGGCAGATGTAAAAGAATGCGTAAAACACATGCAGCAAGCAATGGCGAGTGATGTTTCGCAGATACTTTATTTCATTGTTGGAATCGATGGATTGCAAGCCAAAGCGAAGCACGCAGACCATGTTCAGGCGCACGTAAAAGAACCCTTCTAGAAAAATTTCCTCTGAGATGCTTGATTGTGCACTACTGGATTGAGTAGACAGCAATATTGGATGGAATTCTGTTGTTGTATTTATCATGGTCTTGTTTCTGAAAATAGGATGATGGAATAAGAATAAGAAGACAATCTGGAGGATGGAACAACGAATTGTGTTGTGAATGTCATGAAAAATTCATTTTTTACATGCACATATGGAAAAAATTCGCTGAACAGTCACCAACTGAATCAGATAAGCAAGGCGAGTGTTTCCACCAAGTGAAGGCAAGACTCGAACATTGGCATAGTGAGAAAAAATTGGACACTCTGTTAGCGGATATTTGTTGGGAGAAGGATCGGAAATAGATGATAGAAAATCTGTATTATTTTTGAATTTTTTTTATGTTTCTCTGCACTTTCTCGGGCCTTGAATACTCAGTAAGTTAAAAAAAGTGGAAAGTATTTCATGAAAATTTCGTCGAACTAAATAGATATCTGTTGAATAAATAGTTAAAATATACAAAAAAAGAATTGATTTTTTTTGGGTACAATCTTTAGACGTGAATGTCTCAAAAACCAGAACCAGCTTTGCAAAACGGGCCTTGGTGTTGCATTCAGCGTAACCGTATTGTATTTTCTAGCTAGGACCCATCAATGTTGACATGTTGGATTAGCACAGTGTAATGATTAATGATCCATTATTTTACATACAGCGATGCGTTAACTACATTATTTTCCCTTATTTTTTTTTAATCCAATTTTATTTCACTGGTATTACATTCCACAACCTTCTTATTATTTCCCAAATCTCAGTTAAAACTGTAACTCGTAAATACGTCCAATAATGCGCATGTGTATGACTTGCGGCAATGTAGCAATGGTTCACCTAATTATATACACCCTCAAAACGCATTTATAAATAAACTGCATTGGTATAAGTGTCCTCCATATTGCTTTTCCAAGCGCCCATAAGTGGGTAAAGTTTCTTGCTTTTTTAGAACATACCTTAGAGATAAATGGAAAACGCCTTAGTATATTTGACGCACTGACATTGGTGCATATTTTGACGTCTTTTGTGCATGTTAGCAAAATTTTAAAACAGGATTGCCACAAAATCCTTCCTGTAAGAAACTATTACTACGAGTGAATAGACGACCAGGCATTATCTATGAAAATGTTTTAATCTTTTCGCTAAATTAACAGTATGAACGCATTGCTGGTTTGTAGAATTCTTGTTTTCACATTCTCCAGTAAATAATTATGATATCACATAAACCAATATGCCATCATTATTTAACACACACGCAAAACTAAAAAAGTTTCAGTAAAATTCTCGTACGATTTTGGGGCAATTTGTGCCCCTAAAACCATAGAGATATTTCACTTTTAGAAGTAATATTTCTAACTATATGTAATTTTTCGAAGGAATATTCATAGTGAAATTGGAAAATGTACGTAACTTTTTCAAGATTTTTTTCTTGTAATCTGGAATACTCACATTAAAATTAAAAAGAATTTTAAAATAATGTAATGATAATTTCCACAGAAGTTGCAAAGAAAAATCCGTATTTCTGATTTTTTTCCTAACAAAAAGGAAAATATCGCCGAAATAAAAACGCCCTGGTAGAGTGTATTTAATTAGAATTTAATGCATAAAAGACAAACAAAACATAGAAATTTCTAATGCTTACCCAAAACCACTGCATGTGAGTTACCCGTTGCCTCTTCACATTAATTAATGCGCCAAAATCAAGGGCCACCGTATGCATTCGGGCAACTGTTGTGATAAGAAATATTTATCTGACAAGTAATAGATAAATATTTGATAACTAGATCTGCCATGTAGAAAACTTAAATCGAGTATGGAAAGTTAGTGTAGTGAAATAGGAGAACCGCCATCTTCACGGCAATTTCTATACTTGTAAAATATGTTTAACGTATTTGCTACCATAGGCCAGAAAACATTGCGATTATATGTTTAGAATATCATGACGTAATGATTTACAGTTTTGTAACACGATTTTGACGTAAATCTACTACTACTTTATCTGTAAATGTACCCACTTATATATAAAATAAGCGTCTTTCAGAAAATCGTAAATACTTGATATTATATATACAAAAACTATTTTTTTACTGTCAAGGTAATTTATTTGATAAAAGATATTGTTTTTAACTGTAATTTTCCAAATTGTAAGAAATGTTAAGTGTTTCCTGAGAAATATTAATATTTTTCTTAATAATATTACAATGTTAAAGATTTTTTTCTAAGGAACAGAAATTTTTCCATTAATATTCACATAAAACATGTTGTACATTTACCCCATTGAATGCGGAAAATTATCAAAAAAAAAGTGATTTTTACCAAAAGAAATTACCTAAATTTTTAGTAAGTGGGTGAGTTTTTAACAGATAATGCTGAATTAATTCCAACGTACATACTTGCAAGTTGTTTCGAATATTCCACGTTCAAATTGTAGCAGAGTGCGTAAACAGACTTTAAAGCATTAAGGGAACAACAATAATCTAATATGAATTAATACCACCTATTAATAATCAGTATAATAGTTCTAAAATAACATGAAAATAGAACCACGTGTGGCCGAATACCTTGTCATTTCTGCCTAAGTCTTACTTGAACCAAAACGTTCTAAGTTAACGCATGCGCGCCTTGCTTATTTCCTTATCACTTGAAAATTACTATGTTTATGACTGTAATTTTCGAAATTGTAAGAAATTTTAAGTTTTTCCTAAGAGATATTAATATTTTTCTTGGTAATATTGCAATGTTAGAGATTTTTTTATAAGTAACAGAAATTTGATTATAGTATTCACGTGAAAAATGGGAAAATTTCTAACATTTTTATATTTTCCTTAAATTTCTGTACATTTACTCCCATTCAGTGCGGAAAATTATCAAAAAAGGGGGTTTTTTACCAAGAAAACATACCTAAATTTTTTTAGTGTGCATTTACTAAATATTGTTGGATATCATTTTGTAATATTTTCGCCGTGGGTTCCATCCTTTTATCTCATATTCAAATCGAGTTTTAATTATTGTAGAAAGGCCATCGATTGGAAATACCAGTAATAAAACTCCTGTAATCCTTACTCTTATTAACTAACCAATCGGAAAGAAAAAGCTAAACCGATATTATTAATTTTATCTTCTAAGCCGCGCCTTCACCAAGGAAACGATTGACTCAGAGGCGGAGGAGGCCCTGGTGGTCAATGCCACGCCGCAGTATCCAAATAATAATAACCTTCATCGTTGTCGTCGTCGGTACCACCTGGGGAATTTTTCGATCCCGCGGGAACGGCCGGAATCCACTTCATTAAGTGAAAAGTCACCGTAATCTCCTCCGTTAGAAACCAATCAAACAAAAGAGCGGCAATTTTGAAGGTCCAATCGAAATGGCGAATTCAATAAAACGAGGCGAGGTGGATCGAATCAGGACGTTGAGAATCGCTCGCCTAAAACAAGAGAGAAAGGAACCCTCCGGTTATTATACCTATATATATATATATATATATATATATACATATATAAATGTTGTATATCGCGACTCAGGACGGCGAATGGTCGTTAGTATTATAAGGCACAACTATAACATTGATTTTACCGGGCGTTGGAGAGTTAAGACCTTTGTGTTGGGGTGTGCGGTTGAATTAGTCGGCGTGCCGCTAGAGGGCGGGAGTAGTCAAAGTAAGGTAAAGTAGCATTATTTGCAGAGAGTATTACATTAGTATCGGACAAATCACGTCATGTATAATGAAAATAAAACTGAACGATACATGCTGAATATACATAATTTGAAGATGGGCTAAATTAAATGCGCTTCAACATAAGTATAATAATAATATTGACAGTACACAGGGGGATGTTTGTCGATTCTTGCTAGACAAAATAATTTTTGGGTTTTTATAACACGAAGTCGGTTTATTATTATAAACAATGTAATTATAATCTTTATTGTGCAACAGATCAAAGCCCAATAACAGGACAAACAATAATCAAAAATATGTAGATACTATAAAGAAAAAGAAATAATGAAAAATACTTAGATTATACAGAAAAAAAATAAGTCTAATTTACAATACAAAAAAAAAAACACCAACATTAATACAGAAAGAGTAGCAAAAACAAAATCAGTCGAGATTATCCAGTATTTGGTTACCCAGTTCCGAAAGAGTATATGTTGGTAGTCGTTTTGCGTAATTCGTTCTGGTAAAAGGAACAACGAAGGTAGACTCGTACCTCGCATTCGGTCTCGGGACAAGAAAGGATATACGCTCGAGCAGGAACGGACAATCGACACGGTTCTCCAAAATTTTCGTCAAGAATTTCTCACAGATCCTCGTCCTACTCGCACTCAAGGAAAGCATTCCATGCCTTGATCGAAGTTCATCCTGCAAAGTTCCTCGCTCTGGATATACTCCGTCCAATTTGAAAGAAACATATTTCAAAAATTTCCGGTGAATACGATCTAGGGGCAGGATGTCCGAAGCATACAAAGGATACCAAACTGAGCATGCGTATTCCATTTTGCGCATTACAGAGGCAAAGTAAATGCTCTTGAGTATTGCGACGTTAGCAAAAAATTTTTGAAATTCGCATTAAAAATCCCAACGCCTTACATGCATCGGAGCAAACATGTGATAGATGTGACTTGAAAGTCAGGCCAGAGTCAAATATCATACCAAGATCTTCAATCTCTGAAGCTGATTTCAATTCAGTGCCGTTAATCTGATACGATGTTGCAGAAATTTGGCTTGATCGTGAATATATTACAACACAACACTTTTTGATGTTTAGTTTAAGCTTATATGTGTAACACCACTGATGGAGTATGTTAAGGTTACGTTGTAGATTGTACCTATCCGCAGCAGAAGCAACCTCAGAAACAAATCTTGATGTCATCGGCATACCCAAGGATCGGACAATCGATTTTCAGTAATAAATCATTTATGAATAACACAAATAATAGAGGGCTAAGGTTGGATCCCTGCGGTACGCCAGAAGTCAGGAAGAAGTCGTCCGACACATAACCATTGTACGTCACATAACACCGTCTATGTGATAGGTAAGATCGTAGGAGGTTTAGGGAAGAGGGGACAAATCCAAAAGAAAATAATTTATACAATAGGATTTCATGATCGATAGAGTCAAAAGCTTTCGAAAAGTCAGTGTATATTACGTCAACTCTCCCCTTCCTATCAAGTACCTCACCCACATACTGTGCCAAGGTAGCCAAGTTTGTGACAATTGAGCGACCAGAAATAAAGCCATGTTGGTTAGGTGATACGAAGGAACGAGTGTGGGTGTATATAGCTGCATATAAAACCTTTTCATAAACCTTGGAAAGGTTAGAGATAACAGATATAGGTCTGTAGTTGAACAGTGACGCACGATCTTCTCTCTTGTGAGCAGGAACTACTCTCGTCGTTTTCCAACGATCGGGAAAAGCGCAAGTCCTTATGGAGAGATTAATTATCGTCTGAAGCGGGAAAGCCAGGACATATCTACAATCTCGGATCAAAAAACTAGGCAGTTGATGATCTCCTGCTGTATGTTTGTTGGATAATTCAGCAATATGCTTAGTTAAAGTATCGGCAGATGTAAATCCAAAACAACAAAGTAGAGAATTAAATGCAACGTTTTAGTAACATTTGTGAAAAATTGCATTACTAAATTATCAGATATTGCTATATTAATTCATTTTTACTTTATTTAAATCTTTCACATAAATATTTAAGGTGAGTGCCAATTTAATTATCTGTGAATTTCCTGTAAATTAAACTTCTTATCTGAAATGGTTGATCATTATATTTCTTTCTAATTACTACTATTAGCCTACCTAATTACAGTAAGTTGTGTTATGATAGTACGCCTAATGAATTCATTTCAACCCTCTTTACTTTAAAATCTATTCACATACATATTGAAATAGCGCGCGGTCAGACAGAAATGATCGAAACCTATAGGCAACAACCCCTCTCACGCCATAACTCTCGAGCTTTCCCATCGATATGCCATGGTCGACGCAGTCAAAAGCCCGTGTTAAGTCACAGAACACTCCCGCTGGACACTCGCCAGCGTCTAAACACTCATTCAGGAATGAATGAACAGCAGTAATAGTTGATATGATGAAAATGAATTGCGTTTTTTTTTATGTAAAAAAACAATTGATGCACCTGAAGAAGGCGGAAAAGCCGAAACCGGTAGTGCAGAAAAGGTTGCATTGTCAAATGCAGTAAATTAAATAAAATATAGTAATTGGGAAGTACTTTATGAAAGGTAACATTAGATATAGGTAATGAAAATTTAAATACATCTTATCAATCTAACTCTTACATTAAATTGCCCCGTTTGTAAATTAGTATTTTTGTTTATACTATTATTTAAACCAATTTCCTCGTGTAATACCATGATGGAATAAAACGAAAGTTGCCTGACATATATTTTTAATAAATCTTGCAATATTTTTCATTAAATCTCACAGAACACAGCAAATATATGGAAGATGGCAACACATTTTCATCAATATAAGACCAACCTAACAATTCGTGTAGCATAGACTTCATACATTGTACAATGACGCCAGATGTTAAGATCAACGACACGTGAAACATTCAATTTGATTTGCCATAGCCGTAGGTAGGTAGTTGGGTTGGTACCTCTGAACGATGCACTTACTTTAACAAATTGAAACGATGTGCCGGGTGGTTGCAATTTATTTAAAACTCTATCCATCTTCGCTGACGGAGATAAAAGGGGCGGTAACGGCTACAGAAAAGCGGATGGAGGAAGATGAAACGCGGTGAGTGCACAACAGAGTTGAAACAGGACGATGAAAAACAATACGTAATATACGTACGCCTCGGATGGGGGTTGCTGGGCGCAGATTTGATTGATCGCCAGTTATCAGGCGTAAAAATATGTATTGGAGCAGACTAGAGAAGAATTTTTGAAGGAATTGAAGGATTTACTGCGAAAATTATTGCGTGCACGGTGATAGTCTGTAGCGCACCTTTGTTATTTCCTGGCATTTATTATGTTTATGCGTTTTAGGTTGTCTATGCATTAGAATCCCTTTTATTATTATTATTCTCGAACAAAGAAAAATGACAAACAGTGAAGTAAACGTGGAAGAGATTTGATATGGATAGTTCTTTATTACAGCATTCTGTTCGTTTTTCCAATCGGTGTGTACCAAATTCTTCTTTCTCTTTTGAAACCTTGTAATTAATCCTCTCTTTAGGGATTTGGATTTCTTGGTGTGCCAACTAAATAAAATACTTGTTTATTCTATAGAAATTATTAAATAAATTATATTATAACATTTGGTAATATTTGTAATAACTTTCTTTCGGAGATTAACTACATAAACTTATTGTAAAATTTATGACATGTAGAATATTACAATAAGTTATATGTTCAGTTTTAAATGAGACAAGTCAATGTAGATATTGCAGACAACTGTACAGCTATGTGAATATGTATTATTCATCCTTAATCTCACTTCGAACATGTAAAAATTTATATGCGTTTAACTTCATTACTTTCTAACAAACTAATAATCAAAATACTTGTTTGCTTTGCAAAATAAATATTTGATTGGTTGAAATATGAATGTTAAATAATACTAAAGTTCGTGTTCCAATCTTGATGAACGTAATTAGGATGCTTTACACATGTTTCGGTGTCAATACCATCTTCAGGTGTAAACGTAATTTCGAAGGTATAGAATAATAAATGGACGTGTACACCTGACGATGGCATGATGGACGTCGAAACATGTTGTGTAAGATATTGTTTCTAATAGATGTTACACATTGAGGAAAAAAGATTATTTTCCGCAAAGAAATACATATCTTTGAAAAAAAATATTTCAAATAAAAAACTTTATATAATAATAATAAAATAATTTTTGTAATATACCAAGTTGTAATAATGATCTGTAAATTGCATAATTTGCATATTATTTATGTTGAAGCACAACTAACAACTCAGAAATTTTGGGAATATTAAGCCTCCGTAGCCTACTTTGCTAGTATAAATCAATTTACTTGAAATAGGCGTTTGAGTTGTGTACTAAAATAGAGGCCAATAATTGCAGACATTTGTATCTTATCGAATTTATTAAATATGGTAGACTTTTTCAAAAGTAAACATGTAATTTAATTCGTCATTTATTGAAATACCTTAACGTTGTACTTGGTTTAATTCCTGTTATAAGAAAGCTCAAAAACTGTTTGTTCGAAGTGGCTTATAAAAAAATGCAGACGTTTGTAAGGTGTCGATATTTTATTTTAAAATAGTTCATAGTCCAGTTATCGGGTGTACCTGAAATAAAGTACGTCCAAGTGCGACCGTAAGCGGTTTAATTTTTTTTAGATGAAATGTCCATTGCAGCTAAACATAGCGTTTTGTTTTCGGAGTAGCACAAACACAAAAATTTCAAAAAATCTACGCTAGTACATAATGCTTAAGCATTGTATTTATGAGATTATAAATGAACAAGAAGCTGATAAATTATTAACTAATGTTATAAAAAAAAACATAGAATTTCGTTGGAAAGCAAGTTCTCGCAACGTAAAAGATTTTTTCCCAGCAGGGAGGAAAGTGGACGCTTTCCTCTCTCATTTGAGGGAGGAAAGTTGTACTTTTCCTCCAGTAAGTGACATAATGAAACTGTACATGATGGCATTAGTACATTCGACCCAGTCTGAGACAATTTATGAGATAATTTCTAAATTAATAGGTATTAAATTTCAATTAATTTATTATTGAACACTTTTTGATGGCTGGGAAAAAAATCGTATTCCAACCACGTGAGGGAAATGCTATTGCAGATCTTCGCGTTCGGCTCGGTTTATAATATTTGCCCGTAGCCTGCAATAGGACACTTTCCTCCTTGGGTTTGAAATATACTATTATATCAAGAAAAAGAGTGGTTAGATCAGGAAGTAGAACTTGCTGGTGGTGCTGTTAGTACTACAGTCAAAAAAGAAAGTCCATCCACAACAAAACAATTTGGTAGGCCACAAAAAGTATTTGATGAATATAGTTTGCGCGAAAAAAGGTATGATGCAATATCAACGTTAGAATTAAGTTTTTGCAATTGAATCTCGTTTGAGAAAGAATAGTAATCGTTCGGCATATGTATTGCATGATGTTACCTCCACCATTTAAGAAAAGTGGTAACAGTTCCATGAAATACACCAAAGAATAATAATAATAATAAATTTATTGCCCAACAGTGTTTCCACCAAATAAGGACAAAAAAACATACAATAAACAATACAAACTTATGAGTACTTAAAAATACATTAGATTAACTAAAAGAAAAAATAACAAGAGCAAAAGAAGCCTTATCGTCAATTATTAACGCTATATTAAGTTGACACCAACACCAATTAATACAAAAATATTTATTTCAAATATCTTTCTAATTTTAATGTTGTTTGCTGTGAACACGGCGGTTTAGTGCACTAAAGATATATACTTTATTAATTTCAAATAATTTCGTTTAATTACCAATCGATGGTATTGATCTACCACGATAATTACTAGAAAAGAAATTGCAAATACTGCACAAGCTGCTATTGTCCTTGTACCAGTTCAAAATTGTTATATTTTTCCTGCAGTGTATATTTTATAAATAAAAATTAATGGAAACCGATATCAAACTTTATTTCTTTATTTTTAATGTCATAATTGAAAACTAGCGCAACTAGTTTATGTTCATCTGTTTTCATGAAATTCAAAGATTGCATTATATACTATAAAATTGACTTATTCCTTTTAAAACTGAAAAATGAAATAGGAAAACCCAACATTATATGTCCAAATTTAAAAATAATTCCTGGTTTATGTACTTTGATATAGACAAACAACAATCATAAAATATATAATTTGTTATGCAAAAAATAAATAACGAAAAAAAAAGAACATTGATGATTTGATTACGTTAAAAAAAAAGTCGCCCAACGTGGGGCTCGAACCCACGACCCTGAGATTAAGAGTCTCATGCTCTACCGACTGAGCTAGCCGGGCTGTTGTAATCCTAGTTCTCACTGCAGGAATTTCCTGTACGCGGGTTAATTTTATTTTTAACTTAAATTGTATCTGCTAAAATAATACTTACATTCATAATTTTCTATTCCAAATATCAATTTACTTCTGCTAATACTATTATTACTTATTCTAGCCACTACAAATATAGAAGTGGTTTCGAATATAGGTAAATCAAAAAGAATTTTATTTATTTCACCTAGAATATCTAAGCTTAACGAAAAGATAATCATAAATTGTAGTATCCTCCCAACTCTGAAACGAAATTTTATGAACGCTCAATCCTAAATCGATCGGATAATGTATCGTAAACTCCGCGTATCTAAACGCTGACTTTGATAGCGCGGAATCGGCTATAATTAACCGCTTTAGTTCTTCCAGCGGAAACAATTTCGTATATGGACTTATGATTTATGGCGATAGAATTGTCAAAACTTTAATTTCAGGTCCGTCCGACCCAGCGACCGACGTCCGGTTAAATTGCCAGCGACGTTGTGTCAGTGTGTATAATTGATGATTCTAAACCTACTCGAAGTGTATTATTTTTAAATTTGAGCGTCATGTTTCTGTGACAATCTTCTCGAGTGCGGATTTACGGAAACTAGCAACTCTTTATTGTTTTGTTACCTACACGCTTTAAATTAATTATATATGCACCGGTATATTAGGTAGAATTCGTTGTAACACGGTTACGTCAAAAATAAATTGCTCCAGCCGTATTATTAATTCGCGGAGGAATTTTCATTTCACATATTGCTGATTTACGAGCCGACACCGCACGCTTTTATATTAAAACCCCTCTAGAACGCGCGTGTTAATGGAGGACGACGAATTAAAGGATAAAGTCGAACGCACCACCGCTCGATATTCGCTCGACTCTCTTATTCCCAGAACCATCTAAAATGCATGGGCGCCGGATGGAAGCAAAAAATAGGCTGCTGCTGTTGCGAGGCCCTCGTGGATATGTGTCCTCTATCCTCCTCATCGATTCTTCCTTCAATTTTCGCACAGGTTAATTTTTTATCGGACAGGTCCACGAATTTTGCTGTAGCAAAATGGGTGTGTCGATTTCTATCTAGGTGTATGGGAATATTCTCTCTACAGCTTGAAGGAAAGCATTATAATCCTATAAATAATCTTTTGACAATCACATGAATATTTTACCAAAAAAGGAAATCGGCACAATTTCTTTTTTTTTTTCGAATTGCTGATAAATATTCGATAAATCTATGCTACACTGATGTTAAATTATTGAAATACCTTTTGTTAACAAAAAGTTTTCGAGTTAACTAAAATTAAACATAATCTAACAAAGAAAAACGTAATGAAGCCAATCATATTATCTTCTTACTTTAATTTAACCTACTCAATAAATTCATTTTACCAATAAGTCTTGTTCAACAATGACGTGAGCAGCGTTATTAAACAAATAAAAGTTAAGCTAACGAATATTGCGGTCAATTTAATGTAATTATGATGTTGAAATTACTTTTTTTTCCAAATCCCCACTTTTCTAAACAACTTCCATGACCTAAATATTCACAGCAACATTTTCTATCCATACAGCTGTAAATTCGTTAAATATGTGTATTACAGATATTGTCGTATAGATGGCATGCCTCCGATTTCACTGCGATAATAATGCATATTCAGCATCAATGGCACAAGAAACACGGTTATTAAATATTAATTTGATAAATTTACTATGTAAACATATCTTAGGAGCCGTGCGTTGTAAATTTGCATAACATTGGCAATTTTGTAACAAACGGAACGCCCTGTATAGTCAAAAATATTTTTACGATATGCAGCATTGAATTTTATAAAAAATTTGTATAAAAGATTTTTTCCTACAGGAAAAAATAGAGCTGTAATCAAAGATCCAGTCTTTGGTGGAACACTCTGTATAGCCAAAAATATGGAATTATTGTATTTACATAATAAATAATAAGTTATGTTATTAATAGGAGCCAATGTAGGTTTAGAAATAAATGTTAGAGTTAGTGATTGTGGTACACGATGATAACTGTTTAGAGTAACTTTGTAAATTGCATATGATGAAGTGGGAAAAAGTTATAAACGAGAATTTATATACTGGGAAACTTTATAGCACTCGTTCACACTAGTTCACGGATCGAATTAATAATTAATTAACTATAATTGGAATATTCTGATTTCCACTAACGTTGAGAAGGATGTCGATTTGCCAAGATTTTGGACGTGTCTTAAAATTTACGAATTGCTGTTTCTTAAGCAAAAAAGTTAATGTTAAAACGTGCATCGGCCTGTCGATATGGCAGTAATAATTATATAACAAACAAACTCTCAAACCAATAAAATCTAGTTTATTTTAGAGATATTGCCAAAATTAATTTCACTTAAAGAATAAGTAGTCTTCAATTAACAAAGTGAATATTATTAAGAAATAAGGATTACGCTAACCACAATTGTAGTTAATTTAATGTAATTATTATGTTTAAATTACTTTTTTCCAAACCTAGCCCACATTTTTGTAAACAGATTCTCTGATCTAGATATTACTACTATTATGGCGAAGTTTTCTACCCATTTTCAATAGGTATATGTGATACCGCCATTGCTTGTAAAGATGGCGGTTCTCCTATTTCACATAAATATGGTTATAAAATGTTGATTTGGTGCATTTACCGGATAAAACATTGTATACCGGCGAAGAAGAACTCGCAAACGTCATACACAGAACAAGATAAATTAATGAGATCAAAACTTCTCAAATTAGGACATTTCATTTCTTGGTCCAACGGTTCAGCTTTACTGTACGCAAACCCTACTGGAAATTCACTCTTATAGTCACTATATGTAGGTTATGGCAACAAATTGTGCAACAAAACTAATATGTTTATTATGCAGTAAATGATTATTCACACCTATGTATATTAATTATAGCAACAGCGTAGTTAATCTATATGCAAAATCTTAATGTGAGTTCCCTACACAGATTTGTAATAGTATAGCAAAAATACTGTGAATATTTTGTTGACGATTAGTTGCAACTATTACCACTGGTTTAAGCCTAATTTAAACCTAATTTGCAACAAGTGAACTGTCCTTAATGCTACTGTAATATATAGGTTCTGTCAACATAAATTGTATAACAAAAGTGTGCATTTTGTTGCAAAAAATGCGATAACTTTCGTCAACAATTTTATGGGAAATTTTAATACAAGTTGTGCTCGTCAATATATGTTCAACAACTTGTTGTGCAAAACTTTATTGTTATTATATTTTATGAGTATAAACGAGATGTTTTCATATGTTAATTTTACGCATAGAAAAGAACAGAAATGTTCCATAAGATCCTGTACTGGTAACTTAGGACCGAGCATAGTACACACATTTTCACGTCTCTGTTATTCATATTTACCCAAATAATTTTCAGGAAATTATCTAATGAAGGGCTTTACCAAGGTCACCTTTCAAAACCCCGCTTGTATTATTGTATATATTCTATCTACACATAAACACATACGTTAAACCCGCCCTAATTTCTTAGTACAAATTAATTCACCCATCCTATTATTAAATTTATATAGGCGCACGCCACTCTCCCTCTGTACTGAGCTAGAAGGGAATTTAAATACCATCAACGTCGGTTTTACGAATTTCGCGGAATAACAACGATTATTATTTCCCTCCGTAAATTCGGATTTTAAATTCACATCAGCGGATCGCAGAGTAGTTCCATCCTCCTCGTTGACGCGATAATGGCTTCAGCTCTACGTATAGCGCAAGATTGTATTTATATTTTAATATGGAAGAGAGAGATAAAGCGAACTTTTGACGACGACGACTACGACATTAAACCTCACACCAACATCCATTGTATACACATTAAACTAATCTAATAAAACATCCCCCATTGTATCTCCTAGGGGCTCCGGAGGAAGTTATATTGCTTTGTGTTTAGCGGCTATTGTTGCAGAGTATGTGTCTGTATGTATGCGTGTGTTCGGACGCTGCTTGGCCCTATCAGTATGTACGGGCCAAAAGCGGGTTGCGCCCTGAAAACAGCTGTGAGACTAAAAGCGCCCCAAAGTATTATATCTCGTGACTTTTCGTCCAAAAGTTGATTCGGTATATTAAATTCCGAAGCAGCAAAAACTCCTATCGTGAATATCTATACTTCACAGTTACGGTCGAATAGTTATTTTGTAAATTTCTCGTGTTGTTACACTTGATATCATCCATTGTTTATTAACTTATTTTTTGTCGACTTTTTTCTATATCCATAACCTAGAGGCGAAAGTTATTATTATTGCAGTAAAAAACAATGGTAGGAAGGCAATTTAAATTTAGTTAATTTATACTTACCACTGTTTAGGAATTCTGCTTTCTATTACTTTTAATATAATATAAGAGATTTCCTCTAATTAAAAAGATATTTTAAATCAGATAATATTAACAAAGGACTAGTTAACGAAAGAATCCCCTTACCTACAAGCACCACTGTATTATTGAGCGCTAATAACCGAAAAGTTTGTGATTTTATTTTTCGTAGATTGTGTAGGATGAATGTTAGGTTGTAACTTCATATTTTTCCACTGTTTTTCCGTACCTGTGTGGGGCTTCCCTTTTTACAGATGGCCGTACAGTGTGTGTTGTTAAAGTCGCCTAGATAGGCCCCTAGGCGTGAAACGAGTACTCCCCTGTCAAATCCCTCTGCTTGTGCTTTGTTATGAAACTTATTGAGGCATATGGGCTATGATCCCGGAGGCCAATATACTTTCTGTTATGCTCGCTCCAATCATGAAAATAGCAATATGATTTTTTACAATTTTTGAAAGGTAGGTGTAAAATGAAAAAAAAAAAAATAGGACTGTTAAAGAGATTTTCGCATTTCGGCTGTTAGGACTTATTGGAAGTATGGACGCACGAACGCAAAAAAAGCAGATAATTTGGATATAATATCATGTTCTACTCGACAAGGTATATGCAGAGATAAGTTTCCTCAGAAGATAGGCAACTCCCATGTACCTATATACTTATTAATAGTTTTTGCTAAAAATACCAAGGACGTTTGTAGATGACGTGCGTCAAACGAATATTAAAATGTACTTTTATTTGAATTTTTATTTTTCAATTTTTATTTCAATTGACAATATGTAAAGGGGTACATAGAAAAACTTGTGCGCAAAAATACATTTATTGATTAAATATTTAAAATTACAGCATCGAAGCTATACATTATATATTACATATATAATATATAAGGTATTTTTGTAAATATAAATCGCGATTGTGATTAGGTGTGCGATTATCAATTATATCGTTGGAAAAGTATGAATTTAAATCGCCTTTGAAAGTAATCGCGTTTGAAAAATCAAATCGCAATTCAAGCGATTATAAATCACAATAATTGTACCTATGGAGCGATTACTAGTGGTTTGTTTACATTTCAAACAGCAATACGGCTGAAAATATGAGGGTATGTGTATTAAACAAATCGGTGCGTTGGAAAACTAGAACAAATCGCGGATTAATTGCTGTGACGTAACGAATAATCTTACAATCATAATCACAATCGCGATATATATTTACAAAAATACTTATAGACCTGTATTTTAACTTTCAACGATTTAAGATGTAAGCTTTAAATTTATAACAGAAAATCCTTCCGTATTCCTCTACAAATCGTAGTAATTATTATTATTTCCAAACATTACAATATAGCTAACCTACCGTTTATATCCTCAAGGAATATCTAGGTAATATATGATCTAACTGTAGAGTGCCTTAAATAACTAACTACACCTAAAACTAGAGTATAATTAAAGTCAATGTATTAAAAAAAAAATGTGGTCACTAAACTATCATATAAATATCACTTTAGTAAAAGTTTGTCAAGATATAAATATAAACCACCACCGCCACTGTATAAGTACCACGCCAGTAAAAAAAAAAGAAACAAAAATTATTACAAAAGTAATCACAAGCAAATCGAAACTCCACGTGTATAAAAATTATCAAAATACAAATAGCGTCCTTGTGATTGTGCTTATGAAAACGAAAACAAAAATGAAGGATAACGTATCAGTGCCAGCAACCTAAATTTCTAAATGTATCTAAACCAAAGAGTTTCCTGGAGTTTGTTACCAAGAGTTATAGCGCCATCCACAAACGTCCCTTGTAACTACTAGAATTTTGTTAACAGGTTAACCCATTAAACTTACCAATCTCCTATAGTATAGTTATCTCTGGTATATGCATGCTTTGATTAATCGTCCTATCCACTGCGTTCATTATTAGGCTTATTATAAGGCGCCCTTTTTTTTAGTAATGGGCATAATTATGATGTATTTTTCAGGAATTTTCATAATTTTGATGGTAGTTCATTTTGATAAAAATACTATAATTATTAATTTCCGATGTCATCCTAGAATAATATTAAACTTTATTACTATTGTTATAGTTTTTTTTAAGTTTTCAAATTTCGCGCTATTTTGAGGACGCTTAGCTTTCGCGCCAACAATAAAGTTAGAGAGATTGTAATGGCAGAAACTTATGTACCTACGAATTGTAAATCATTTTTCAAATAAATAAAGAGTAGTTTCTCGAAGTGATAACAATTTCAGAAGCGGGATATTATTGCATTTTACGCCTGAGAACGTGCTTTTCACAGGGATATACGCGAGGGATTCAGCAGTTATTTAGTTGTTTATTGTTTATGGAGCTAACCTAAAGTACTTGGTGAATTTTTGTATTGTGAGTAACATCAGTACAAAGGAATTGACTAGAAGTAATTAGGAAAGAGTAAACGCGAAATGTCAGTGGAAACTCAATGAAACCCAGGAAAATGTGAGTAGTATGTACTTGATTCAGGTATATGCCCAGATATTATCAGAACATAGAGCAAGTTCTGCCAGTTTTTGATCCAGTGTGAATAATTCGATTAGTATAAATGAATGGATTAGAAAAATTGAAACTTATGCTGAATTATACGATTGGGACGATGTTGCAATCTGACATTATGGACTATCAAAGCTTGTGGAGTAGCAAAAAACCTGGCGTGATAGTATTGATGTTACAACCGGAATCATGGATGGATTGGTGTGCCATTTTAAGAGAACATTTGGTTTTTGAAGATGATTGCGTAACGCAGAGATTAACCGCTCAAAATTTATAAATGGAGACAAGGAACAGATATAGTTGAGTATTACTTTGAGAAGATTGCCAGATGTAACAAGTGCAGGATGGGAAATAAAGGAAACAAATTGAATGGATATGCATGGCTACAGAATGCAAGATTCAGGGATTATTTAGGACCACCACTGTCAAGGTACGAGAGACCAACTCAATTATTGAAATGATTTCTAAAACTGGAGCTAAACATATCATGACATTAAAAATAAAGTACCCACCAGTAGCACAGAAGGATATGGTTAATCGGAACAGAAACCGAAGTGTGCAAGAGCATAAGACGAAGCAGGTTGTTTGTTTTCGGTGTAAGACACCAGGTCACTTTGCGAGAAACTGTCCTAGCAAGAGAAAAGAAAACGAGACAAATGAAGTGAGTAGCACTTCTGTAATTTTAAATATCAAAACAAATAGCAGTAGCCACTCAAAATATTTCAAAAATGCGTTTGTCAATAATAAACAAATGAGAGCTTATGTAGATTTAGGTAGTAGTGCCATAACGATGAAGGAAGATGTAGTTAGCGACATAGATTTTCCTACTAATGAAGCAGAAACAGCGCCATTGTTGATATGGCAATGAACTGTGAAGCACTAGGGTTATTTACTGCCAACCTAACGATGAGATGATGTGTCAGCCAAAGTTCCCATTCATGTTGTGCCTAAAGAATCTCAAAGCATACCTCTAATTGTTGGTCACCCATTTACAGAGCAACCGAATATAGTTATAACTAGTAAACCTCACGAATTAAAAATTGAATATTGTCACCTAGAATTAGCAAGATGTGAAGATAGGAATAAGACTGAGTTGTGGGCTCAAGAAGAAACGGTTATACCAAACAACTATTTAGGACATGTTACAGTACAGGGTGATTTGCCAAATTATGAACTGTGTGTTGAAGGAGGTCTGCGAGATGGAAGAGCAATTCCCAGATGCATTATTCAAACTGATTATGATGGAAAAAGCAAGTTGCCAATATTGAACATATCAGGCTCAGATTTAGAAGTTCAACGAGGTCAGAGAATTACAAGAGGAGGGATATGTGAGGAATATCAAGAAAAACCATCAGAGGAAGACAACAGTCGACAGGTAAATGTAGAAGATATTGTTATAGAAGAAATAACACAGGAATTGACAGGTATGGATGCTACTAAGTTAATTAAATGTTTTAAATGAATATAAAGATGTTAATAGCACGAAATATGTATCAATTAGGGTGTTACTGACAAAATCAAAATGAAAAATGAATTAACATTCTGATAAGCCAATTTATTATAAGCCTTTATAGATTATCGCATATGAAAGAAAAACAGGTACGAGAAATTGTAGATGAATTAAAAGAAAGCTGATATAATTGAAGATTCTACATCCCCATATGCCAGTCCCTGCCTGCTGGTAAAGAAAAAAAACTGGAGACGTAGGTTATGTATAGATTATCGATCATTAAATAAACGTACTGTAAAGATCTATTACCCTTTGGCAAGAATTGACGATCCAGTTAGACCTATTGCATAATAAAAAGTATTTTACAAGTTTAGATTTACGTAGTGGATATTACCAGGTGCCAATGGAGAGATGATTCAAAAGAAAAGACGGCATTTATCACTCCAGATGGTACGTATCAGTTTAAAAGAATGGCATTTGGTTTATGTAATGCACATCAATTTTCCAAAGACTTATGAATTTGATTTTGGGCAACTTAAAATATTCTGTAGCACTCTGCTATTTAGATGATACAATAATACCTTCAGAAAGTATCGACGAGGGAATCAAGAATTTAAAGGAAGTTTTAGAGGCTTTAAGGGAAGCCAATTTAAACGTTAAGATTGGGATAAGTGTCACTTCTTTAAAACAAAGATTGATTATTTGGGTTTTGAAATTAGTAAGAACGGAATAGCACCAGGTAAAATAAAACTAAACAGTATAATTAATTATCACAACCCAGGGATGTAAGGTCAGTACGTAGCTTTGTTGGACTTGCGAGTTACTTTAGACGCTTTGTAAAGAATTTTGCAATTTTGATTAGCCCCTTGACAAACTTGTTAAAGAAAGGAGCCGAATTTCAGTGGACCACAGAACAAGAACATGCTTTTAGGGAAATCAAAGAGAAATTAAGCAGTGAACCAATACTAGCTATCTACAATCCCCAAGCTGAGACGGAGTTACACACGGACGCTAGTCAAGCTGGACTCAGTGGTGTTTTGTATCAAGCGAACAACCCGATAAGTTACTGCACCCGATTTCATTTTACAGCAGAAAAACCACACCTGAGGAAGCACGATATCATTCATATGAATTAGAAGCACTTGCTATAGTGAACGCGTCGAGAGGTTCAGAGTGTATTTAATTGGAATTCACTTTACCATTCGAACAGATTGTAATAGTTTAAAAATGTTGCAAAACAAACGCGACCTGAGCCCGCGAATCGGCAGATGGTTTGTTAAATTGTCCGAATACGACTATACTGTGGAATACCATGCTGGCGTGATTAATACCGTTGCAGATTCTTTAAGCAGATACCCTGTGGAAGAAGGAAAAGATACCGAACTAGTTGGACTTCCAGTATTACATATAAATGTTTCTACTGATTGGATAGCAGCACTGCAAAGAAATTGTGAAGAAGTAACAACTATTAGGGATAAGTTGGAAGCAGGAGACCAAGAAACTCATCAAAAATTTACGTTAATAAATGGACGAGTGTATCGGTGCACTAAAGGAAAATTCAGATTATATGTACCCCCTGATCTAAGACTACAATTAATATTGGACACTCACACTTCTTTAGCACACCTCGGAATTGAAAAGACACTTTTGAGATTAAAAGATTGTTATTATTTTCCAAAAATGAAATCAGCTGTTGAATCATGCGTGAACAGATGTATTAACTGTTTATTTTATAAAACCCCGAGAGGTAAGCAACCCGGTTATCTACATCCATTAGACAAAGGTAATACGCCATTTGAATGTGTACATATTGATCATTTGGGGCCATTCATACAATCTATTTCGGGACGCAAACATGTAATAGTATTAGAAGATGGATACAGTAAATATGTAGTTTTAAAAGCAGTTTTGAATACTCAAGCAGAACCAGTTATTAAATTCTTGTATGAATTTATGTCTCATTATGGAAAACCACTTAAAATGATCACAGACAGAGGCACGGCTTTCACTTCCCAAGTGTTTGGCAAGTTTTGTGAGGAACACAACATCCAACACGTGAAGACCGCCACAGCTACACCGCGAGCGAACGGACAGGTAGAGCGTGCAAATAGCATGATAATAACGTGTTTAGCCACGTCCAGTAAAACCTATGAGAGTCAAGATTGGTGTTCTACTCTCCTAGATGTCCAATGGGCTATAAATAACAGCATTCATAAAGTTACCAAGAAATCTCCGGCAGATATTATTTTCACGTATAAGGTACGGGGTCCGCAGGAAAATCCACTTACTGCCGAAATCAACCAGTTAAACAAGAAAACGACTACTGATGAAGATACAGACAATGTGAAGCAATTGTTTTGGAAGAGAATAGAGCAAAGATGAAGGACCGATACGATCAGCATAGAAGACCAGGTTACAACTATGCACCCGGTGACCTAGTGTTAGTTCGAGCGCAACCAGATGCTGCAAGTGGCACAAGTCACAAATTAGAAACGAAATACCGTGGACCATATGAAATAGTGAAGGTGATTCCCGGTGATAGATACTTAGTACAGGACATAGAAGGTGAACAACAAAGTGGACGATTGTACAAAGCCATTGTGGCAGTAGACCGATTAAAGTTAATACCAAAACTTAAATGTTAAATGTTCCAAGCAATGCTTTTGTTTTTCATATTATTTAGACTTGTAGACTAATTTATTGTACAATGAATGTTCAATTTTGCAATCTAGATGTTCTTAGTTGATGTATTTTCTATTATAACATTTTGTTAGTATGTACCATGACGTGGACGTCATTTTCGTAGGAATGGCCGAATGTTATAGTTTTTTTTAAGTTTTCAAATTTCGCGCTATTTTGAGGACGCTTAGCTTTCGCGCCAACAATAAAGTTAGAGAGATTGTAATGGCAGAAACTTATGTACCTACGAATTGTAAATCATTTTTCAAATAAATAAAGAGTAGTTTCTCGAAGTGATAACACTATGATTAATAAATATTAAATATTCTTAAACCTAATTTTTACTGAGGAGCAGTATCTAAACCGAAGTCCGTATGCGACGGTCCTCTACGTATGTCTCTACTTTAAATAGCCGATCTTCGACAGACGTCTGACTCACACGCTTGCCTACCGTTGATAATAGGATACCCTTCCCTCACAGCGCCGAGCACTGACGTATACTGATGACGCGTGACTCGATCAACCAACGGGCAGTTGGTCTCCCTCTTCGATTTCACGTGCTCCCAGGTGCAGCACGTTTGAGTTGCACAGTGCTACGCAATTTAAGAGGGGATGGATGCCATCCTGTTCCCCAATCTGCTCCAGTCGTTTTGCTCCTCCCTTTGTTCCTTCCTTGTGAGGTACTCTCACTTTGGAAGTGGAAGGCTTCTTATGGAGGTCCTGCTTCTTGGTTGATCCCACGAGTAGCTAGGGAAAAAAAGGTCCACCTCCACAGAGCCCCACATGCAGAGGTAAGGCTAAGTACTATGAGGTGCGTCAGGTGCCGCAAGGTTGGACTAGTAGACTGGTCTTCTATCTAGCCACGCATCCCATCAGCCTATTCCGCCACCTTAGGATTTAGGTTTTTGTTGAGATTGTCTCCTCTCGGTCCGGGCAGTTAAGCCAAGACCCCCCCCACCCCTTTCGGGACCTGGGTTAACGGTTGAGCTTTCGGTAGCCGAAAGCAACAACTGGCATCGTTGTAGAACCCTTTGGAAGCCCTTAGCCACGACACGACAGCTCGGGCGAGGGGGGAGTGGTTCACGGCAACGGTCTTCATTCACCCTGCTCTGGTTTAAGCAGAGAGGACAAACTTATAGCCGCCACTAACCATTTCGTCTTGAGCGAACCCTGACAAGATGGCCTTTCCCATATCCACCACCCCCCGGGGACGCGCTGGTAGATATTCCCAACCAGGTACAAAAAACGATAATTGTCGAAATTCACTTGCATGGAGATTTTTCTAAATGCATATTTATATTTGTTTTGGTTTTTAGTAGTGAAAATTTAAGGAGTTCTGTAAAAAACAGTTAGGTTGTCTATGTGAATGTAAGTCCATGATTGCGTTAAATCAACTGAAATAAAAACCTATTACTTTGGTTATTTGCTGATTCTATTTATTTATTTACTATAAAATTTCTGGCGACTGATGGTTTTCGTTTTTATTAAAAATCTTCGTCAGATAAAACTTAAAAATTTAAAATAGGCAAGAAGTGTGAAATAAGGAAATATAGTTGTGTGCCGAATTTGTGCCGAACAAGTTTAAAATAAGTCATTGAAATCATATTTTCAGTGCAAAAAATATATTTTCATTTGACAAATTTTTCAAATTATTTACTGGAAAACATATTTGAATTTTCATAGTTTTTAGGTTTTTAAAATTATTTGGCCAAATGAATTATATATCGATTCACTATTATTCTTTAATAATATATACCTGATGCCCCTTTCGAAAGTCGTGATTCGAATTTGCATGGAATTCAAAAGCAAATATTTTCCTCTTATAATGGAAGATACGAGTTGAGATGAAATTCATGGTGTTTAAAATTTTAAGAATGAAGTTTATTAAAAGTTTACATTATTAAAATATTGTCTTATTGTCGAAACTGTTTATCTCATCTCATTTCATATTGCATTCTGATCTAAGGTTCTTAATTTACACTTCTTTTTATCAATCTTTCATTTTTGATTTTAATAGTAAATATAAATCAGTTTCGTTGCAAAAAATATATTTTTTTATAATAAAACATGCTTTATATGTTTATTTGGGATTATAAACCTTGTGTAAATTAGTTGGTAGTTGCTACAACTCGTATTATAGATATTCGCGGCTTCACATAAAACCGTAAGTCTTTAAATTAAAATAGTTTTCCTATAGAAGGAAAGCTTATCCTTTTGGAAGGACGACCGATGAATATGACGGGCTGCGAGTCTACGGGTTTACGAGTGGGTTTGGGCAGGCTGGACTGACAAATGCGAGCGGCCGGGCCGGGCCAAGCTAACAAAGAAAGGCACTGAACCGGGCCGAGGTAATTGCCAAAATACGCACCTCTAATCACGTTATGCAGTCGGTGTATATAGAAATTAAGAATCCTGTAAGTTATCTGTAGCACTTAGGAAAACACTCATGTTGTTCAGAGTAACAGTTTTTTTCAATTAGTTTATTTTCTTATTTATGCAAATTAATATTTTCTTTTGTATATGGAAAATAAACAAGGAATACCAATAACCAATACGTCTCTTAGTTTTACCTCACAATATCGCAAGCCACCTAGTAGTACTAGTACGGTCCTGCGCACGTTTAAAAATAAAAGAAGCACACAGTCCGACGAGCACATTATTGGATGATACGATCCGAAAGCGGTGGGGATAAGGAGATGGCGCGCTACGTGCGACAACGCTCGCGAGCGAGACGGAGCAACGGAGTTTTCAATCTGGCGCTGTTGTATAAACTCGGTAGACGGAAGAAGTTTTCGCCCGGCTCATTCTCCTTCACGTTTCAGTCGTGTACCGGCATGCGTAAAAGCTTTCGTGGCGGCACTAGTAATAATATTCCGTTTTAAGTTCTGCTCGAGGGTAAGCAGATGTGCCACCGGCCGATCTCGTTTCATCAAGTGAGCACCGGGATTTCGTCCACACGCACACGGTGAAAATCCGCCTCAAATACTCGTTCTGCGAACGTTGTAGAATTGTGCGACGGACACACGTTTTTTGGGATGCTATTTTAGACCCGGGGCCGATTTTCATTTGTTCCGTCCCTCGGAGCCGTCCGTGCGAACAATTGCAGGTAAGATTTTACATATTTCGACTACCTACCAGAGGTTCGGTGTAAGTGTTGTGCCCTGAATTTTTCGAATGCCTTCTCAAATGAAACGGTGTGCTCCGTAGTTGTTGTACAATTAGAATTTATGGCATCACATACAACGTGAATGGATGGAATTGTGAACATCCTGTTGGTGAGTTATCTCAGATAATGATGCTTGCATGTGTGTGTATGTGTGCGTATATCATAACGTGGAACATGCGAGATAAAATATTATAAATGTGTTTAAACATAAAATATAGTTAGATATATCCAAGGATACAAAAAATGCGTATGGCGAATCATCATTGATTTATCTAAAATTACAAATTTTACAATTGACATAACTTTGATTCTTTATCACCATACTTATAAATATATGTGAAATATGTTTAGAAAGATGTTTAATGTTACGTTTTAATAATTTTCCCACCAAAATACCTTTCAGACCTCTTACCCAAACATATTTCTGCGTTTATCTCACCCAACATGTTATCGCTTTCTTAAATAACCAACCTTGTCCATTTTTATTTCAACCTACTAATTCAGTAAAGCACATGTTGCAATTTGTCTTGCTTTATTTAGTCTACATTTTATTTTTTCTTTGCTAAACATGTCTTGGTCGAATTTATATTATCCTACCTCTCAATGAAGTATAAATTTTATTACATTAAACTTATATTTCACAGTAAAAACAGTATAAAAGTCATTTTATTTCATTAATTTACACTCTGTAATCAGCGTGTAATATAAAATTTATGTATACGGAAACTCTTTAATGCTACGTTCATTTCGTAAATAGTTAAGATCGTTTTACCATATTTGAGCGGCACGTATGAAACGGGCAACAAACTATTTAGCGAATTCTAATAATGACTATTTTAAAAATACTGAAATACTTATGTTTCAAAGAGGCATAAAGCATTTTAATAAGATTGTTATTCTATTGGCCGTCTACTATCTATTACATAGTTTGTGAATAATATTTGAGTTTTTGTTTAACTAAAATATTTTTTTTCCTTGATATAGTTAACATTTATTTCTTGTGAATTTTCTTGTGAATATGCTCCTAAACTTAACATACAATTTGTTCTTCATCTATATTTAAACTTTCTGTTTAAAAAGGAATAAAGCAAAAATTTAAAAGTTTTTTCTAACACAAAGCTATCAAAACATCTTTTAACCTAATGGATAATCACAGATAACCTCCTGCCTCAATGTTCAATTTGCAGTTAAATACTAACGAGAAAATTGTATTCAGAGTCATCGCGGTGAACATAAATTGACAATTTAACAAAATCTTCGCAAATATATTAAGTTTAACAACCTAACACTCTCATTCATTATCATTGTTAGATACTAATAAAAAATATCGCGTAAAATTTAAATTTTGTGTAGTAAGTTTAATTATTTATAACGTTTTTCCTAAAGTTATTTATTATAGAGACGCTAGTTAACTTCCCATTATTTGATACAAGATTATATGTTCTTTCTCTGTATTTATAAGATGTATTTATTCTTATTACTTTCAAAAAGCTTACGTCTAGCTATCGTTTACAACAAAATCGTTTTTTTTATCATTTATTTATTATAAAATATATCTGAAATAAGAGCTTAGTACCCTCCATTGAAATCGCTCCAAAGCCTGCTTGTTCTTCTTATATTTTAAATCTCTTTCCCACGCTGTCACAACGTACAACAACTTGGAACTAATTTCCTCATCTTACTATAGGCATAACTTTTAGGAGGCTGCCTGCGTAGCTTCCGTCTTCTCTAAGATGTGTTTTACATGGGCGTCAACATTATCTCCAAATATCTAATTTCTTGGATGGAAACAAACAGATTATATATAGTGACTACTAGAAGTGAAAATTCCATCTCATACGAGAGGTCCTGTCAACACGCCCGCATCAGATTTCTGTGTAGCTAGTACAAGTCTTCTCAGTCAGTTCTTTATCTAAACTCTAGAGATTCATTGGTTCTAAACATTAAGCCTCTAACTTGTTTCGCCTGCACTACCAACGTCAACTTCATCCACGTACTCGCTAGACCGATACTCCCTGCATCAGCCAATCGGAGTTGACTTCATGGCATAAGATATCCTTCCAAATCTGCGGTTTAAAAGGCATATTTCTATTTGCATTCAAAAAGCCTACTGTGCGTTTTAAAAGGTTCTCCAGAAAAAGCATGTTCTTAATAAGAAAATTAAACATTGTTAGTCAATTCGCTTGTGTCATGTTAATTATTGAGACGTTGTTTTCGACTTTATGTTGGACTTTACTGACAAATACTGTCTCCAAATACTTGTGAAATCGTGTAAGAATTTAATCTAATATCAGAAAATATTATGGCATTAGTCACAAATTAAAAGAACTTAGTTGGTTAAATATGGCTAATAGGCGAAAACTTTATGCGTAATGCTTTTTACATTCTATAATTGTTGCCAGATCACTACACTACCCCTCTTATCTACACTACCTTCATATTGCATTATATTTTTGTGCCGATGCTCAACCATTTGATTTTACGCTAGGAAGGTCTCCGTACGCCAACACTTCAACATAAAACTCTTTTCAGACACTCTTTTTCTTACAACATTCCAAATTGTTATACCAGACTGCTAGATTGATTCAAGACTCTTACTATATCCTCTTTTAGTAAACTTATGTATCTTTATTCATCTTGAAAATCAATGACTTGTACCTGCATCCCCCATCGTTATTTCTAATATTCAGTTGCTTTTACTCATTGTTGTACCTGTTGTTTAAGTTTCGTAGTGTGCTCTTGTTTCATTTTGTTATGATACGTTTGAGGTTAAGTGAGTGAGCAGTCATCTGTATTTTATGACTGAACTTCGCCTCTTCGCTAATTGTATTAGTTTACACATTATGTTGGAATCCAATATAATCTCAATAAAGACATATTATTACTATTATTATTATATTTCAAAATGTAGATGCGAGAACAGAATCTTGCGGTACCCCCACGCCTATTTTCATTGTTATATCTCTTATATTGCTCCAGATCTTCCGATGACGAAAGTGTAGTTGTCGCTAGCAAGTTGGTCAAATATAGAGTAGCATTTATGCTCTTCAACCCATGACAGTGTTGAAACCATTCTTGATGTTCAAAGTCGACATGATGATCTAATTCTTCCTTGATCTTTTAACTTTATCAGCCATGGCCTTTATTTATTTATTTATACTCAACAAACCTTTAAGTCTGCACCCTTCCATACAATTGTATAATATTACTCCGCAATATGTTAATCACGATAAATTACTTCTATATACACAAAAAAATAATTACTCCATTTGAATGTAAATGCATCACATTGAATATAACATAACTTCCTATATAAGCAATAGATGATGTATTTATATTGAGAATAAAATTTGTTCAGTTTTCCAAACCCGTGAATTTGTTAGACGAAACAATCTTTTAGTTGAAACGTAATCAATATACTAAAATCATTATGAACATATAATATTTTCACCACAAAAATAATTATTTTAGATTTGAGTAAATAGATTTTCTCAACTGGAAACTATCATATTTATGCCTTAATATTTTATGAACATTTGATAGAAGTATATAAAAGTATCATTTGAAGTATTGCCATTATTTGCTTCCAAAATATAAGTATATTGAACTGATATACTTACCTGCTTAATCTAAGCATTTCTACTATTTAAGGGTAATAATTACCTACTAATTTTGTGTCTGTAACACCAAAAAAACCTCGGTAGGGGAAAATTAATAAATAAAGAAATATTATCTAATTAAATAAATTTACTGTCATACTTTATAGTTTTACAATGTTTGGGAGAAGGTAGCGTATCGGGATACTCCAGGAGTGCGCACGGGATATTGATGCGTAGAGGTATAGATGTTATGAGTATCCGTCGTTGCGACCGGTATTCTCGGAATATTTTCCACTCAATGCCTAGGCCTGGTATCTAGTCGGCGTTGGTTACTGATATAATTTCAATCAGTATAATAATTTGCTGGTATTACCTACTGAAAACTAATAACTAGTAAATACCTACATATTTTGTTACTGTATACACCTACCATGTTCATATATTATCGACACAATAGTATTATTTGACAGTTTTTTAAACCAGTAATCCTTTAATATTAGATAACGCGTACGTACTTACCTTCGAATATTTTAATGGTAGCATCTGTGCATCAGCCCCAATCCACCCCATGCTGTAAGTAGCTGTGAAACGGCTGAGGTATCCATTTAGATCTACTTACACTGACAACCAACATATACATACATATTCATACTATTTGTTCTGAGTATATTGTGTTTTCAGAGAATTTACTCTTATGTTCTAACCAACAAGATCTAGTTCATTTAAATATATATTACGTTTCGATTTCTGAATAAATAAAAATATTCAGATTGATAATAGATTTTCTTGTGTGTAGTGACAAAAAAAGGTAAAATATTAATCTCTTTAAGGGTAAGATTCCTTAACAACAAATTTGCTTGAAATTTATCTCGTAAAAGGGGTTCTCGTTACTGCTGTTTGGTTATTTTTTTAACCCTTTTTGAATGCAATTTAACCGTATTAAATTATTTATTTTTTTTTGTCTAAACTATTTTTTTCTCTAGAGATATATACAAATTTTATAAATGTTTAGTGTGTGGAATAGACCTAAAGTATGCAATGTTGCATTTCATCTTCAAACACTTACATTATCCGAATATGTGTGAAATAGTTAAAAATTTACGAATATTGAAAATGAAGACGGGAGTTTTGAATTTTCTGAACACGAGGTTTAGAAATTCCAACCAATAGACGCTGAAATAGTATGAAAAGTCACATAATATTGCAAAAATAAGTATGAAAAGTGTTACAGAATTAAGGAGTTTCAGCATGGATTTTGTTTCACGTGTCAAATATGAACGATGAGGAACCAAAGTTTTCAAACTTACTAGCGTAAGCCCGTTAAAAGCAAGAAGGCAAGAGGCTCCCAGTACAACGAAAAAAGAAACCGTTGGATATAAACTGAGAATTGCTTCTTAAATCTAAAGGACTTATCGAGGTGTAAATCTAAACTTTTCAAGACTAAAGTTAATTACCAACCATAAATTCTAAGCTGTAAATTATGACTGAAATGCAAAATATCGTTATCCTTACGATTTCTGTTTTTCTGCATTGTGCCGAAAAACTTTGTTGCAACATCAACGTTGATTTAAGATTCGATACCATGTTTGTTGTCATTTACAGAATAAATAAACTAATATAGTTAATCATTATTTACACTCTATTTTATTTACTATTTATTACACTCTTAATGCTGTAATGTTGACCTTTAACGTCTATGCATCAGTACATTTCACGTAAGTATTTAAAGAATATAAGAAGGATTTATCTGAAAAAAAATATACAACGACGACCACTTAAAAGTTTTCAAGTTTTTCTCACATTTTCCCAAACTATCCCGGTTACATGAAACTTTTACGTATTTACAACTGTTTAGAAGTGGGATCATTCCGGTATTCACTGTTTATAAAACTTACTTCATCTTCAGAGGGCTCTAGGCCCGTAAGAGGCGAACGTGTTTCATTTGGAGGAATTCCTATTATAAACATTTTAGGGTACCCATAATCGTAAAAAAAGTCTAAGCTGTACTACCTACTCTCAGCCAGCGCCTACTGATCTCATTTCCAACGCTTCACCAACCATCTCGGGGTACTCGTAAAAAAGCTGTTAGACCCTGTTCCAATACGTCATCGCGGCTCCCAAACACTTGCTCCGAATCCGAAACATGTGTGCGGCATTTTAAAATGTAGTTTCAGTAGCAGCGCCGCAACAGAAAGAGATCCAATGACTACATATAGTGACGAAGAAGAGGAGTTTGTTTTTTTTACGGATTCCTCAAACATCCGTTAAAATATTCTCCTGCCAGTGCGGCACTAAAGTGTATTGTATACAGCTTTATTATAAATTGGTCGACAGAATTTGCCTTTCGTGAGAAAGAAAAGAATGCACGAAAAAGTCGACGAAAGCTTCCCCTTCCCAGTTTCTTGTATACGTCTTCCTTTATGATTCGAAGGAAATTAAATCTCTTTCGAAGCCATTCAGATTAAACGGTTTAAGAGATAAATCTTTCTCTCTACAAATGAATGCAAAGTAAGCGGAAAAGAATTTTTTTTTTACTGTGGAGTTTTTCTTGTCTCCGTGAATTTTGATTAATTTCGCAAACGCTCGTTTTTATGGGAAGATTAATTCTTTTGGCCCCTTTTTCTCGTTTTTCGACTAACACAAGCAATTAGATTTAAGATATATTTAGATATCCTATTCGAGTTCATTATTTTACGTGTTTTGAATTTCCTTTTATGAGATAATCGAGTTTCTTTTGAAGTTCAATGATAAAAGCGATTTCTTTGCCGCTCATTTTGCCTATATCAAATTATTAAAGTGTGTTTTTATTTCTCGGATATACAAGGGTAAATAAATAATTAGTCATTAAACAATTAAATTTATTGTATGTTTTGATCAAATTATATCTCTATATTTTTATTGTACTTACCTTTTATAAGTTAAAAATGTATATTTAGATCTGTAACTAAATCATGAATTAATGTAATTAAGAAAGATGACTATGCATATTTCATTAAGGAAGTACAAACTATACCATTACGTTGTAAATAAGGAAGTGATTATCAAGTTCTTGTACAGCAGGAAGTCATATGTGATAGGATATTTTGCTTTGCTAGAACGAAGCATAAAAAGAAACTTTCAGCAACTTCTAAAACTGTTATTTCAATTAAAGCTCACTGAGATAATTGAAAATGTTTCAATATATTTTGCTGTGCGAAATGGTGTTGATTTAACTATTAAATGGTGTAATAAATGCAAAATAATGTCAAATATGCCTCAGTTTAAGATAATTTTATAAGTGTTTTAACATTGAAATACTTAAAAAGAAGTACCATATATTATTTAACACATAAATTACATTTTTTTCTCAGTATGTGTTGTGAAAAGGCATTCCTGTATTTACTTCTCTAATTAATACACTAAGCTAATTAAATAAATATCTATATATTTATTGTTCTAAAATGGTAGATATTGATGTGGTATGTTAATAGCAAAAACCGCTGTTTTTTAACCAATCTTTAATATTTATTATCTTTTACGAGCAGTTTCGGCGTATTGTCATCTTCAGGTAGGTAGATAAAAACGTCAGAAAGAAGTCGCAAAGCTATGCCAATGTTGAAATTTAAAATTTTATTTTGTAATACGAAGTAATAAAATTTAAATAATGAATAAAATATCACATAAACAACGACAAATTAATATGTTATCGGCCAAATTTAATTGACATTCATAGCATATTTAATTTGTCATCCTTTATGTGATGTTGTATTTATTATTTAAACTTTATTACCTCGTATTACAACATAAAATTAAATTTTAACATTGACATAACTTTGAGACTTCTTCTGACGTTTCTATGCACCTGAAGATAGCAATACGCCGAAACCGGTCGTGAGAGATAATAAAAATTAAAGATTGGTTAAACAAAAGCGGGGTTTGCTATTAATATATCACATAAATATTTATGTTCCCAATATCTGATGTAGTTTTTACACCTGATTTACCACAAATATTGTATATTGAAACTCTTACAGGGATCTTTACATTTTACATCTCAAAAATATAGGAAAAAATTTAACACTAAGGAACATCATAGTTTGTATTTTCTAACACTATAAGTAACGATGGTTGTTACAGTCGTGTGACAAGGAGATTGCAAATTACAAAGAAAAATCCAATTTTTACTTATCTTATCGATATTTTCAAAATTAGAAATCTCATACCCAAGTACGAAGTACAAAAATCATTATCGCTGTATCTGACCCATATTTGTACATAGTATGAGTAGACATTATTATGAATTACAATATTTTATGTATATACGTACATAGGTATTTACTTTAAATGTGTGAGTTTACAGTTTATAGCATACACATATTAAAAATATAACTATTTTTTATATATATATGATGTAAAAACTGTTTCCAAAATAATTGACATTATCTTTCAGATCTGATTGTGATTCCACGAAAGTTCACTTATGTAAATAAAGAACGTATTACAATCATTTGCATCACACTACTTTTTGTGTATACCAACATTGTATTAAAATGACTCACAAGCATATGGCTTTTTGTAATCGTTTAGTAGAGGCGATTTCAATAGTAAAGAATACATTTCATCACAAAAATTTGTGCGAAATGCGCCATTAGTCACGCGAAATCAGGCTGGTTATGGTCTAATAACAAAGCACTAAGTCCAGTTTTTATACAATGCGCATGTTGAACATTGCTATTGAAACGGGCTCAATTATATGCCTTGTTTTCAGTGTAGATTTATATAGTATTATCATGTAAACAAATATTCTTTAAGTGGCTACCATAAGTAATTGTCCAAGCTGAAAACCATATGAGCAACTCAGCCATATGCAGACTTCTCATAAGTTATCAATAGTTTATTTGCATTTGTGGAAACACTACTTACTTAAAAAATATTAGCCATAAGTATATTTATTATATAAAAGAATTTAAGTTCTGCTAACCAAAACAATTGTACCTGAAATGAAACAGATATTCAGTAATCTTAGTTAATAGTTATCTTTTAATATTAATTACAAAATCCTAAGGCTTGTTTGTATGTTAAACGAGGTTTTTTCAACGCTTAACAAAACGGAAGGCGTAATATACCTAAGACCTTTTCACTGAGCAGTTATCAAATATAGATACTTAACGAACCTGTGATACAACTACCTATGTTATTTTTTATTCTGTTTGACATATACACAGAGAAAAAAAGCTAAATGAATGAAATGCAAACACTTATTATGTCTGGTTTTAAATAGACACTTGTCCAAGTATAATAGATTTCCACCGTGTTAAAACCTGTTAGAAACCGTATTTTGATAGAATAGATAAGGACTCCTACAGAAATCAATACTGGTAAGTCCCTGGTTTTAAATACAAGCAATGGATTTACTGTGTTAATATTAAAACCACAAAATTGTTAACTCAATACGTGCACGGGATATTTACGAGGTAAGAGCCGTGATCATTGAAAGGATGACCCGCTTGATCACACACTACGGCGGCGGGGTGATCCCAGCCATCAAGCTCTAATACAATGGGTAAACACTGGCATTTACGTCTTAACTATACAGGGTGTATCAGATATAGAGGTAAATATAATAATATGTAGCAGCTGTAATCATACACCATCAAAAAGTCTTAATGCACAGGGGGCCTATCTGTAAGCATTAACGAGAAAAAAAATATTTTGTAAATGCCGTGGGCTAGAGTCGCACCTGTGTCCAACCTAAATGCTGTCCGGAGTATACCCCCACATACCACTATCATTCAGCCATTACCGCTGTTAGTTTCTGGTGTCGTAATTGTGAACCTCAAAAGAGGTGGAGTAGCGATCTAAATTAAGTTTAACGTGCAGGACATTATAGTAAACATACAATGACGGAAAAGTCAGTAATTTAAGAGATTGGAAAGCCCCTCTGCAGTCTTCCCTATGGCTCAGGCCAGCCAGGAGTCGTACTGCGCGACGCTGCAATGCAAAAACTCTGTCCGCCGCAGCGGAGTGCCCCCAAACAACAACACCATAACACATGCGCGACTGAACATAAGCGAAGTAAGTTTTGTGTGGATCGCCGCTTGGAGTGCAAGCCACTTCGAACATTTTATTTAAATTCTTCCCGTCTCGAAAAAACGATTCTTTTCAGGACCATCATGATTTCATGTAAAGAAAATCGAAGCTTGATGCATAGGAAAAAGCGCGGGACTGTATAGATTCATTTTCGCGCGACATCATAGTAAAAAGGCGTGTTTACAAATATTCTGTATCTACATTTTCAATTCAATTCGCGTTATTTGATTAAATAAATCCGAAAGAAATAACTCAGATTCATGTGGTACCATTTATTAACAACTAACTCTCGATTCGACGCAAAAGAAAAATATTTACGTTTTTTGTAACTACTAAAGTCGCATATCCGGTGAAACTCGAACGTCTTATCAGGATATTAAAAATAATACTTTTTAGACTTACGTAGAATGCTCTTAACAAATAAGGAATACTTATTTTATAAAAAGAAGAAATTTAAAATGCCTCAGTTTTGCTATTTTTACGAGGGCACACTGTCCGATTGGCCTTTTTTTTATTCAGAATGACGTTAAATTAACTTACGGCATAATACCACGTTTAGCGGGTGCTTAACATGACGCTTCCTTGCATCAGGCCCGGACTAAAGAATTTTTGGCTCTAAAATATTTTTTTTATTTTTTAATGATGAAATCCGGTTTCAGCGGGTTTGTGCTTTATATGTCGTGTAGTTAACACCCAAGCAAAATTTACTTTTTTATTTGATACACCCTGTATATCTTCCACAATTTGTTACGTTTGCTACATTTATGATGTTTACCACATAGCAAATGTAGTAAATTCTGTTATTGGCTCAATCTGGCCTGTTTCAAGCGTGTTAGATGGTTAGATCGTGTCATTCAAATTTGTATATAGGTACTTATTTTATATTTTGTAAATTTATCTATCCGACAGTCGTCAATATAGCACTGTGTTTAACTGTTTGGATATTTGTTAGCGATATAAATTCAAACGGCAACAATTTTTATTACCAGTTGAGTTTTATAAATAAGAAAATGGATAATGGGAGACGTGGAGCTCAGTGCATTTTCTTTTTATCTATCTTAAAGCACACTTTTATTTTTCCACTTAAGATAATGGGTTAATAATTTATATGGATAATTCATGTAATCATGTTAGTCGCAGTAACCGATTTTTTCAATTTCTTGGGCATTATGAGATTAAATGTAGTAAAAGTAGTATTTGATATAGCATAAATGTAATTATATTTATTGCCGTAGAAAATAGCATAGTAAATCGTTAATTTAGTACTTAACACCCCTGGAAAGTACCTTGTATCTTGCAAGCGGTAATAACTTGATCCATATCAGGTACAGGAAATGAACAATGGGAAGAAGAAGATCATATTTTTTGGCCAATTAATGCCTTTTATAAAAATAAAAATTACGTGTTTCAGCTTTTTTTTTTTCATAAAATTTACCGAATAATAGTGTTAATAATCTGTGATTACTACACTCGTAATTATTCTTGAATAGCGAAAAGCGACAATCCTGAGCAGATAATTTATTCTTATAAATCTATGTATATGTTTCGACCAACACATCGGCCTTCTTCTGTCGAAATTAATTAATAAGAAAGTTAAAATCATTAAAATTACAAACAATACTAATCATCATTATAATTAAAATAAAATAAATGTAAGGGACGCTATTCAATTATGAATGTTAATAATGTTATAAATGTTATGCCTTACTTCATTAACATCCTTTATTTAAATTTAAATCAATGATTGAAATCTTAGCATTTAAGAATTTCTTTCAGTGTATCTATCGCAAAATCCATATTAAAAGTAGAAGCGAAAGTATCTCACAACTTTTAAAAAAGTATGAACCGTAATTTCACACCCCTTTTACACCCAGATTTAACATTGAAATCCCGTTGTTACTTTGCCACGTCATTAAGAGGCTCTGTCGAGGATTAAATGGAAAGTTCGGCGCGAATGTTCGGCCCTCCTAATGGACTACAATCTATCATTGTTACCATCCGCAGTCCGGTTTTCGACCTTTGATGGGGTAAATAATATACGCGCAGTGTACATCACCCGTCACACAGATCCGTCCTTCCGCTTATAGTCCGGTCAGTTGGTCGGTTTCCGAAGAGCTTTGTGACCTACCCGCATGTTGCGGTCGGCTAGTAACTTTAACCGCAACTTGCAAGTAGGTGGCGGTCGGGTGTATAGTGAATTGAGCCGGTTAACGTCTTTGAAGCAATAATTCCAGGCGATTTCCATCGTGGGACGTGATTATGTTAATCCGGTTAAATCCGATTGTGATTGCAACCAATTAATCGTATCTCATTTTAGGAGTAATTTCCTTGTAAATGCATTCATCTTTCATCAGGTACGCGATTCTCTGTAACGGAGTCAGGCATCGGATCAGAGACAGATTCTCTATCTTTTGAAAGTATTTCTGTTTTAAATTTTATCATTTGGAATTGACACAAATTAAGCTACATTCTTTCCTTGATATTGTGATATATGAAAAATAAGACATTCACCATCGGTATGATTAAAATAAGGCACCTTCATTATTCAATTTCAGGATTATTTGGAATAGATTACTTTCTACAGGTTATACAAGAATGGACTGAGGAGGAGGAGGCTCTTAACATTAATCGCCCCAAAATAACTATAATGGCATTCACAACAAGGAGAGAAGATCGATCATTTTGCTGTCAGAGAAGGTGAAATATTTTAATCTTATTCTTGACTCCAAACTCACTTGGAATCGACAGTTTCAGAGAAGTTTAGTTTGTTAGAAGATCCCATGGAAAAACATGGGGATGAAGACCCCATATATGATATACTGGACATACATCACAGTGGTCAAACCCATGATAACTTATACATCTCTGGTGTGTTGGGCAAGATGTGCTACAAACTGCTATTACTAAACCTAGCAAGGTACAGATGCTTGCGTGTTTAGGAATAATAAGTGCAAGCGGACTACTCGTACCGTAGCAATGGAATGCTTACTAGCCCTCTCTCCTCTCCATTTGGTGATAATGGGAGGTTAGATTGGGCAACCTCCAGATTGCGAGAACTAATAATCACATGGAGGACAACCGTTTGAGGTTGAGATCAGACCACTTGATTTGGTTTACAGGTGGATCAAAATCCGAGAACGGGACTGTAGTTGGAATCTACAGTGAGGTTATGTGAGGTAAGAAACACGATTCCTCTAGGAAACTACGTCACGGTGTTTCAGACATAGGCATATCCATTATTGAATTGTGCAACTGAAATCAATCAAAAGGCTATCAATATTGCAACCGACACCCAGGTGATATTGAGGACACTAGTGAACCCCAAAATACAATTAAGGCTTATGAATGTGTGAAAGAAAAAAGAGATTGAATACAAGAAGCCAAAAGGCTGCACAGTTTTCAGAGACTTCAGGTTAGACGGCTTCCACAATAAAAAAAAAATCATTATGATCAGCTGCAGGCGGTGGATAAATATTATCAATTTTAAATGTTAAATATTCAAGAAATCTTTGGGTTTTTCAATTGCCAATCTTGCCAGCGTGTACATTGAAGCGTAGGTCACTTGATAAACACGGTCGTTCTTTTACGAGTTTTTTTGCTTGTGTGTAGATGAGTAATAAGTTTTAAACTTATCTTAGTACTTCACTGATAGTAATATACAGTAGAGTCCGCAATAATAGATAAAAAATTAGCGAACAGCTGTGCAGATTGTGACATTGCTGGAAAATAGAATAAGTCAACGGGATGTGGCAAGACAATTTAATGTTAGTTGTTAGACTGTGCAAAAAACACACCAACGGTTTCTTACAACTAGTTCTTATCGTCGACGGCCCAGTACAGGTGTAAAAAGAAAAACTACAGCCACAAAAGATCGTTTTATCATGATTTCTGCATTGAGAGATCGAACGCAACCCAATAAGAACATAAACGTTAAGAAAACGTTGTTCTTAACGGTAACCGAACGTTTCGTAACGTTTATAAACAACGTCGAAGCGACATATCTATGTCCCGACAAAATACGTTGACAAAAAGTTACTTATTAAGCGTTATTTCACGTCATATGCTAATGTTATTTTAACGTTTAATTTTTAATAGAAAATATCGTTAAATAGAAACGTTTAACACAAGCTGTATTTTAACGTTTAATAAACCACCTCTGTAAAACGTAAAAAATCGGTTTACAGGTAACGTAACCTCAACGTTAACCCTTCGTTAGTGTGGTGGAGTATGCCATACCCCAGTATGTTTGCCTACATACTGGGGTATGGCAACTACACCACACTAACGAAGGGTTAATAAAATTTCTATATCAAACCTTTATAACCACGTAGTAGTAACGTCACATCTGCGTAATTTAGTGAGGTGCCGAATGTATGAAAATCAACAGCTTTAAAAAATTAAGGTGAATTATCAGGTTCGTTGCATTCATGCGCTCTAAGACGCTGCGTTATAGAAACTGTACAACACTTACCAAGTTCCAGATGTGACATACATATTACTTTATATTTACAGTGCCGTTTTATGTGGTGATAACAAAAAATTGGTTATAGATTAAAAGTCATAATGTCCAATACTAAATTAAATTTTATTTTAATTAAATCATTCAATGATCACATCATAGTATTGAACTCAGGATAAGCTCTTCAATGAAACATAATGCTTCTACAAAAAAACTAAAATGTAATTACCTATAAATATAATACAATGCAATAATAACAATAATAATAATAAAAAGATAATAGAATTCTTTACCAAAACTAAGAAAATAACGAGGTCATTTCATTTATAGATATATACATTTTCCCTTTTTCTGCACATCCAGGTCTTCTACCCAAACAGTCCATTGGGGCGTATATTTCAACCAGTCCTTCACTGCACTTTCTGCTGTATGTATGTATTGTTTAATTGTAACTTTAAATGGAAGACTCAAACAACAGGTATCATAAGTAACACCAAGGACTACAGGCTGTAAATTTTAGGGATATATATATATAAGTTAATGTTTACTTTGATTGGTTTCCTAGATTTTTGTATTACAAACGAATGAAAGTATTTAATACTCACTGTATATTGTTACTATAGTTTCCGTATTATCTCTGGTTCCCGTTTTGTGAAAACTAAGTGTTCCTTCCCTTCCAGTTATGCTTCACTGCAACGACGTCATGTAACAGTAATTAGAATAATTTCTTTTACACAAGAATCCAGATTTTAGAACCATCAGCATTCGCTAACCTATATATTTGAAAATAAAGTAAGAAGGTGGTGTATACTAAGAAACAGTTCCTCAAGAACAAATTTTGGAATATAGTTAAATTTTCTGACATTAGTGTTCTTATTTTAAGATGGCTACTATGCTGTTTTGCCAATTGTGTATATGCATATACATAATTATACGTGCAATGTGCATCGTATATGCAAATATAACCAGGATAGACTTAATTGATGGGGTACCTAGCTACTCACCGTTTAGTTAAATACACTGATTGTTGCGTATCACATATTAATATAAAACTTTGTTATAAAGATAAAAAAGTTCTAACACTCGACTAGCGTAGTAAACATGTAACTGCAAGTTCACCGTGCACGTTGCAGATGCGCAACAGAGGTGGAAGAGTTTATTTGAAATGGGGGAGGGATGATACATTCATTAGTAGTGCAGTTTTAATACAATAATTGTGTTACCTATTGTTAAATACATTTGCATTCATTCATGCAAAAGCACATCTATCTTAAAACAAACAAATTTAACACCATTTTATTTAACTATACTTATACTTATGCGTTGGATTGCAGTTAATAGTTTTTCAATTTCAACGTTGCTTTTAACGTAGAGTAAATGGTGAAACTACGTTTTATTTTAGTTGTACTTGAAATATGCGTTACGTTTCAGTTAATAATTTTTCATTTTTCAACGTTGTCTTTCAAACGTCTTTCAACGAGTAAACGGTGAAACTACAACGTCATATTTTAGTTATATCTAAACTATGCGTTACATTTCAGCCACTAATTTTTCATTTTTCAACGTTGTCTTTCACGCAGAGTAAACCGTGTAACTAAAACGTTTTATTTTAGTTATATTTAAACTATGCGTTACATTTCAGTTAATAATTTTTCATATTCCCACGTTGTTTTTTAACGTAAAATAAGCAGTGAAACTATAACGTTTTATTTTACTTATATTTAAACTATGCATTACATTTCAGTTAATAATTTCTCATATTGTAACGTTGTTTTATAACCTAAAATAAACGATGCAACTACAACGTGTTATTTTAGTTAAATTTAAACTATCCGTTACATTTTTTAGTTAATATAACGTTTCTTCAATGTATAGTTAAAAATTGGTTATATAATAAACGTGTTACTTATAACCATTAACGTTGTTTCAACCAATACAACGTTAAATTCACGTAAATGTAACTAACTTGTTCTCACTGGGAAACCGCCAGAATGCCCTAAAGTAGCCTTAGGCAAGCTCAAGGAAAAGCAGTCAGCGTTTCCACTATTCGACGAAGGTTAAGGGAAAGTGGTTTAAGAGCTTGTCGTCCAGCAACAGGACCTTTGCTGACTGCAGCTCACGAAAACGGAGATTTGCTTTCGCCCGAGAATACATTAATTGGACAGTGGACGACTGGAGAAAAGTATTGTTTACGGATGAGAGCAGAATCTGTCTTTATGGTAAAGGTGGTCGAAATAAGGTCTACAGGAGAGCTGGTGAACGTTATGCAGCCCGTACTCGATCACCTCGAGTTGCTTATGGGATGGCTCATTAATGTTTTGGGCAGGATTTTTTTATGAGGCACACGTGGATCTCGTTTTAATTGACGGAGGCGCATCAACAGCACAACGATAGGAAAGATACTCAAAGAAGAGCATGTGATGCCTTATGCTGAATTTGTTGGCAATGGTTTACTGTTAATCGGGATAATGCACGACCGCGCACGGCATGGATGGTAGCACCATACCTTGTAGAAGTTGGTATTGTAAAAATGGGCTGGCCTGCTCTAAATCCAGATCTTTATCCGATCGAAAAACTACTATCAGCTCAAAAGACGTGCACCACGTGGCTTACCTGCTGTAACAATACGTGAAGAGCTCCGATTGGCTCTTATTGAGGAAAATAATTTTCCCCAAGCAGCCATAGAGAATGTGATATCTATGCCAAATCGAGTGAGACGCAGAATGGAGGTGGCAATATGCCATATTGACAACTGATTTTCGTCACGCCTTCCCTGTTCAGTTCAATTTGTTGTAATGTAAACTGTCAGTGAATTTTCTACAAAAAATTAAAAATTACACACATTTTGCTTAGCTTTCTTTTGTGTGCCACGAAAACGTAGGACAATATGCTAAAGCAATTCTTGAATCAGAAATCAGAAATATGCAGTAGATTTATTGCAATAAAAGCGAGTAATATATAAAATAAATTGACAATTATTTGTTTTAGAAAAATATTTATACATATACAAAAATCGGAATCCTCTATGCAGTTATCATGAATTATATTATGCGCTAAAACTTTACGGTCCAATTTAAAATTCGCGTTACATCCTTTTACCGCCAACATAAATCCAAAGGGCCAAATAAAACTTTTAACTCAGAACGGGTGATCGTTTCACCGGAAATAATCGCGATAGAATCCGAGGAATCCACGCCTCATCCACCTCTCGTAATTCCGACCTGCGAACCCGCCGGCATTGTGGCAACAGCAACAGTAATATTGCGGTTACAATGTAGTTAGTCCGTAATCTCCGTTTCGACAAACACACACACAAAATACAAAACGCTGCGTGTATACGGCGAGCGGTAACAGCATGAGACCGTCGTCGGTCGGCCGTTATCGAGTGTCGAATTTCCTTACCCGTTTCCTTTGGCCGGCTGCCTCCGCAGATAAATGGAATATTTGCGCCGTTATCAAACGGGGCGCTTATCGCCCGGGTCATTATCGCGAGCCACGCGGTCCCTAGTTTCGTCTCTCTCCGACTAGAGACCGGGCCCGGTTAAATGGTAGTGTTGTCGAGGGAGATTCGCCTCTCCCATTCCAGGAACGCTTACCTAATATGCTTTACTACTTACTCGCACATTTACACAATAGATGGGGAGACTGGCGATGAGGAGACTCATTCACACGAACTAGCAAGACGTTCAGGTAACCGTAGTGCTCTTTGATAGCATACACACGAAGCACGTAGCACAGATAAAGGAATTTGTGTAGTGGAAAACTCGCGCAAATTCAACATTTTAGCATTTGATAGGTGGGATTCTGAGCAAAGAGGTCTGATTCACAAATTTATGAATCTATACCGTACAAAAAATAATATTGGATTCTTACAAGTCAAGCAGCAATATGCAGTACCGGTTGATAGATGAGTGACCGTTCGAACAACACACACGACTCGGTGTATTCCGACACCCTCTAAGCCAAGAGGCTTCAAGGCCTGTAGTTCTGAATTGTTAATTATATATGTGAAATATGTTACCTTCTTTTATTTTGTTGCTCATAGATGGATTTCTTGCTCCAGGTTTTTTTACATTTAGATGTATAAAGCCGGTTTTCCACCAAACGGGCAAAACAAAAACAAAACAAAAACACGTGTCGAAAAAAACAAAACCGTATCTTTTTACAAACTTTTTCGGAACTCTAGTTCTTGGCGACTGTTGCTGTTTTGTTTTTGGTGTCCTGAATGAAATCGATAACATCAACAGATTTCGACAAGTTCATGAACTCATATCTGCCTAGTGGAAACAGTTGTATTGTTTTTTAGTTTAAATATGTTTTCGTTTTACTAGACGCATAGCCATATCTGGATTTGGTATTAAATCACATTTTTTATCTGGACAAAAGTGATGTAAAGCAATATCTGTGTTGAGATCGCTTTCTTTTTTCAAACTATAATGATAATTAAGAGCAATAATACTATTATTATTAAATGATTTTTATACTCAACAATATATTTCCTTTCGCAAACCCAATAAGTAAATCCAAACAAAACATTAGAGTTCTTATCTCTAAAGACATTCATTTGTTATTGAATAAAAAACAATCAAGCAAAATCCTACCATCAACTGATTGAAATGGACAGAAAACAAAACAGAAACTCGACTTGTCCGTTTGGTGGAAAGCCGGCGTAATAATGTTCCGTTAACTATATTTCTCATTACTCGCTATTATACTTTGTATTCTATGTCGTTTCCAACTATCACATCATACAAATAATAAATAAAAAAAAAATACAAGAAGATATATGATGCTATGCTCTGGATATCTTTCACAGTAATTATTCACAATTTGCGAGAGCGGTAAGAGCGATGGTGCTCTAAAGTTTATTTTACCTTTTTTCTTTTTTTTTTCTCTGTTTTCGTTTTGTTAATATGCATTGCGTAGTGTAGCTGTTTTGTATCTGATTTACTGAATTTTTCATTTCTGAATATATTGTTTTTTTGTATATGTTTTATTATGTATTATCATTAAGTTAATTTAATGACCCTGTAATTGGATTTTGTCTGTTGGGTTAATAAATGATTATTATTATTATGAAGAAAATAAATTCACATTTAAATAAAATAAACAAATGACATAATAATAGTTACACTTTGCGTATGATTGCATTGTCAAATTCTGTAACTTTTGAATCTACAGAAATCTACAGAAATCTGGACAGAATAACTATCTTTGTAAATCTGTTACAAATCATTTTTAATCATTTTTATAATTCATGCTCACTACACGTTAATTTGGTATTAGATTTATATGAACCGCCATTAGTTTTAGTTATTTTAGAAATTTTTAATATTTAAAGCTTGTATTCAAAAATCACTGAGGTGGTCTGTGATAAAATGATTTAGTTTCTGCTATTTACGGGTAGATGGCTCTGAATTTTAAATTTATTCTTTTTATTTGACGTTGCTTTAACCTCATTTATTTAGTGCCAGGAGAGTTTGAACACGTATTTTTGTATTAAATAAATTGTTTGTTATAGTATTTACGATTCCAACATACGTACCTGGTAAAACATAGCATTTTGGGAAAGAAATAAAGAGTTAAGCATGTTTTTGTGTTAAAACATTCTTTCATTTGTAAGTTTGGTGTTTTTACAACGACATTTGATCATTACTATTTTTCAAATTTTAACCATCCGAGAAGAGGCTTTGGAGACGCGTCCGTTAGCTAAGAAAATGAAAATAACTGAAATTTCGCGAAAATGTCATGTTGTAAAATATATCACATTTTTACAGCAATACTACGCTTCCAAAGTAACATAAACCATAATATGAATACGAGGATTATCGAAAAAAGTAACGGTACACTGTAAAAAATTACAGTAATTTTACCATGGTAAATCAGGAATATTACATGTAATAACGTTGTGAATTTACCACAATAAATCATGTAAATTTTGTTTTACATGTTTTTTCTAGGATATTTAACATGGAAAGAGAAATTTCGGTAAAATTTATAGCTTTTTCATGTAAGTTTTAGATGTAACAAAAATTCAAAAGGAAAATACAGGAAAAAACATGTACAATTTTGTATTTACTCTCAAAATTTACTTAAAAGTATAAAATTGACATTTTTTTTGGGGTATTTAGTGCACTTTAAAAGTAATTTTACTAGTGAACTATTAATTTTGCTGTAAAAATATGAGGATCTTTTATATTTATTTGTTTTTACGTGAATTTTCGGGTAAAACTATAGATATCACGGAAAATACGAAATTCATACGCTGCAATGTGATTGGTTATTGGATTATTTATCTGTGCGCGTAGGTAATCTATTCGTTTGTCGAACTTATTATTGGCTCAATGATATCATGTACGTCATAAACAATCGTAGGTTTCGCGTAAGCGTGTTCATTCTTGATCCCTGGTTGAGCGATTCAGTGTGACCTATTAGGTGCTATAAAAGAATTAGCTAAGTTGCTTGCTCTCTTTATAAAAATACATATGAAAATTACTTCAGTGTTCGGTAAATATAGAGTTCATATAAATATTACATACGAATTTTACAGTACAATCTTTGAAAAACACATCAGCATGTGAAATTTACTAGATGGTAGAAATTTAACCTTATGAAGCAAATTTACCTGTAAATTTGTTACCAACGATTTTACATGTAATTTTACTGCAACTTTTTTTACAGTGTAGGTACCCCAATAATTAAACTTGGATAAGTTAGTAAAAAAACTGAAAATCGTAGAAGTGTTTGCATTGCCATAAAACTAATAGAAATGTCTTCCAAATGTGGAATTACTTTCCATTTAAAATTTTAAAGATAGCTACGCTCTCTATTTTACATTAGAAGCCATGTGCGTATCTTTATAGGCAAAAGATCACAAATTGTCTCTAATTTCACCCTGTTTTTATTTCATTGCTCTATCTCATTCCCTTTAAAAGTTAAGAATGGGAGGGCACAATTTACGACCTCACTGTATATTAACATACGTCTAGCGTACTGTATAAAATAACTGATAAAATAATGTATTTTGCAAACTTGTAAACCGCAAAGGAGTTTTTCTATTTTTCCTCTCTAAAAAGTAACTCTAAAGAACCTAATTTTTTTTTACATTTTTTCCAAGATCTACACCTAATCAATAGCCGATTTAATGAAAAAAATAATTAGTTCCGTTTTCAACTGAATTCGGACCACTGTGCGGTGTTGTAAAAAAATAATTTAATAATTGAAAAAAATTAATCCCTTCTGCGCCACGCGCCTTCCAAAGTCATCAAGACGATCTAAATACCCCTATATGACAAAATTTGCACGCTAGAGAGCGCGCGACTTCGATCCAAACCGACGCACGATACTCCCTTTGCACAACATAATATTTAGAAACAATTACTGAAGCAGGTTGTTGCTGCTAACATAAAGAAGCAGTACCTTCCTGCTTTTTTTTAAGTGTTTAATTTTGGGATTGAATTCAGGTATAAGGTGTATGTAATCAGAATCCTGCAAGTGACTAAATATTTCCTCTGCTTATATTAACAAATATTTCTTTTTTAAATGTCAAATTTATTCGTGGATTCCGCTTATCCTACCTTATAAGTATGTACTTATATAAAAATATATGCTTATCATGATACATGTTGCATATTATTATATTGATATCTTGATATTTATAGCAACATCAATATTCCTTTACTAGCAAATACTCAAACTGTAGTACTTGATTCGCCGGCAATCTAAAATTTTAAAATAATCTCACATAATCCAATAACGGGCGGCAAAAACTTTCAACGGTACTGTACTTCGAAATACATTCCATGGACCCGACCAACCGATAACGTTCTCCTCTTTTCGCGTTTACGGGTGTTCCTCTGCGATCGTTCGTTCGCCCGGCCGGCGGGAAACGAATCGATTATTTATTTGTCCGTTGAAGTGGCACGCGTTATCGCGCCGAACACAAATAATAGAGATAAAGATATCGAAGTTCGTTATTGAAACGACCCTATACTCCTCTTGCGCTCTCCACTTCTTCGTTTCTATACCGTTCAGTGAAACGATTGACGCCTCATCAGCGACTCCCAATGAAAAATCGCCGAATATTATCGTCAAATTTCAGCCTCCTCCGATTCTCAATGTCTCCTCAGTATATTGGGATCTTTTCGAGCTACGTAAATGGCGCGAAGTAATCGATTGTGTATCTATTGGAAGGGAGTTGGAAAAAGAAACACGAAATTATGTTTGCGTAACGTTATAAAGGAAGTGTTTGAGAGCAGTTGCCTACCGCTCAAGATAGACGCGAATTTTTCTTGATGTTGTAAAACGCACGTGTGTTATCTGCCGATTATGTGATCGTTAGGTTTATTTTACCAAGCATCACCACTCGTAAACTATCTGCATAATTTATATATAAAAGTGTGTGGTGTTAAAGCAATAGCACTCTTTTTTGTTAGTGTAGTTACTTCTATAATGCACTGTTACAAGTAAAAGGTTAAAATTACACCAGGACTTGTAATATTCAAACAAGAGTGTAAATTAACATTTTGTTATACCTTACATCGTCCTTAGTACTTTTTAAAACGAAGTAATTTTACATTTTATTGTAGTTTTGGCACATTTTAGTTAATGAAGTTCACAACTGGAAAGCAGGGAATTAGATACCACGTGATATATTTTTGCTCAAAATAGGATGTAATTAAATTCATCGCCAGCCTCATATACATTGTGGGAGCCAGATGTAAGGGCGTGTAATGCAGCATGTAATGAACGGTTGGAATTTTAGAGTGCAGCACAGTTATTTATTTACTTATTTATTTATTTATTTTATGACATGGTTCAAGAGAACATGGACATAGTCAGAAAATTAATTACATGAATATTATAATGTAAAATCAGTGAATAAAAATTACGAAAAGAAAAAATAACCAAAAATGATGATACTAGCTACTCAGCTACCTTAATTAACTTTCACAAATTTCTCGATGCTGTAATAACCTTTTCTCGAGAAGAATTGTTTTTAATTTGAATTTAAATTCTCTCATCGATTGCATTTTTTTATTGCCTGAGGTAATTTGTTGTAAAATATTACTGCTCTGGGATACCTGGGATTCGTCTTGTACAACTTCGTAGTATGAAAGGGTACTGCTAAGTCTAGGCAATGGCGTGTGTGCATCACCTTATAAATATATCTGTTATTGACGAAAGCTTTTTCATTAACTTACAAATTAAAATTAAAATTTCAGGATTTCAAATACCTATGTATAGACATGGCAGAGGCAGAATATTTAATTCTTTAAAAAGTGGCCGACACAATAGCATAGACGATACACACAGCGTGCTTCTAATGATACGTTTTTGTAGTATAATTAACATTTAGCACCAATTGATGAACCCCAAAAGATTAGGCCATAACTGAGACGGATAATCTAAGCGAGTGCACATTCACAGCCCAACGAAGGTTACGAATGGCATATATTGCAGTACATAACTTCCCTCAAGCATCTCGCAATGACTGTTGAATTTTAGATTGTTATCAACAATAAGACCCAAAAGTTTAACCACCTTATTATCCGGAAGCAAATCGTCGATCAAACCCATATGAAGTCCACCATTATCAGTCACTGACGCCGTGAATCTAATAACATTTGCTTTATTTTTATTATGTATTAAACGATTCGCATTACATCAGTCAGTCATCTGTCAGCGTAGGTCCAAGAATCGACCCCTGACGAATACCGCAGCTCATTTCTAGATCCTTAGAATATTCTTTAAATTTAACATTATCAATATTCATCTAACGATGAATACGTTACTCTAGAGGTCCTAGTATGTGTAAAACGACTCTAAGGCAATAAAAATTCTTAATCATCTCGTTATGTCAAAAATGGAATAATTTTTTAGATCAAAAATTTGAAAAAAAATCCATAAAATTTTCTTGAAAATTATAGGAGTTTGATGTAGTTCCTATAATTTATTTATATCGTAGGTTAATTGTAGATATTTAACGCTTTTGTATTCTTAATTTTATTAATGTACTTATCCTTAGGAGGGATATTTTTTTCTTTCAAACGCGCTAGTAAATATTTGTGATTGTTGTAACTGTAGGCGGTTTAATCCTTTAAATTCCTTTTCTTATGTAAACAAATAATGTGTCGAATCCAACAGTCTAGGCAACTACAGAATTTATGAAGCATTAATAATGATAGTATATGTGAAACAAAAATGTTTAATAGTATTGAGAGGCGCGTTCCTACGTATACACGCTATGCGTTCAGTAAAATTTGCGTCCACATTGTACCCAAACTTTCCTTTGATGGTGCGCCAAAAACTGACCACACTCGATGCAATGTTAATTGCATTCCACAAGGTCCGTACACACTGGTTGCATTACACGTTGTGCCTGTAGGATGTATGAGGCTTTACAGTTTAAGTGAAGCATTAAAGATGAGAGGCTTTGCCTTAAAATACGGTTGCTATCCTGTTGGATTTCCACCATTTGTCCTATGTGCAGAGCTTTTTTAAGAAATTTCTGAGCCACTGTTACTTTATTGCAAATGTTTAGTTGACCGTATTTAATATTGCTGATTTAACAATATGGAGCCCAGCTTACTTTTTTGTTAATCTGAACGATAAAGACCGAATTGGCACAGTAATTTTTTGACACACAAATAGAGAGTCTCCATTCATAAAGCAACATTGATCGGAGAAAAATGCATTGTAACTTAAGGGGAGGTTTACATGTATTTGACTGGAAAAATCGATTTTTAGTTTTTTGCATTTTTTGAAAGCTCTAAATATATAACATACATGATTAAAGCGATTTCGTAATATTTGCATTGTTTAAGCCGCTACGGCTTATTAAAAGAGCGGGTGTACCGAACACAAACGGAGCAAATTAGATGTAATACTATATTCGACTCGGGGCTGCTCGGGTCGAAATATCATACTTATTGTTTGTTAGTGTATGTATAGTTGTCTTTATTGATTAGAAATGCCACTGCAGTCGGGATCACAAATAAACGACAGAGTAGCTATTTATATTACAATAATATGAAGCAATTAGATCCGAAATAAAACGCACATTTGAAGAAACTGATCTAACAATATTTCTTTTACTTAAAACACACTTTCCCACGCTTTAGAAAACTACTTACCATAAAATGTATCAATTTATTGCAGATGCACTTACTTACACTAAATTTCTTATAAAAGCTGGCTAGAATATGATAGCAAAGGTAACCGCACTACGGATCACCAGAATAGCACGGAAAAATGGAAGTCGATGCGATGCCTTAAAAGAAATCTTTGCACGATTTCGGATAAGCGACTGAGACAAGACAACTTTTTAAGCAATTTGTGATTTTTAGCCGTACGAAGATGTTACTGTTCAAGAAAAAAAGAGAATGCGTTGGAGATGTACAAAAAGAATGAGTGGACTTTTGAAGAAAGGGCGCTGGTAAACTGACTGACAAAGTTATTGATAATTTAAACAATAGTGTACTGTGGACTAGCAATTAGCCAACATCCAGATTCTGCATAAAAAATAAAGGCAGCTATTTGGGCTACATTTCATTATAAATGTTCAACCGACGCGGATCCACGACACATTTATTGTCCAAAAGGTGTAGACAGCCTGTGTAAGTGGCGCGTTGCAGAAGCGAAGGTTGAGCTTGCTTCATTCATACATGACCCTTCTTTTGCAAAAAAAAAAAAATCAAGATGCTATTAGGCCGATTTATGAAGTTCTTCTAGAGTTATTTCTTGCAAAGATGCATTGGAAAACATTGTCAAAACTGAAACGACTCGTTTAGTTCATGTTTGTAGAAACTAGCTCCAAAAGATTTATACTGCGACCCATAAAACAATTCAACTTGCTACCTACATTGCCGCAAATTTATTCAATGAAGGTTACTTTTCTGTATTACAAATAATGAATGCGGTGGGAATTGCAGTAGGACTTGATACCAAAAATGTCGTCATCAATTCTGATCGTCAGCACATATAACGAGCAGAGCAGAGTATGTCCAGCGCTGCAAAACTTGCTGTGCTGTCTAAAGGGAAGCAACAAATTTTGCAAATGCAGAAGTATGAAGAAGAAGAAGGATTAATGTATGGTGCTGGAATAGCTGACTAAGTGTATGTTGAACTATTTGTAAAAAATTTTGCTGAGAAACTTTGAACGCGTTTTTCTCGAAACATGATTTTTCAAATCTGCGTAAGTTCTAGTTCTTCAAGTGTTCAATATATCAACTTAATTCTTTTGTTTTCTTAATGTAAACAGTTTTTATTGGAGGTTATACCTATTAATATACTAAAATTGCAATATTCCACATTTTTATATCCACATAAACACAAAAAAGAAATAGAAAATAATCAAATCAGAGTCCAGGTATCTGCCACATTGTTTGCTTTCGACTTATTTGGTTAAATTTGGGTATAACCTCCAACAAATTTAATATATTTCTAACTCTTCTTTTTATTTTCAATTTCGGATCACTTTTGCGTATGCTAGAGTTTACGCAGTTTGACCGTGTTTTCTGTGCACATGCTACCTAGATACAAAATAGCGAACGTTATAGTGGTCTTGTCATTAAAAAAAATATATTTTTTTAATGTTCAAGTTTTAATTTATTTATTAAGAAAAGCCGTATTTCGTATATCTTTTCCTTTGTCTGAAAAAAAAGCTCAAAGTTTTTGGACTTTTCCGATATATATATGTAAACCTCCCCTTAATGTTCGACGAAATGTATTTAGAATAATTAATAAAAAAATATTTTTTTAATTATTTGGTTATTCAATAATAAATTGTAAATTTTATTTCATCATTATTAAGATAATTATTTTTATTTGAATAGGTAATTATAATTTATAAAAATAATAATTTTCACCTATTTGTAATAAAAATTTTACTAGTATAATTTCTTCTCTAGACTACTACAGTATTAGAGTAGCGGCACAGTAAACTAATTGAGGAATCGCTTTTTCATTCCATCGATTGGGCATCCATTGTTCACTATTTAAAAAAATTAAGTCAATATAGGTATATCGCATAAAATACAGAAATTTAGAAAGTAATGAGTAGAATCGAGTAAGTCTCGTTTCAAGCAAGTTCCTACTTTCAAAAAACTCGAGAATGCTACATCAAATTCAAACAAGTTTGCCGTTTTGAAACTGGGAAGTAATTGATCAAAAGTTTCCAGGGAAAGATGAGTAGTTTAATAAAAAATGAAATATGTAAAATAAAATTAGTTAGTAGGGCAAAAAATTGGATAGCTCCTAAAATGATGCGTGTGGAACTCCTATTCATTACTCTTCATAATTTTCGAGCGACAATTCCCAACAATGCTATTGCCATGTGGGTGCTTTATTTCAGAAAAAGTTAAACTAATTAATTACCTACTTGTTTCTTCAGTAACGATTATCACTTGAACGTAATCTTCGCTTCTGTTTTATAGAAATAACTCTGCTTAGGATATAGTCTGTTTAATTTTAACTGTCACGCCAGATATCTCGGCTGTTAGAGCTACGACAAAAGGTTAAAGAAGAAAAGTTGTTCTACATCTAATTCCCTATTAGATGGGTTAAAATAAAAAAAAAAAAAACAATTGATCATCAATCTGTCAGATATAGCAAATACATACAAAATTTTAAATGGAATGTACCCAATTTTATTACGTATTTTGAAACTCTAAAAAATTCTCTTTTCAATGATATATCATATATCTTAGTTAGCTAATCATTCAAATATATAAACTAAAAATGACAACTAGTATAATACTCAATTAATAGTACAGGATTATTGGCTTACTAGTTTCGGATAAAACTTAGCCATGTCAAAATCAAGGGCAAATAGCAACATAATTTAAGTGACATATAAACTTGAACATTGAAAACTAATTAAAATAATCAAAATTTTTAAAAACAGCCATTTCTATACGTAAATTATGTTCCAGCCTTGTAAATGTACGAGGATGTGTGGATGTCCTCTTTCTGGATACATAGTTTGATACATCGCATATGCTTCTCTATTATTGCCATGACATCTGATGTACATAATTAACATACCTATTTTTTCATCATTAGAATTATGATCATCCATTTCATGCTACTTTTGATGAAAATAATAATACGTATGAATTTTCTCAGTTAGTTTGACACTAAAGCTGTAGTAATTGTTTTCACCGCTTATCGTTTTAAGTGATGTGTTCAATTCGTCTATGCCTGCATTTGTAACAAACTTTTCAATTTATGTTTTTAAATGATCTCATAACTAAGACATATGATATATCATTGAAAAGATAATTTTTTAGAGTTTCAAAATACGTAATAAAATTGGGTACATTCCATTTAAAATTTTGTATGTATTTGCTATATCTGACACATTGATGCTGAATTGTTTTTTTGTTCTAAGCCACCTAATAGGGAATTCGATGTAGAACAACTTTTCTTCTTTAACCTTTTGTCGTATCTCTAACAACAGCCGAGATATCGGGCGTGACAGCTAAAATCAAACAGACTGTATATATCAAAGTAATATATGGAAGCATCAGTATTTATATATGTAGTTAAAGAACTGAATACAGATAACAAAGGGTTAAAAGCTAATTCCTATAACTGTTCGAGTCTCCAACGTTCACACGTATAGTTAACCACAACGATCGAACACAACGGGGATAGACAGCGGTAGTTGCAAATTGCTTGTTAAGTTGTTTAATAAAGGAAGCTATTATGCTGTTTGTTGTAATTAATAGATTATGACGTTTCAAATGGGAGGAGAACATATACATAATATATGGCGATCATGAAATGGAAATGCAGATACATATACACTGTTAGATATAATCTATACAGCATTAATTTTGATGTCTGCATAAGCTTTCAATAATCGTTCAATTAATTTTACCATGGCATTCCTCTTTAACTCTAATATCAGTATTAGGGTCATCTCTAAGCTCAAAATTCGAATGAAAGGAGTCAGGCTTTTGCTGTAAAACAGAGATTGTAATATTGAGTGCATGTCGGTGATTCCTATTTCCGAATTCTTGGTAAACGTTACTATGATTTGCTACATATTTTAAATTTTAGTATACACACAAGTTAGAAAAACATTTTCGTGTCATAACAAAACGAACATTAGAGGAGAATCCTAGGGACTTAACTAAAAACTAATAATTTACATAGAACAAGTGCACTACTTCCAGAAATTATAATAACAACATTGCATAAGAACTTATCTGTAGCTATCTGATTAGATAAATAAATTCAATAACGATGAACATCAGACGCTTTAGTAGTTCCAATAACTTAGTTCAATTAAACTGTTGGAATACTACACCGTTCCAAACTTCCAAGTTGAAGTTCCCAAGTTGGAAATTAGATTTACTCGCAAAAGCTGAAACTAGTACTTGCTAGTTATCAGACTATTCTACCTATGAAAGAGAAAAAGTATGCTCTGTTATTTGTTTCATAAATTGTCGGAAGAATTATATACAATGATATTTGTGTATTTTTTAATCAAAAATCTTAATAATTAAATATTTGGAATGGTGTAGATAATAAAATTAAAATATAATTGTCCTTTCTATTCACGTTTAATTTAAACAAATTTTACAACATGTTTCGGCGTGACGCCATCATTAGGTATATTTGTTATATGCTAAATAATGTGAAAAAAGTCAAAAAACACTTTAAATATTGCAGCAATGAGAATGGTAATACAGTGTAACACAAATTATTAATGGAGAGAGAGATATGGATTAAACGTGAATGGAAAGAACAATTACATGTTAATTTTATTATCTACAAAAATCTTAATATTTTAATGTTACCCTTGACCTCCTGTGTTCGCAGGACAAATATGAAAAAAAAAAAACAACCTACATATATGGCAATATGTTGTATGTTACTTAAGTTTGTTTGATTTGTGCTGTAATTGAGGGTGCACGGAAAACTATCGTATGAAGTAACATGTATTAGAATCAGAGTTTATTTTAGTGCTTTAATATTGAAATTGAAAGCCTTTTGCAATGTTGCAATGCATAGTTGCTACTCCACGCTACAGTTTCAATCACTCGCTCCAGTATTTCTGGCGTAGTTTCCAACACTGATGCGTTTATTTGTTCCCTCACTTCGTTGGCATTTCTTTGATAAAACCCCAAACAAGCAAGTCTAAATGGTTAACATCGGGTCACCTAGCAAGTTATGATGTTCGACCACCTTGAACATTCTTGAGTTTTGAGAATATTCTTCCAGCCACTCTCTAACATTAAGAGCATATCGAGCAGAAGCTCCATTATGCATGTGCAGCATATTTGGTCAATTTTATGTCATCTATAACTTCTTCCAAAATATTGAAGTATTCAGCAGCATCTAGATGATTCAGAAGGTAAATTGGTCCAATAAATGTATGGTTTATTATGTCTAACCAAAGGTTAAGAGAAAACTTTTTTGATGGCCATGCTCACGAAATTGGTGCACAAGCTGTGATTTGGTAAGGACTTTTATAAAATTAAAAATAGGACAAGACTTAAAATACCACCTTGCAGGATCCCTTTTGCGTGATTTAAGTTTCAGGAAGTAACGCTCCTTGCATGCCATACCCTTTACACTTTATTCGTCGAACAGATAGAATGTGAAACAGTATAGGATACTTTTCTTTAAACTTTGAAGTGCTACTTTTAATACAACTTTTGTATTTGCATCATGCGTAGCGAACTTTCGGTTGTTGCAAGCTTATAGAGACGCTAATTTTCTGTTCACGTATTGATAATAGAAATACGGGTGCTTTATATTTCAACTTTTCGGTAAATATAATACTAAAAGTGTGTTAATTGATTTTTAAGTGTTAGTTTAATTATTATTATTAAAAGATCAAAAATTTCAAATTCATTTATTTCATTTCAATTCACAGATTAAGTACTTGTAGATACTTAATCTGTAGAAATATCTTTAACCTGAATTCACTGTTTCCTTCCTTTATTAATCTTACAATAGAATATTTAAAAAAAAAAATGCAAAATGCGTCTATGAGTTTTATTTCCGTTTTAATAATTCCAGTCTCTATATCAGTTACCTGTCATAACACACATTTCGAAATTGATTACTGAAATCACTTTACTTAATGGAAATGAAACTTGCAAGAATTGTAACCAATGAATGGCTGTGTACGAAACTAATTACACATTCACTACCCGCGATTACATTATTAAATTAAGCCATAATTTATGCATATGAATAGCTGCATAATGATTAAACTAATGGAGAAAAGATAAAATAGGAGGAATAAGTTGATTTAAATTAATATGGCCTCTTTTCTCGGCAAGTTTTATTGCTGTTAACTGTAATATAATAGTAGGTAACAATTTAACACGTTCATATCCCACCTACAACAACATGTTAAGCTTGGTTTAATTTTATGAAACACTTAAAAAATTGCATTCGCTGTGTGCATTAAATCCCGGAATACCACCACCGCAGTATGAATCCGATAAGAACAACGAAGGAGTCATCGGGGTTTGAATTTCTAAGCCTAACTACTTCAAACAACAGCTTTCCAATATGGCAGTTTGTTATTGTTTACGTTGATACCTACATACATTAATTTACTCTTCGGTTTAACCTACACGATTTACTTCTTTAATTTATTTATATTAGGTATTATATTAGCTTTATATTACCTATGCAGTGTTAAAAACAATTAATGAACCTTGATAAGGAGCATTATTTCTGTAAAAGGAAAGATTAGTGGCCGTAACATTTATATTACTTGTTATAAGTATATTATATTGTTATGTTCGATTGAAGTAACCGTGAAAGAAGACGCCAATGGCCATCGTGGTGCTGTGCCATTCGCTATTGCAAAATAAATTCTGATGCTAAAGATGGTCGCAGTTTCTTTGGATTTCCGAGTGAATCTATTTTTGTAATTACTTTTCGAGAATTATAAATAGCAGGACAAAAATTAAGAAAAACTATTGTCCTTGTGCAGAGTTTCCTAGGCCATATTAAATTAATTTGTTTGATAGATATTCATTTTAAACTTTATCGGTATTTATCACAATAACTAATTAAATGCAATTCATTTTTATGTTCACTGTTTAAAATAATGTAACTTTAGTGTCAACTGTATTAAACACTGTAAGTTTTAATCATCACATTTCACATTTATTCACATTATAGACAACTCGATATTATTTATTCTCCGTCTGAAATTCCTATTTGTGCACCGCCAAACATCATTTTTGACAAACTTCTGTGGGTTGGATGTTAGAAATAAATTAGCCGAATAAAAAGAAACAGTCTTTGTATTACACAGAACGATATAGTCATAACTCTTGAACCCTAATTAAAAGTTATTGTGTATTCGTGTCAGAAATTTGAAGTCACGTACCCTTCCACCGATGCGTTGCATTTTTATTAATTTATTTGAGAAAAAACCACAACATATTTATTCCTGGAAGAATGTTACTATACTATAAACTATAAAATATAAACAAAGATTTAGTTTCAGGAAGAGGAAAGAATGTGAAATTCCATTATTGTAACTGACTTACAAATATATGTATCATTTAATCAAACATTATTTTACTAGAATCGTGTTTTTTTTTTGTTACTATAGCTGTTCAGAAATATTTGAAATAATATTAGAAGAAAAGACGCATTTTGTGGATTTTTCTAATCTATTTTCCAACTTTATTTAAGATGTAATTTACTGCACACGTTTGAAAATTCCCGGCAACAGCTTTACAAGATAGCAGCTAGGCCTGAAGGTCGTTGAAAACGGACCACAAAAGATCAAAGGATTTAATGAGGTCGTCCGTACTGGTTTATACTGTGCCTACCACCTTCAAAGTGATACTGAAAATTAAACCAAGTTTAACATGTCAGTAAAAATGGGAATCAGTGTTAGGAATATTTAGTTTGGATTGTGTATCTACGAATGTCTATAATGAATTTGGACTAAAACAATATGTATAAAGGAAAAATTAAAAGCAATATGCCATTAGCACACATATATTTAATCCCATTGAGGATTGATTCTATTAGAATTATTTATTTAATTATATCGACAGTGTAATTCTCTCTATACATTGCCCTCAACAACTTTGTGCATATAGAATATGAAATCAAATCTGCAATCATATAACCTTTATAGGTATACGAAAAACTATAAACCCGCTTCTTCATTGTCAACGAAAAGCTATAAATTTCACGCAAGATCTCCAAAGCAAATCCGACGATGAACTGATTTCCTCAGTATCTCTTCAAAGGAGGAAAGTTTATGCCTAAAGGCATCTGTTCTCGATTCCTCCTATTTTACATTACTTCTCCTTTTTCTCTCTCGGAATTTCCATCCAGAATAATAATAGAAAGCCAGAGATATCAAGAGTCCAAACGACCGCCGCTTAAAGTATCGTTTGTCGCAGCCGCAATGAATTCGGTTCTTTGGCGTATAGTTCGGAAAACCGTCAACAATGCCGTCCAGTATTTGCTGTCGCTAAAGTATGCAGCAGCCGGTATACGGGGAGGTGGAAACGCGGCTGTGTTTCTGATTGGGACGCGAAGGGATGGCGATATATGCAAATAGCGGTGATGCCGATACCCGCATGTTCTCTCCCCTTTCTGACCAATTCGGGCCACCCCAGTAGGTACATACTACGTGAATAAAAAAAAAGCGAGGTAATTATTTATTGCGAAATGCATGTATGATGTTGAATTGTTTTTGTTTTGTGCGATATCGGTGAAATACTGGAACGGTATAAAAATATCTGGTATAAAAATTATTGAAACGGTTCACGTGAATCAGAATAGATTAATAAAAATCCACATTGTGAGAGCGAAATATTTCTCTATGGAAAAAAGAAACAATTTGGCTATCGTCTAAGTTCATTTTTCTCTATCTCTATTATCTCTATTTCTCAGGCATTTAAACAGTAACTTTAGTTAACAGAAATTTAAGATATAAAGGTTGATCACAAATAAAAAGAAAAAAAAAGTTTATTCACATTTTACTTTATTCGGATGGGGTTGACAATAAGTATGATGGACGAAAAATTTTTAAATTGGAATTAATATTTGGAAAAAGTCCTGCTTGGTCTAAAACTTTTGTCGTTTGCTTTCGATATTTTAAAATCCATAAGGCTTTTGCAGTTGTGTCAAAACTGTTTTTGTTCCAGGTAAGGTGGCAGTATGTCAAAATGTTACTAAGAAATAGTGTTCAGAATGCAAAGCTATTACAGTATGCAAATTTCATCATCGGCCTACTTTGATAAAATCCATTGTTTGTTAATTTCAGGTAAAGTACTATTTGCGTTCACAGTACGCCAATATGTTACTAAAAAAAAAAAATGGTTAAGGCAAATTTATAAATTTTTAGACTGATCGGCCTACTTGATAATAATGATGGACTTAATAATAGACGGAAAAACTGATCATGATTATTAAAGTAGGCCAATCTGTATGAAAATTTGCATTACTTTATAACTTCTTACTCTATGCATTTTTTCATAGTAACATATTGGCATGCTGTGGACGTAAATAGTATCCTACCGAAAACGAAATTGGCAATGGATTTTATCAAAGTAGGCCGAGGACTTCGAAAAATTTACATACCGCCATAGCTTTTCATTCTGACCAACATTTCTTAGTAACATTTTAGCGTTACTGTGAACGAAAACGGTACTTTATCTGGAACAAAAGCATTTTTGACTCAGCTGTAAAGACCTACTAAATTTTAGAAACTCCAAAAAAAAAAAAGAAACGATAAATAAGTTTCACAGCAAGCAGGTCTTATTTTCCAAATATTAAATTCCAATTAATTTTTTTTGTTGTCTATTATACCTATTATCAATTCCATCCATACACTATATATAAAAACAACAATAGAATTACATAATACATGAACCATTTACATATACGCCCACACATCCAATAAATTAACAAGTTTTTTTTGACATTGCAATATAACACCAGTGTTCAAATCTAGACTTATGTACATTATACATGCTATCCCACAATCAAGTAGGCAAACTTAAGGCAGAAGCATCTGACATAATTCAGAATAAAATATCTTCATGAACCTTAATGGGCAATTGACTAGTTTCCATATACAGGACGGCTTTGATAATGACATCATTGCTATCTCGGAAGGTATAGGAGATATAGAGTCGCTTAGATGGGAGAAAAATTGCTTATTTTAGAGATTAATAAATTCATTAAAAAAAAAAAAAGCCCTTGAGTTTAGTATATATGGAAAAAAAATATATCGAGATATTAAAATAACTTGGTTATAAGTTTCTAGAATCTACAATAGACCATTTCAGTTCTATAGAACCATATTTTTTTAAATACGGTCCTGTATAGGTTTTGCATTTACTATATTTTTCCACACAATTCCTTATTTTTTTTTTTCACGCCGCTTGCGCAATAACTAGATGAGAATAATGTTTTATTCTCCCTATGCCTTTTCCCCACTTATGCCAATTTTGTAACTCTTATACGAGGCCCTCAAAGTAATACATATTTTTAATTTTAATAAAGCCTTTTTCACTTTTGAGACTAATAAAGCAATAGAATGCGTTCGGTATTTTTCAATGTTTTATCACTAGACAAGGATTAAAATTAAACAAGATTGAAATTTATAAAAAAAATACATGTCCACCACTTATACTACGGGCACGTTGCTGGACGGGCCATTCCTACAAATGCCCACGGACAGCATGGCACCCGAAATTATCTTCACTGAAAAGATGAAAATCTCCATACCGAACAGAGATCAGGCACGTAATGAGATCACTCCTAACGAAAATTGGTACACGGATGGATCCAAATCCAGCCAGGGGGCAGGAGCCGGTATTCGTGGTATTCGTGGCCTCATCAAAGGATATCCATAAACCTGGGGAAACATACAACGATCTTCCAGGCAGAGGTATTCGCCCTTGCGGCCTGCGCAGAAATGATTGCAAAAGGGGGCTACGTGAGGAGGAAAATTAATATAATGACTGACAGCCAGGCTGTCATTAAGGCAGTCTCGAACCCTTTGCAAACTATCTCTCAACACACTGGCACGAGACAACACGGTGTCTCTGATTTAGGTGCCGGGACATGAGAATATAAAGGGCAACGTAATAGCCGATGAACTATCCAAGGAGGGCTCTAAGAGACACTTCATTGGTCCAGAGCCCGTATGTGGGATCACTAAGGAAGGTGAGGAAGATCTGGATCTGGTTAGATACAGAAAGTACAAAGAAATGGAGGTCGGCTGGAGGTCAACTCCTTACCAAAACGCTGATAGGGGATGGGGATGGTAGTTTCTCTGATAACCTACTCAGGCGCAGTAAGAAAGAAGTTAAAACCATTACTGGGTTGGTAACTGGACACTGTCCTCTGAAAAAGCATCTATACAACACAGGCCGGGTAAGCGAACCGTGGTGTAGAAGATGCGAACTACAGGAAGAAACGAGTTTACATGTAATCTGCACATGTGACGAACTGAGGGTACTTAGGGGGAGATCTATTGGAGCCCTCGAAGGTCCTCAAGTTTCCACTGGGCAAGATACTGGGCTTTATAGAGAACACCAAGCTGCTCGAGTGGCAATAAAAAAATCAATAGGGATGGTACAATGAGCACCTAGCTCAAGTGCCCACCCTAACTTGAATGAATGAATGAATATGTCCACCATTTTGAAGTTGTTTATATTTTGTTATACGTTAGATACATTGAATGTTTATGAATCATTTCTTAATATTCTGTAAAAATTCTGTACTTTAGAGAGAAAATACACTAAATATTAAAAATGACATTATAAAGAACCGTGAAGCATTCATTTTATCTAGTAAGTTTTCATGGAAAGCCTTACTCTGGTAGCAGGACCTGGAAGCTGATAGCCAGGATATTGTTACTATCCTTCTAGGCTTGCAAGAGGCAGCCTCCACGTTCTTTCAGTTCCGATAGCTATGCCGTTTTCAGGTATTTCCTCCATTCTTCGTAAACGATGAAGGCGGCTGCTATGTATATCCTCAGCTGTTCTTCAGGTGCTTAAAATGAACTGAAAGCAAATAAAATACAGAAATATATAATAAAATCTGTTACAAATTTCGAAAATCATGTGTCGTGTAGACTCCGCATTTCGTAAAATATAACATTTTGACTATGTGATCTTTATATATCTTATAATTCCTATGTCACATCTATATTGGAAATTGATTGAAGATGTAGGTATTACCAATGTTCCTCGTTACTATAACTGCACAAATATTGCTGCTGTCTCTTCTTCCATTTGCTTTCCCATGATATCAACATGTTTCTATATACGTAGCATTCATATTTTGTTTTTGGATATGCTGTGGTGCTATTTTAATTGATTTGTACATACAGTCACCGACATTAACATTTAGCACCGTCAATGTGTGGTTCGAGTGCTAAATAATAATGTCGGTGACTGTACATAGCTCTCTTGTTAGAAACCATAGTCTGGTACTAGTAAAATAAACAACAGAATTATAAATTATCGGTCGTTCGTGGCTGTAGTTTTTATTACTATATTTACAGCAGATATGACATATTTTTATCAACAAAATTTATCAGAGATTACAGTAAATTTTGAAAATTCATTGACGTATTTCCAATTTGCAATTCCAATGCCAACAACTCTGACCCGTTTTGTCGCCACTTCGCAATGACGTGACGTTAGTTCCGTTTGTTTTACGCGAGTCACAGTTGTTTCAATATTTAAACATTATGAACATTTAATAACCGCCAGCTGCGCGTTATCGAAACGTCTATTTACAATAAATTTAAATACAATGGAGGCAACACAACAAACAACTCAGTTATATAAACACTGAAGTGGATCTGAGTGAATGTACTTCTGAACTATATGTACATTATATGTAGTTCGTATGAATATATCATGGCAAATAGAGTGTAATAAATTTTGGTGGTAATTATATAAATATTTACATAAGTACATGCTGTTCCAATTTACTGCATAGCGATTAGTATATTACATAGTTCAATGGCGAGGGTAAAATTAAAGTATGACGGTTTTAATATAGAATATTTTGCTGAAAATAAAGAGATTTTTTTTTATACACAACTTAATTTTTAACGAGTCATCGTCAGTATTCCTGATAAGTAATTTCGGTTACATACACGATATGAAAGCGAGAGTTCACACCAACGTCATCTGTTAGAAGACTATCAACGTTTTACGCTTTTCGTTAGTAGATGTCGACACTGTCTAGGTGAAGCGTGGCACACATCAAGCGACAGACGAGCCAACGCAACGTTAAAATTCGGTATTTTTTCCCAGTGATAGGCAGATCAATAAGTGGACTTTTACTGTACGTAACAACGCAGCATATTTCACGATTTATGCCGTTCTGAAATCTGTAATTTATAGCCGATATATCGACATTTAGAGTATCAGATTTGTTTCTACTTTATATTATCAGTTCCGTCGTATTTGTATAGTGTTTGTATGTGAACATTGCATGTATGTAAATGTATGTGTGCCGTCTGTTCTGTCTGTCGATATTATGTGAATACATTTTCCATGTTAGGCATGACGCAATCGCACCCATTTTAGACGTCGACTGTGGCGGAATTTATTAAACATCGTGAAGTCACATGCGAATGTCACAGAAATTACTTTTGCATTTTATGTACATATTATGTATGGTTTTGTGTTAAGCATTTTTATCTCATTGACTTTTATATGTTTTCTTCCAGATATATCTACACAGGCACAAATATAAATATACCATGAACCTGTCATGTGCCCACATAAAACATACTAACTTATATTTGTATATATGTATGCTCACATATTTGAAATAAATTAAATCTATTCAAAACTTATTATTTATGTATTTATTTTATTCTTAATTCTTTACAGATAGTCAATCAAGTAGTGCCATTCAGTAATTGAAAAAAAATTAGGTGAGTTCATAATTTCTTATATTTAATTTTAATTACATTTATATATTTATCCTTAATTAAATTGAAATTATTCTCAATATTCTTATTTGATACAAAATCTAAGAGATCAAGTCTTAAAATTGTGATAATAAATATACGAAATATAACCTTTTAATATTTAATTATAACATTAAATATTAAATTATGGTTAAATTATTAAAGATTTAAGTGCTTTTAATATTTTGACAGCCTGTATATTTCTCAGTGCTTTGAAAGGTAGTAAAATTTGTAACAAAAAACTCTTGTGTAAAATTGCTATACAATTATAAAAAAAGCAACATGATATTTTAATTTGGGACAGTTTCGCAGCATAGAAATCGCAGTAGCATTATTTTATTCTAAATCAAAACAAATAAAATACAATTCTATATGCTCTCATAACTTCTTGCGCAAATTTAATTGTAATTTTCAAGAATGTTAAAATCACATCCTGTATATACCAAAGACCTCAGTCAGTTGTTAAATTCAATAATTTCTTTACAACAGCCGAGTTCAGGATTTGTTGATAGTTCTTCTTTCAGTTTTGAAGATATTTTTGCTGGTGCTAATATAAAGATTAGTATCAAGAAATAAATAATAATAAAAAAGCATTATTACGGAAACGTTCCAATCGAAAACATAGTCAGGCAATAAGCTTAGCTAGGACGACTTTTCTCCGAATTCTTCTTCTCTCGAAATCTTCGTTTCCATCTTTAATAAGACCCATATAGTTTAAGCACTTAAGTCAACATATGTCCCTCGTCGCCTGCATTTCGCTGAAAGGATGTTATAATAAGAAATTGATCTTCATGAATGTCTGATGAAGCGCATTTCAGTGTATCAGGCTAAACAGAAAGCAAAACGGCCCTTATTGGTTTTTGGAAGCCATTACACAGTCCGACGATAACGGTATGGTGGTGCAATTATGCAATTATTGGGCTGTACTTCTTTGAGGATTAGAATGAAAACGCTTATAGTCAATTCTCCACATTATGTCGACATGATAACCCTGTTTTCAACATAGCAATGGAACCTGCTTCCACAAAACAAACCGAATACATCATTCCAGCAAAGTAGTGAAAGGGTATCAATGACTGTTTCCAGATCGCACTATTTCCAAACACGGGGTCATTGAGTGGCTTCCAAGGTCGCCAGACCTAACGACATGCGGTTACTTTTTGTGGGCCTATCCCAATAGTAAGGTTTTTATTGATAAACCAGGAGATATTTCGGAGCTGAAAAGAAAAATTATTTAAAAAATTTCCAACATTCCGTTAGATATTTTACAGCGTGTTATACAGATTTCAATGTCCGACGTTAGGAAGTTGTAGAAGAAAGACGAGACCATTTGCCCGGCATAATTTTTAAGAGATAAAAATGTCCAATACTTGTCTTTTTATTGGTATACTGGTGATTTAGTTAAGTACTGTTGTTTTTGGAATAATAAGGTTCCCAAAATCTCCCGCTACCATATGAACCACCTTGTACTAACCAAAAATAAATAACTAATCATATAGTAGCGGCCGCATGGTACCAGTTGCTGGTAACTATTACGTCAGTACTACTATTAAAGTCTAAATTGGATTCTTACTGCTAACTCAGACATTTAGTAGCACTTACGTAACAATTACCGAGTCGAAGTTCTAGTTTTCCGTCATTTCGGTGCTGGTTGCGGTATTGCAGTACTGAAAACCTCCCCCCCCCATCACTTAAATACTTTTTGGAATTCTGTTTGTTGGTTGTTGTAGATTTTAGTAGATTGATTTGCTTATTTTACATTTCTTACCATTGACCATGGCAATTATTGTAATATAAAGTACTGCCATGCTGACAATACTGCTACAGAAATAGTAGATTAGTTATTGCGCGTCCGTCTACAGAGTATTAAGCGTAACAAAATCCCTAGAGTTCGAAGACGTCAAAATTATCACCGTGTTAGTGATTTTGACAGGGGTAGAATTGTTGCCTATCGAGATGTTGATTTGACCTATCGCGAAATTGGCCACCGTGTTAATTGTAATGCAATGATGGTATGTCCTGTGTGCACAGAGGAACACGAAGAAGACCAACTGGTCAACTGAGGCGTACCACAAAGCGTGAATATATGCGTTTCAGACAATTAGCTTTACGAGACCGTTTTGCTACTACGCTTCAAATCGCTGACTAATGGTTTGGAGACACACGTCCTCTTTCAGCAAGACAACGCACCTCCTGATATTGCTCGTGGAACTATAGACTTTCTCCAAGAAGCAGGCGTTAATGTTTTGCCGTGGCCTCCCCGTGTATCGGATTTAAACCGCATTTAACATCATGGCGAGGAAACTGTGGCACAGTTAATGCTAGAAGTTCAAGTTGTTTGGGACGAGGCGCCACAACCAGATATCAACCATCTCATTTTGTCGGTGCGTAGACGTACAGCAGTGTACGTAGATACTAGGTCATCAAACACATTATTAATTTGATTTCGTATTACATGTTACTAAAATTTCTTGCAAATATTATCATTTCATTTTTAATGTAAAACTAACATATTGCCAAAAAATCAAGTCGAACAAATTATTATTACAACCATAGTTTAATAAGATATTTTGATTCTAATGTCACTGAGTATATATCAAAAAAAAAAACCAAGCATGCTGCGATTTCTATGCAGGAAATAATGTATCTCCTCCTGAAACTTAATTATTATTAATTTTAATACATAATATACAAAGACCTTTTTGATATTACCAGTTGTATACAATCCTCAGATATATTGAGCAACATATAGATGTTTAATTGGAAATTAACGAATACTTGTAATTTAAATTACAATTACTAAATGATTTAAAAAATGCATTCAATGTTACTTCTAGATTACGCCATATTTATGAATTCGTGGCGTTTTCTTTTTGTAAGGGAAGATGCACCTGTTGTCGAATAAACGATTCTAAATCGATAGAATCGTTTATTTATTATTATTTATTCAACATGTTTTTTCCATCCCGATTTTATGATCTTCTCCATTCGATGTTTGGACCAGCTCTATATTTACCATATGTAGATACGTATATAACGTCAAGGATTTTAATATCGGTAACAGTTGGTATAGCTCTGATAACTTCGCTGCGTTCCCTTCTCAATACATCTGGTGCGCATCTTACTCTAGTTTTTTGCCGGAAACTTGTTTTGACGTTTGAATTAATTTTATCGGAGGTCGGAGCCCTATTTTACTGGCAACTCTTTGCGACTGCTTACTTTGATCCTTCCTTAGTCATAAGTTTTCTGTATACAAAGTTCTTTTGAAGTGTGGGGATACGCGCTCTCGCGGCTTGATACTTCTTTTTTTCATACGAACATTGATGGATTGTTATTTGATATCGAAGGCATTAACAGAGAGAAATTTATAGCGAAGTGTTGGAAGAGATAGTTAAAGTTGATTAAAATATAGTTAGCCGGGAATAAATTATTTAATATACAAGTAACGAAAGTAAATAGTATTCCGATTATATCTTTTTTAATCCTTTGAAATCAAAGGTATAACGGCATTATCTAGATTTAATCATGTTAAGAAAAAATAAATTCAATAAATATGACGTTATGATCCGGATATAAAGAAATGATAAGTAGTGTGCCCAGGATAAGTAGTGGAAGTGGTAAAAATTAGGAGTGAATATTAGAACGTGTATAAATTCGTAAAATAAAATTGTTTGTAAATACTGTTATTAGTGTTGAATTTGAAAAGTTAAAAGCGATAAAGTTTTTAATTCATTAAGTAAAATAAAATTAAATTCATTAAGAGGCTAGTGTACTGTATATGATATGAGGTTTCAAAAATAATTGCTTTTTTAATATGTTGCTGTAAAATTGTTAATCTAACGATATATAGCTATACAGTTTTGTGTGTTTTATGTGATCTATGGAAAAATTAAAAGGAAATTGTTGAAGATTTAACTGCCTTCTTCAATTACATTGTTACATTCCACTAAAATGTTTTATTTTACATTTTTACCTAAACGTTTGATCTACAAACAAAAAGAGAACTTTACGGTAAAATATAGTTATTCGTCGATTTTATTAAATTCTATTTTATATTTTCCTTTCAATACTTTCTGATTCGATTGCATTCCGCAACCGTTTCGACAGCTTTATCAGTTTTTTTTCAATTTCTTAGAGAGAGATTTATCATTTCAATTATATTGCGACACAATAGCAGACGTTTTTTTTTACCTTTAATTTCCAACTAAATATACATGTATATTTCCGCTATTTTTTCGTATAACTGTTTTAAGTGTATTTTCATTTTAATGATTTTAAAATTAATATAAAAAGGGTAGGACAAACGTTAATGATTAATGATTAACGATGAAATTAATTTTTTAAACATTCATAATATTGAGGCATGTCGACAGAAATATTAAGAATATTAAGAGACTAAAACTTTTGTTTTTAATATTTTCAAAATTCAAAATAAAATAGAAAACGCTGGGAGTAGATTAAAAATCTATATGTAATACATTTTAGAAAAGCAACGTCTGGGCGATCATTTGGTCTTATCTTGATCTCAAATAAATCACTTCTAGAATGTTTCGAGTGTAGTAATTTGTTTCTTTAACTACAATTTTGGTTTTATTAAAATTAAATTTGTGGTTAAATTTGTTTTCATGTTTTTTAAACTATTAAATCGCTTGTTGATTTGTGGTTTTGATTTTTTTTAGATGGTATTTATTAATTTGACTAATATTTGACCATTATAATTATTACAGAGACTTGAATACGTATGAGGAGAATTCCTATTAAATGGTGTTTTGGATTTTAAACTAGTAAAACATAATTTTATAATTTATTTAGACTTTTATACCCTACTTTAATTTAATATGGTTTTGGTATGGAGTTTTTATTATTGGATTTTTTTAGATAAACCATTTATATAAGCAATCGTTATCAAATTTGTATTCTATTGTTAAGTTTATCAATTAATATGCTAAATAATATTGTAAATGTAATAAATCTTTTGTAATTGATAAAACTGAGGATTTTAACGAAGTTAATTGTTAGCCATAATTCAACCAGAAAATGTACTGAAGGAAATCCATAGTCATGTGTTCTTCGCAACTGATATGTTGCATACACTGTTTTGAGGCAGTAATGAGCCATCTGTAGGTCTGTTATCAAAGCTTATTCAAAACCGGAGCTTATTTAAACGGTATACTAAAGCATGCTTTAGTTAAAAAAATTAATGATCAGGCAAGGATTCTATGTTGACCACAGTTTCCCACACTATATGAGAAACTGCATTCAACATAGACTCCCTGGTGATGATATGCCATCATCATATACAGTATCGTGAAAAGTTGTTTTCTGTATACTTTCAAGCCTACTGACCATGTGCTAATGGCCGTTTGCACCGACACGTTAAGTTTGGTTTAATTTTAAGTGACGCTCAGAATATGACGTTCACTATATGCATGAGACATGAACTATCACCTTCAAAGTACCGCTTAAAAGTAAACCAGGCTTAACATGGCGATGCAAATGGGGCTAAGACAAATGATAGACGCCACCGACAATAGACACACGTTAAATACTGGACAACCGTCGGTAAGATTGGCCTTTTTGCTTATCCACGACGGACGCATCATGTGTCATTTGCCATCTATTGATGTGTTATCGAAGTAAAAATTCAATATCAGTAGCTGCTATTAAACATAACCACCCATGTTACTACACAAAAAAAAATTGAATTTCATTTTCGTTCCATCGCAAGACAGTTGTTCATTTATAATTGCAAATTGTATGCAGACAGCCTAAGGTTTGGAGATTTAAAATATTGTAATTCTTGGATTAATTTTCTTATGAATTCATTTGAAATTCAAATAATTAAAATATTGGTTATTTGATAAGTTAGCGAGAAAGATAGAAACAATAAGAATTCAGACGGAGTCGGGATTAAAGATACACCGTAAATTATAATATCTAATCTCTAAACGAATTTTGGAAATCTGTTGTTCTAAATCAAAATACCTTCTTTCAAAGAATGGAGCGCGCAAATTGTTGGTATTTGGTACAATGCGCTGCTATGAATTTTTGTAGCCAACAATAAGATTTATTAAAACGAAATATTTTTCTCAAGTAAGTAAGTTTATAAATTAGATTTTCAAGGATTAGCGGCCAAGACGCAAATACAGGCAATAATTATGTCCACCAGTAAAGAATGAAATTTTCAATAAGTATTGCTAATGTAAATTATAAACGAAAATAAAGACTGTGAAATTAAAATACTACTTAAGTAAAATATTTTTTCTAATTGCGGCTCTCGAAATTCTGAAGTTTAGTATTTTTGACTCCCGTTAGAATAAATTAAATATAGACGGTGTTCCATATAAAAAGAAAGCGCAGACCTTGATAACATCGCAAAAGTACGAGTCGAAAAATATAAAAAATTAGAGCGTAGAAAAGAGTTTTTATTAATGCAATTTCAAGTAAACGCTCTGTAGCTCTTCTATGAAGGTAGATATGAAAATACGGATTTCACCAATCGATTTCTCTTTAAAATTGAGCTCCAGAAGCATAGGTTAGATTTATAGTGAGATTCTATGCATATCTGTAGCACTTCTAAGGTCTTCTGTAAACCTGTAAGCATATATAAGATATGTTTACAAACTTACAGATTATCTTACAGGTGCTCTAGATATGCACAGAATGCCACCGTTTATCTAATTCATTTAGAAATATACGTTCCCTATTATAACTTCAAACAAAAGCATTAGCACCGACATAACTTAATCAATTGATTTTGAACTGGAACAACCTACAAACTACCAATTAAGCTTCTCTCACGTCTGTCGCTATGTTCTACTGATTTCCTCTCTATTGTATGCTGTCACATTCTAATGGTTACTTCGTCTTTCTTCTTTTCTGGCTATTCCATAATGCTATTTGTTTGTGTGGGTGAGAGCGCATTGACTATCGAGCCATCTCCACCTTTGTGATAAGAAGAATGGAGCAGAATAGCGCGTCCTCATTGAAAATAATAAAATGGCTGTAGCTTTCAATGGCCGAGACGGTGGCGGTGGAGTCGAGCACGTGTGAAAGGGGAAAAATTAATGACGACTGCTCTGCCAATTACTCGATACGGGGCTGTTTGCGACGCGCCGATCTGAAGTGGTGAAGATATGAAGGCGCAAGGGGTGCAGAGGGCGCTGTGTGGTAGCGGTGAGACTTTTTCATTTATTTCTTTTTCTTCCTGTTGGCCGACGGTGGCCGATCCTTTTATGGTTCGGCTTAGGAGGCAGCGGAGCGTATCGTGTTTTCGGTCGATTGGGGGGATAAAGGTCGAATAAATAGAGGACTGAGGGTAATATCGACGGCTATATAAGGGATGATCTCTAAGGTGGGTCGTCGTTGTTTATATTCGATGTTTTTCCTTATTTATCGTTCTCTTTTCCTGATTGTCGGTTTTTTGCAGATAATGATTATCTGCGTTCGTTTGTAGTCGGGTAAATATTTATTTTTGTGTAACACACCTAATTCTGAAACAACAGCAATTTCACCTTGAAAAAAGAAATGTGATCTAAAAATGAGTTAGTGAGAATTACGGCAGAAATGAGAACACGTGTGAAGCGAAAATCCAAGATAGTATCGTAATAAATGGAAACGCAGTATCACGAAGCAGTTTTAGAAAGATCTATTTTCAGTTAAACCGATTGTAGACAATAAACTAACTAGCAGATCATACTTGGTCTTTTGGTGTAACATAATTGGTAATTTCTGGTGAAAACCTGTACATTAGATCTACCTCTGATTACATCTTGTTAACATATTGAATTTGATTGATTATTTTTTCAATGAGAATAAGTTTTTCCCGAATTGTAAGGGCAAGAACATGAATTAAACTTTTTACTTTAGTTTTAGAATAAAATGTTTGAAATCGATAAGTTTTTTGATTTAGTATATACACTGAGAAAAAGGGTTATTTCAGTCCAAAGAAAGATGTGTGTATGTTTGTGTCAAACAATTCATCTATTTTTGTATTTTCAACAGACTGCAGCTTTGATTCGCATTCCCGGAAGTAATTAAACTTTTTTTTGCACAAAAGTAGGTTATTTGTTATTTATTTATAATATTTGGACAACATACTAGCAGTATTATGTTCAACCGTTCAATAGCGTATACTATAAAATATTCTTCTAATTAAATAATAAATGTGTATACAGGAATTGATTCGTAGTATTTGATGAGAAAGCATAAAACTACTATTAGATATGAGTTCAAACAAATACCCCAAATTTGAAATTCGTACCGCATATATACCATATCTAATTAAAATTAGGTTATAGGTAATAAAATTTTCGCGAATTAAAAACTGCACTAACGAAATAGACGCAATTTTCACCTTTATTGCAACTAAATATTTAAAAAACCGAAATAATGCGTAAACAGAATTGTGTTAGTAATGGGTTATGATTTTCACTTCAAGTGTGTTGTAAAATAGAAATCATAGAGACCAATAAAAGCAGCCTATAAGCCCTTCATATAATTAATTATCGCGTGTAAATTATGGATGTCGACACACCTAACGATCTCTACAATTTTTCGTTTAATTATGAATCAAGCAAAATTGCATAAAGGATGAACAGAACTAAGAAAATCAAGGAACATTACTAAAATGACGGCGGGAAGGAAAAGGTCCGGAAGTGTTAAATAAAACAGTGTTGAAAACTAAAGCAAAAGAATTTGCTTAAAAATTTAAATCATAAATAGTTTGAAACGAACGCCTGGTTATTAACAAAACGAAACGGTAAGAAGGGGCTTTAAAACGAGAAGATCAATAGATGGCGCTGTCAGTTAAATTTATAAACAACGTACCTCACTTATTGGAATGTGTCTATTTTATTGGAATATATACGAACGATTGTAGACATGTTGCTCTAGGCAACAAAGGGTTTTGGGCTTTTAATTTTACTAAATAAAGCGTACAAATCGAGAGTTGCTTGATTGCTACTCGCTGTGTCAAGGGCTGCATTCATTACTTCTGCTGTTGAATCGGAAGCTTATGTTTTTCAATTTGTATAACGAGAGGATCCATGCACCTTCTTTCCTTTTGAGTATTACGTCTAACTACTTACGGTGCAATACATTCTCTGTTGAATTGAACTAAAATAGGTAGCATTTTTTCATTTCGGAACACCACATCCAGGGCAAGTTTCTTTACACATAATTCCACTCTACCATTGGCATTTACAAGAAAGTAGCAGTGAGAGTTATTTGTTACATTTATCTTTTACTTCTGTCATGCCCATTGTTCACCACAAAAACAATTTTACACTGCACTAATCACTATTACATTCAGCGCGGGTTCTACAATCACTATCCAAGGTAGACATCTGCGCACGTACTTGACAGCGCAAAGTTGGTGTTTCCTGCCGGCCTGACCCCTAGGCCATGACAGAATAATGCTGTGGCAACCGCCCAAAAATTAATATTTAAAACATTTTTTCCTTCTCTGTGTTTTTCTTTGTGTAATTCGTTGCAGTGTACAACACTGACAGCTACTGTACAGATGAAGAATTAATATAAACGATTGCAGTGCCACCATCGGTTTTTTTTTCACAACCCCCTTCTTAAATATAAAAGAGGCAATAGAAACTACAAACGTGAAAACCTCAGAAGAATGGAAATTAACGAAAATTCTGTGAACATATTCTACGGACAATATTTATAATGCTGACAAAACAATACCAGCCAGACAAAGAGGGTAGTTTACGAATATGAGAAATTATCAGCTTTAAAAAAACATCTGATGAAGTAACAGTTTTGTGTTGTGACAATATGTCTGGATTTATTTAGATAATAGGTAAGGTTGCTAAACCTCCATGGCTCAAAAGAATTGCCATCGAAAAGTTGCTTGTATAATATGTAACCAATAGAGATACATAGATGACATCCCATCACTGATGCGGTGGAAGTTTCAAGCAAGAATCTATAAAAATTGCTATTATATCCTAGATGGTTGTGTAAAAGCATCTCTATTGCAAATCTTTACAAAACATTCGGTTAATCTACCTACTCCCTAGAACTTAGAAAGGCAGTATTGTGAACTATTGGAGCACCATATTCTTTTATTAATTGAGAAAAATGTAATTAACTTTAATTGCTGTGGAAATAAATACTAAAGTTAAAACTTTGAAAGCAATTTAAATTACTTTTGGCAGTTGGAGACCTGTGGTTGACGAAACAATACCTAATTGCTTTGCACATTGTAGTTTTAAGCCTTTGTGAAGTGAAGCAAGCTGAGAAAGCTAACTTAGAAAATGACACAGCATCGAGAAAGGAAGAATAAAATTTAGAAAGCTCTGATATAGCTAAAGCAGAAAGTATGACAGAAAGGAGGTGAAGACCATTATCCTGAACTGAGTACTGTCAGTACTAAAATAGCTGTTAATCAAATCAAGAGCAGATTAGATTTTACCCAGATGATGTTCCATTAAGTAGGATACATAGTAATTGGCATTTTGAATATTTTTTACCCTTCTTTGGCACAGACCTGTGCTTTAGTGTATCTATATCTATTTCTCATTGCATTGTAATAAAATATTTACTTTAATTAACTATTTTTTCAGTGAGAGTAGATCTCTCTAGTAGTGCTCTTAAATAAACAAACCTTAAACAAATTTTAAAATTATGCTTGAAATAGTTTTTTTTTTTTATTTTGTTCTAATCATGCACTTCAATGATGGATATCTTATATTTAGTTGAAAAAGGTATTTTCTTCAAAAGATATATATGTTTTTTAGTTTAATCATTATTGCTGTAAAATAAGAATATTTACTTAATAGAATAAATTTCTTTGAATTAAAGATTCATTTCGTTTAGTGTTTTCTTAAAATTCTCAAAGAAAGGTGTCATGAAATTTACGAGATTGTTAAGCAAAATCAAAACCTAGCAATTTAAAATATGCAAAACAAGACAAGTAGGTGTAAAACATTGAAAATATTGCTACCCCATTGTAGAATACCTTTGATATTTTTTCGGTTGGCAGAAGCGGCTTTCTATACCACGCTTTATATCAAATTTAAGCGATAATTTGCGAAAAGCGCGCAAAACACACAGGATAAAAGCGTTACGTAGGCTGATTTTCCAATTATTTTTGCATGGAGAGATTTAAGCACATGGCTTGTTCACAGATTTAGGTAGAATTTGTGGGGAGCGATGTTTATAATTCCTGTGCACAAAGAGGGAATCTCGATGCAAAAAAACAACCAAAATCGGTTTGTAAAGTGGGCCATTATTATTAGTGTGATCGATAACATACATTAATTTAGGCATTGTAAACGAGATTTATTTGTATTTTTTTTTCTTTCTAAGATTTATTTAAAAGTATGTGTCAAAATTTGAATTAAATTTTTATGTCAAATATCAAACTTTTTAAAAGTATATTTCAAAACACCGAAAACCGTTTTAAATACATTAAACCTTTCTGAGCGATAGCTTTAAATGAAATTAATTAGAAATCCAAACCAATTAAAACAATCCCCGGTTTCCCAGAAGAACTAATAAAATTCCCAACAAATTAAATGTATTGCCTAAGAATTCCTCACTCACTCATTTGGTATTTCTTCGATCTTTTCCCGTTTCTTTCAAGTTTATTGTTCTCGTAATAGGCCTAATTTTATGACCTAACGAAACCCTCGAGCGCTCTTGCTGCCAGCATTCTACAAGCTATTCGCAGTTGAGGTTTGAGAGGTTCGTTAACTGACAATGTCAATATTATCGTTAAATATTTTAGGGTTACGTGGAACTTGGTAATTTAAATTGTAAATATTTGTACTCTTGAGGTGTATTTCCTTGGTAATTATTTAAGCACGATAACTAAGCGGACTTTATGATGTTAAATTTATTCGGTGATGATTACAATATGTATTTTTCGTTAAATTTTAACGTATTTAATATAAACATTTCATTAATTTTACTCTACAATACAACTGAGTTATAGGTATATACTTTATACTCACGCCCTCGCTGCGCTATTGACATCTACAACCTCGTTAGGAAGTATTTGACACTAAAACGTATTTGACAGCTAAGGAATTCCTATACTAGGTCAGGTTTCAAAATTCATTGGAGATTTCGGTTGATAATATAAACGTACAGTCCTAGGTTATAGGTACCTTCAGCGAATCCAATATATTTCATGTTTATTTTATTCAATTATATTTTAAATGTTTCTATAAATGGTTTTAGTTATAGACGCGCTAAATTTTACCACATAGTGGTATAACAAATGACTTTGTTTTTTTTTTTTATAAATTGCTATTTATAACTTCCACTTGTTTTAACAATCGCGTATTAGTCGAATTTACATATTCCATCGCACAGATGCGTCTATCGCATGCTTGTAGTCAATTACTTATGATAATTTCGACATTCTTAATGCCTCATTATAAAAGGTGTGTTGCTATTGTTATAATAAAATAGTGTGTTGATGAGAGGGAATGCTAGTAGATTTATTTTATGCGTGAATATAGGAGAAATATAAGTATTGACAGTCATTTGTTATACGCATTGTATTGTTGATCTCTTAGGTATTAGAAGTGCTGTTTTTGTTTGTGTGATTGATTTTTCGCTAAATTTAATTTTAATTTTTATATAAAGAAGAAGGTTGGTATAATTTTTAAAGTATATTTAGTTCATAATTGTTGACAAACTGTTTGTCAGCGAAATGTTTAAGGCATTTTTAAATTTTCTTTTATCCGATTCGCTAATATATTGTGAGAAAATATTCTTGAATGTTGATTTACATGTTTCTAATTTTGTTGATATTATACAGTATTTAACAATTTTTTTTTTCAAGATTCTTATGGTGTAATGGGGCATTTAAAGTTAGATAAATGTATTGATTTAAAATCTGGTTTTTAATTTAATTTAATTTTAATATATTTTCTCTTCAACTGATTTTTTCAACTAAAGTACTTAAACTTGCTACATAGAAGAACAAATTGCAGTGATATTAAAATTAAGTATAGAATGAAATTGTTGACATATTCAGTAATTACTTATCCACAGATATTAAAAGTAGAACCTTGACTAAATTTGGTAGTTGTGATTCCACTGATTCTACTATTGGTGGAATGGTTGATCATTCAACGTTTTATGTTCCTACTACTTGTCATGAAGTATTCAGAGTTTAATTAATAACAAAAATACTGGTTCTGATACCTGTAGCTTTGGCATAAAGAATATGGTATCGAATTACCCGAATTTCTTATTAACAAATCTGTAATGCAGGATAAAATCTTAAATCAGCCGCGATCAATTCATGACATAAAAAAGGTGATCCTACAAATGTTGAATATTATCAGCCAATAGCACTGCTAAAGGTCTTTTCTAAAATATATGAGAAAATAGTCTCTACTAGAATTTATTCTTACCTTAACTACTATCGGTTAATTTGTGATAACCAATATGAGGATAGGTCTGGTTGTTCTACAAAACCTGCTACAGTAGACTACATTCAGCACATTCATAACCAGATGGATGTTAGTATATATGTAGTTTGTATTTTATTTGATCTGGCAGAGCAGGTACTTATTGAACCCCGAAAAGTTGAATAAATTAAGTAGGCATTCGTGGTATTTTAAACCCAATGGATTATTTATTTTTTGAGTGATAGACATATAATTTTAAAACATAACAATATAGGCATGTGATGATATTTAGATACACCGCAAGGTAGCGTAATGATTTATTTTTTATTTATTAATGAATGAACTTTTACATGTTATTTCTAAAGGGAAAATATTTTATATGCTGACGATACTCGAAACTCGATTATTAGTGACAGTAAGAGTGATATCTTAAAAAAAGTTGATACAGTTTTGAGTGAATTTGAGACATGGCGTTCTGCCAATAAACTAATGATAAATCATGGGAACACGATGTTTATTGATTTTTTTAATAAACATAGATGTTCTTCTGAACTTAGTCATTTAGTGGCGAAAACATAGCAGCCTCGTCAATAAGTAAAATGTTAAATACTATCTTGAATAACACTCTAGCATAGGACAAACAAATAAAGAGAGTACATCTAAATTCAATCATTAATTTATGTTTATTGCATATTTATGTACTCTGTGTTGGCATATGGGAATATTGTTTGGAACCAGACAGGTACAGTTAAGGAATCAGGTGAATGGTCAGTTCTCTAATACGTAAGCAACTCGAATTACAGTTACGAAAGAAACTATTTCTTTCTCTTTCACGCTTGCCTAATCTTATATTGTATGAGACTTAGAATTATTTTTATTTCCAAAACCAGTTTTTGCTACATAAGTTTTTTACTGTCAATAGTAGTAGATAATTTTGTTTCCTCCAGAATTTTTAATCATTATTTTTGACTGTATTCTCATCCCATTATAAATGAAATAAAAATTTAGCTTCATTAAAATAAATACATTTTCTATTTCTATGGGCCATACATAAATATATTTCAATTAAATCAAATCAATAAACTTCAACAATTTAATTTGAACGAAAGCATAGTTTACTAATTTATGCCTAAATGCATGTATGTAAGACCACAAAAAACAAAATGTTCCTAATATGAGAAAACCCGTATTTAGTGAAAATAGCTTAGACATGTTTATAATGAGAAAACCAATTATATTACTTATTAGTACTGGCATTTTTCGAATAAAAATGCGTTAAAGGAATACTTAGTATATCTTAGGTTCTGAAATCTTTCCCTACATTGAATTCTTTAAGTGAATCAATAGGACATACAAAGTAGATTAAATCTTTTATTTAATAAATAAACCGCATGATGTTTGACTTTCAAATATACAATGTTTTTTTTTGTATATTTTGTTGCTTACTGCCAAAACATTCTTCTTTGTAAAAATATTGTAAAGGAATGTTCTCAGAGTTGTTATTTTTAAGCTATACTTTGAAGGGATTTCGTTTTCCATATTTATGCTTTTATTTGTTTAATTTAGATAGAAAAGTTTTCTTTATTCCAGAATTTATGTAAATTTTCTAGTATTTAATACAATTTATTTATTAGATATGAAATTATATAGTAATAAATAGTTAGTAGTAAATAATAGTTAGTTTAATGTCGACCTAATAACAAAATCTGATTTTCTGGCAAACGGTCAAAACTAACAAATATTTGTTACTCCAAATTTCAAAAAGAAGTTGTGATTGTTCTAACTTCACACTAAATACAATAAATAGTTTAAACATTCTAAATTGATTGTAATTTAAAAATTATGGAGATTTTGTATTTTCAAGATAAGTATTCTAATATACAAAAACATTGCTCCATTTATTTAGCCATTACTAATTATAATAATTCTGCCAGTCCTATTTAGCAGCAGTAACGAACTCCTTGGCAAAAGATCACAGCATCTCATAACCATTAAAATTAAAACAGCAAATACAAGTTTACCTAAAAATTTAAAATATTAATTCCCTTAATTTTAACCTGAAAGAGGCTCTTTGCGATTACTAATTATCTATCTATTATCTGTCGACCTCTTTTATAATAGACGTCAGAATGGTGGAGAATTATAGACTCTGATAGTTTTAGATTTGCCATATTAGCAATTAACTCATCATCAGACGCTATTTTGCATCTTTAAAGGATATCTGTTGTCACGTCACGTAAACTTGCACCATCAGCTACAACCAAAACATACTGCTGGTGTATCATCAATTTGCAGCCGTCTATGGCTACGTCAAGGGTCAAAATATTCCTTGATTGTTCCAAACTATCTACATATACATACGCGCATATACATAATAAAGCCGTTCGGACCGTACGCTATGCCGATGGCATTTTGATTGATTACGGGGCGGCGGCCCTAAATTAATAACAGCGTGAACTATTGGAAATCAGAGGAGGGCATCCAGATCGGTGTGTCGCAGCGTCAATATTCGCTTCAATCGACGGCGGCGGTGGCGTTCCATCGCCGTCATCAGAAAACCGCTGCACCGTGTCCTCTGCAGCCTGCATCGTGCCGCGTCCGCCGACTGATTGAAATTGGAATTAACGTATCAGGAAGCCGTAATTGGCTGAATTAAGCGCTAAATTTAACAATCCGCGAATTGCTGCCGCGCCGATCAGTTTCGTGTGCATCGGGTTGTTGACATTTGCGCGCACTCAATCTCTGTTCCTGTTTCCCTTCATCGCTTGTCTTGGCGTTGTTAATTAATTTTTCGAACTATTCGATTGATGTTGGCATGATCGCTTTTAACTTGAACGGTTAAATAATTGTTTTCACTGTTTCGCTATTGATTCTCTGTTCCACGCATAAAAAATATAGGTACTTGAGCCATAGATAAATAAAAAACCAAAATTTACCTGTCAAATAAAACCTATAATTTCGTCAAATAGAAACGACGAAGTAATAAATGTGATCTATCTGTCGACATGTATTCAGATGAAAGAATTTCGAGTTCTTTACGATTCCGTGTTAAGCCCCTTACTCTTGTAATTTATATTCACCTAAAAAATATGTCTTATAAAATATTGATGAAAGTAATGTAATTATTTACATATTTGTAATTAAAATAGGTAAAACACATCATCATAATTCTTCAAATTAAGTAATATATTTTTTGCTCTCATTAACTGTAAGCACAGCATTGTCAGCCAATTCAATGTTGATTTTTGATTTTTGACCAAAATAATTTTACATGGTGGTCTTTCCTCTATAATTAGAATTAGGTATTAGAATGTGAGAAATGTAGTTAATAAAGTAGAGTAAAAAAAAAAATAGGAACCACTTTTTTATCACACTTCACATAAAATAAATTCAATTTCGAAATATTTTTTAAAAATGTTTGCATGCTGCTGTGGCAACCCACATTACCGCGAGTGTATTTTAAGTTGCCTAATTTATCATGATTTTTCCGTTTTGCTGAATCATTGTATCGGGAAATTTCCACAATTATGTTTAGTTTGTATAAATTTTAGTTAAAGAGCTAATTGTTTGATTTATTTAATTTAGTGTTAAGTTTTTTTTAATTAATTTCATTTATTTAAATGTCTAGCGTTTGCTAATTGATTCAATGCGTATTCACTAGATTTTGTCGTGTAAATTGTGTCGCAAATTGTGCGTTTGCGTTGTACGCAGCGGTAGAATTTTATCAGGCAGTGCCTTGGTAGACTGTTACCGTGAGTACACGTATTATGGTGAATCATTGTTTGCCATTTTGTATTTCATTTTGATATCGTAATCTAATTCGCATAAATTGTCTTTTATTCCGTCCATCAAGGAATTCGCTTTATAATAATTGTTATTATATTGATGTGTACACATTATAGATTAAAGAGTTATTTTTTGGTTTTCTATGTGCTGATTCACTTTTATTTTATCTATCACCTCGGTTTGGGTGAGTAGAAGCTTTGTTCTTGCATTTAGTTTTCATTTTTGTATGGTGTATTTCGCGTGGTTGTCCACGAATTTATTTTATTTTGTTAAAACCACGTGGATTGTATTGGTAGAATTAGAATTATCTTCCTACAACCTAACAACCTAATCTTTTGCTTTGTATAGGAAATAGCACTGTCCTATTGTAATTTAAAATCAAGTGCAGTTTTTAAATTTTTGGCCAGAACCTTCGGTTCACGGTTTTTTTTCTGCCATTTTGTAATTTTACCCATTTATAAAAATAAATTTTGTTTGTTAATTATCTTCATTGGGTTAAAAATTCTGTTCTTTTATTTTTAATTAAACCTTTTCAATTTTTGGGATATTTCAGAAAGTCAGATTTCTTTCACTCACATTTTACTTTTCGTGATTAGATTCAAGTTTTAATTCGCGAGGGTAACTCTGAGGTTAATTGTTCTTTCGCGCCCTTTTAAAATTTTTATCCGTTGAGCTAGCTAATTTAATTTTCCTTTTCCTTGTTAATTTCATTTTTAAAGTTCATTTTGCAATTTCATTTTAAAATACAATCAGTACACAGCAATACGTTGCCAACATCAGGAATATCTAGAAATTACGACTTCATTTAATTTAACTCTGAAAGTAAATGTTCTTAAAGCGTATAATTTCATTTGTTGTCGAGGTACTTTCTGAGGCCTTTATTGTTTGTATTCTGCATACCTATGTGTATGTAGACGCATTATTCAAAGTTTTTTTTTTTTAATTTTGCAATTAATAACACTGAATTGAAGGGGTTAGACTGATAGGATATAAGTAACATTTACAAAGTTTAAAGATATTTCAGTCTAAAGTTATCTAATTATAAAAAAAAATCAAGATTTTTAACAAAATAAAAAATTACCTTCATTAATTAAAAAATAAAAGAATTATAGTTTTAAAGTTGTGTTTAGTGTAAGTTTTTTGTTTTTTTGTAAAAAAAAACATGCACTTATTACAAAAAAATCACTTGTACCCTTCTTATTCTAAGCCCCACCAATTGTTATCTTGAGGTACTGCTCTCCGAACTTGCATCTGTAGTACTTAGTATAGATATATTCATCGTTAAATTGCTATGATAGTTTACATAATGGTATTATGCAATAAAATATAATATCCAGTTAAAACCACACTCTTGTTAACATTATTCTCAGTTCTAATTAATTACAATATTGCTCATGGTATCTTATCTTATATCGCCTCCCAGTTAATCTTATCAAAATGATATTCTAAATAATAATGTTCTAGTAACAGTTCCATAGCTATTGCTTCAGTAAAGTATGCCTCGATAATATCATGGACAACTAAAAGATGTATGTATTATAACAATAATTTGCTTCTATTGTTTTTGCGTCGACTTTTCTGCTGCAATATGCTTGCTTTATTTTTAGAATTTGTGATGGCCTTATTATTAAATTAAAAGTAAAATGTCTTACTAGAGAACACGTATTTTTAGTCTCATTTATTTATTTATTTATTTACAATAGTAAAGTTAATATTTTAATAATAATAAAATGATGCTCAATTATGCTGACTAATAAACTTTTTTCAATGTTTCTATATAGCTACTTTTTAAAAACATTTTTAAAAATATACAGATAAACACAAGAAAGTGCGATAATGAGCAGTAACGTGATTGAAGAAAATTATGAATTCGAATTGTACAATTAGTAACATTTTTTGACTATTCTTATTTGAATGGTAATTCTTGCCTGAGGATGTCCTTATAATCGGACAAAATCGGTCGACATATTAAGTGAATCTAGTAATAAAAGTGTCCTGCAAAGAAGTCGTGGAATATTTAAAATTAATATTTTAAGTCGTGAAATAATTTTAGAAGGACCCACATGCCCAATGTACACGTGTACCATGGCGAGATTTTAAAATGGTTCAGCAGTTTTGTGCGCTGATAAGCAATGAAAAAATTACCTACGTCAATAGCGTAAAAAATTGTGGACATTTTTTGTTAATGTTGCTTTAAAGAAAAGTGCTATTTTACATGTAATGATAAAATTGACCCACAGAAAAGTTGATGTATATTCATGCAAAGTTTGGATAGTTATATAAAAAAATCACCACTGCTTGTGTCATAGTGATGAAAAAATGTGAAGATGTATATGAGTACACAGAAATCGTCATTGTTAATACTAATAAGAAAATCATCTACAAAAAATATCCTGTATCTCTACGATAGAAATTTTGAATTTGAAGTTCATATATTCGGATAACGCAACGGTTTGCAACTTTCGTCTATTTTTTATGCGTACAATTTTTATTTATTACCCTTACCATTGTTTTCATTCGCTCCGCTTAGATACCTAACGAAAAAAAAAAAACCGAACAAGCAAATAGCTATGACATTCCATTCAATAGGTCGCCTGCCGGCTGGTGGTATTTGAAATCATTCCCCGAGTCATGTCCATTCTTTCACACTCCACCTGGAGGTTTGGATTGTGAAAGGGCACAGTTCTGAGGGTGATTGCGAGAAGAAAGGTCACCGCGCCTCGACAAATGTCAATCGGCAAGCGAAGAGGTCGTTACTATACGTTCAAAGTTCAAATGAGGGTTTAAAATTGCCATGTATACATCTATTACTTAACTTAACGATGCTGGTTGATAATGCGTCGCCTCTAGAAAGATTTGAAAGTCAGGGCTTAATAAGAAAGTGAACAGGAACGAGCAACGATTCACAATACTTGTGGTTGATTGCATCGATACTTGAACTACGAACCTTTGACCTCACAGATAACAGCTTCCTGTTTTATAGCTGCGGCTTTGGAAAAGAGTCACTCAGATGGTAGTTATTGGTTTTTTTTTCACTTTCAATATCCACGGAATTTCTTTTGACATGTAAAGCAATATGTGCCCGTATCTGTCACTTTTGTAATTACTATAGATATGCCGGTAAATTTAGTTCTATACGTGATTAAATTGTCATTCGAAACTTATGCGTGAATTTTTCGATTTATGCAAATAGGACGCGTGACAGATATTACATATACATATGATAGAAGAGCTGTTCATTCTGTTCTGACAATAAATTTCGGGCATGATTGATAGGGGGTAAATAAAGCACAAAACATGAGGGATAAACATTAATGTGAATATTTTGTCACAGCTGTTGGTTAAAAAAGTGATTTGCTAGTCTGTCGTTCAATCATAATAAAATAGAATGGATGATTTTTTTTTTAAATACCAAACTCACGATGCTGTTTTATGCTAAATTTTTTATATTTAAAAAAAATACGTTGTTTTGTATCATAACGTAAATTGGACCAACGACCACCCCTCTCTTTAATTGCTATTCCCTTGAATATTTTTTAATATGTGTCACTTTTAAGATTATCTAGATTACAGAGATTATTTTTAAAGAAGCGCCGCAGACCAAAATGTTACTTGATTTCTAATGTTGATTTTCCTTCTGTTTCTTCTTCCAGTGCCGGTTTCTCAAAGTCGTAAGTCCGATTTTTATACTGGGTGTTTGTTAAAGGTGTTCCGATTTTGAGACCTATATACACTTTTGACTTTTAATTTTTTCTTGGTAGGAATATTCCATTACCGAGCTTATGAATGTGTTGCCAATACTGTTTCTGAATTATGCGCTTAAATAAAATGGTACTGTCAAAAGTAACAGTTTGTGACTTTACATAAAACCGATTGCTTGAATATTTTTTGTCTGCCAATTCAAAAACAGAAACAGCTGTCACTTTTAAAGGAAACGTCAAAAGTCAAAAGTATATGTAGACTTTTTCAATCATAATGAAGTGCTCTATTAACTCCATCAATATCAGAACACCTTTAACGAACATCCTGTATAGCTTTGTATAAATGTTAACCAGAGTTGTCTAATACTATAAAATGAAAAAGTAATCCAAAGTTTTTATATACTTCTTTTAATTCCTGTTCTGTCATGTATGCTTAATTTAATATCAATCATTTCTTTGATAATTAGACTCAATCATATTAATTTGGTTTCCTTGATATCAATATTCGGGGCAGAAACATAATGTAACTCGTATTAAAAATAATTGTCTGGAGTCCATGCAGACGATCTTTGATAAAAAAAATCATAAAAATTACTTTTGCCTTTCGTCAATTATAAAAGATAAAATATATTTTGATATCTTGGAAATAAATGTCCATTTGTATGTGCGTCGTCTAGACTAGAAAAACTAAGAAGAAACGTTGATTGTGTTCGTTTGTTGCTGGAGTTCCATTTTAGCGAGGTTCACAGGAGGCTCCCTTTTCTGAAGCAAGTGTGTGTGTGTGTGTGTGTGTGTGTGTCATCAACGTCATTTAGAGGGCTTTTCTACTTCTTGTGTAGATTGCGACAGAATGGCACTCTGTTTTAAGATATCTTTGGATGTATGTCGACAAGAGTCGAAGGTATTTCGTTTGATTCATACAAATAAGTATTTTACATTTCTAAACTTTGAGGTTAGAACTACTGGTGTTGTTGACAGTTTAAAGTGATTATAAAGAAATTAGGGTTATATATGTTTGAGTAAAGTATTAGGTTGGTATTTTGACGGACATGATTTAACATACCAAGAGGGCACTTTCGACCTATCGATTGCCGTGATATGATAAAAGAAGCATCAAAAATACCATTTCTGTAAGTTAACAATGTCGAGAAATATGCATGCTATTCTGCTGGGCAGTTTTGTGTCAGATATACATGCTTCGATATACCATCTCCAATCTGTATGTTATCGCTATCTAACGGCAAACACTCACCGCTATTCTCCACCCTTGTCTAATACAAAATGCTATTCCCAAATCGATCTTTTCAATTTAAATCAATTCAATGTAACCCTCATTCCGTCTACGGCGGGGTGAAGCGAAATGATTCGCTAGGCATGCGTAATGAAGAACTATTTGTTGTGAGACAATTTTACGGTGGCAATTCAGCAGAAGTTACACACGATTTATTAACAGTAAATTACCTCAAAAGATCAATTCCTAGTGCATTGTTTTAAACTTTTTACATAAGAATAAATATTGGTCGTACAAAATTAGCATATCCCAAGAATTTTAACCCGACGATTATTACTGTTGCATGAAATTTTATGAATTAATGATTAATAAATATCCCGAACATGAATATTTTTTCAATAGTATACTATTTATCGACGAATAGGTACTTTATTTACTGTTGTTAGGTTTTTAGAATCTGTTTGATTGTTATTTCATTTGATTATTGACTTTTGAAACCCTTTTTCATCGTTTTTTTTTTTCCTTTTGGTATTATTTTATGAGTTCCGTCACTGTAATTTACAGTTTAGATTATCTGATGCTTCTATATAAAAATAAGCATGAATAAAAAAGAAGCATGATTAGATTTTAGTTATCAAATGAGTATTGTTGGGTTTAATTAATAACTTTTACAAACTTCTAAATCATATTTACAATAACTCGTTTAGATAATTGGTTATCAATCTGTTATTCAGACAAACAATAGCAGAGAAAAAGAATATCATGCTCATTTATTTCGGCTGAGCTATCACAATTTGCCGAACGTTAATAAATCCGTGCTGCGGCCTCGAGCATAGGTACGCCTACAGCTAACTCATTCCCATTTCCAGTCGCCCGAAATGCAATCCACAGCTTGCAACTTTTGATCAAATTGCCTAAATCTAAATTCTGCAATGACCGTAATGCACACAGAGTAAATAGTATGTTTGGAAGTATACATGCACAGAAAATAGATACACTCTCAAAGGGTGGAAGGTGATGTTAAAAACGTGACATTTTTTTTTTTCATTCACTCATTCGAGAATATTATTGGAATATCTATAATCTATGCAGATAATACAGAACATAAGCTGGTACTATTCTCTGTAAGCACATACATATAAATAACTAGAGGCCCATTTCGGTTGCACGTGTGATGTATTCGAATACACACGCTCCTCGTCCAATCCGAGCCTGTATATTCTCCGACATCTCGTCTCTTTCTCTTGAATGATTCTCGCACAATGCTTATCCCAGATGTTCGTTTCTTTCGCTTGGCATACACACGCACTCGCACAATTCTAATTCCTTTAGCAGCTGCCTTGCCTGCCACCCGCCCGTCGTTCTCTCACAGCCTTCTTATCCATCCAGTGGCGTGCGTTATATATCGAATTTGTCAACGACAACCCTCGCGTAAATATGCATGTATATGCACGGCGCTTCGACTGATGGAAATGGGTGCTGTGACTGGAGAACAAAGGCGGCGTACGTGCTCCGTCATCCGAGCAGAGTTGTGTAAAACGATTTTCGTCTATAAAAACTATACCTATAGCGATCAATGCAGGAATAGATAATGCACTATCGATGAGCTGATATCCTCCAAGATACGAGACTAAACGCGAAAATAAGCTAGCTGCCTCACGAACAGTATTAGAAAAAGAAACAAGCGAAAAGATTTTCGCTTGAATATTAGCTATCAGCCAGCTTGATAAATTTATCTTATATTAAAGTACCTATGCTTTCATAACGAAAAGTCTAACAACTCATTCCAAGAACTTTTTCCTAATTTTCTCGTACCCATTCTTCCTAAGAACAATTACTTTAACGTCAAATTCAATAGTAATTGTAATAACAAATAATTAAATAAAACAATTAACTTATTCAAAGCCTCAATGATTTTAAAACCGATGTCAGAAACAAGAAATCTGTAAACTGAAACTATATAACTAACTAATAACTCTGACAACTATTTTAATTTAAGCAATAGAACAGGCGCAGTTAAAAATCTTGGATGAAATAAAATTTAAAAAAAAATACTGCCTGGTGCGAATCGTTTTATGGATTTGTTAATTTTTTGAGTCAGTATTTTGAATGATTCGCATTCGTATATATTAACTTTCACTTGTTTTCATCTTATTTTAAAATTAGAGGGGAGGGATTTGAACTTTTGCGCCCAAAAGAAGCCTTCTAATTACTTTTTTTAATTGCTTAAAAACAAGACAAGAAAACTCATGGTTTGAAACGTTCAAGATGTTTTCGTTGGAGTCACCTGATAAGGGTATTACCGTGAATGTATTGAATACTTGTATAATACTGTGCAAATTAATAAGCCTTTTCATATACATACTACAGATGTTTGGTAATGTGGAAGGTACTGGCTTAATAGAAGATGTGTTAGAATGATTTATAATTAATTTAGGAAAATTATTTTTGCCTGGTAATGATCAACATTAAAAAGTAATAAAATAAGTAATTAAATTATCTGTATTCTGATTTTCTAAATGTAATTTCTGTATGGTTTTCTTTTCAAGGAATTAGGAGAAATATTTTCAATATATTGAAATGCTTACTCTGCTAGCTGAATACAAGAAACTTACTACTGTACCGGGTGATTCAGTAAGAGTGGCCACCAGCTGTACCTCGGAAACTGCTATGCCTAGAGCTTCTGGACAACAAATTTCATAACTAATATGGCCACCAGAAGTACTCTAAAATTATTTTAATGTTCGAAATTTCATCGCCAGAGGGCATACCTGATAATATGAAACAAAAAATTCGGGAAGCCATCACAAATATTTCATTTGCCGAGGTAGAAGCGATTATATTATCCACGAGAAATAGACTCGATTTGTGTGCGGCCAGTGACGATAGACATTTTGAATATTTATAATTAAAATTTTAGTTGTAGGTCTATTATATTTTTATTGTTATTATTCCCGTTAATAATTCATTTCAATCAGTTTTGACTATATTTAGCCGGTATAAACAATAAACAATATGATTTCATTTGAATTTCATAGTTTCCATGGAAACCATCCGTCGCGTCGCCTACTTACAAGGCCGTTTATCAGCAGTTAATTTTCGCTACAAATTTCATTGTTTTGGAGATAATCAAGAACGGATAGAGGCATCGAGATGCGGTTTTCAGTAAAATTTCAACAATTTAATTCAACTTACGACACCGGTAATTGAATATAATGTATGGTTATTTTTTTTTTTTTAATTCGCCAAAATATGTAACCACTATAGGAAACCCCTTTTAGTATACCTATTTCAAACTTAGAGTTAGAACGATTTTTTTTTTAAAACCAACCCATAAAATACTTCATCCAACGACCACAAAAATATTCAGATTGGTTGAACAGTTCAGGAGATATTAAAGTTTACATATTGAACACTTGATTTGATTCTCTCCTCCTTATTATGGCAGATACGAAAAAAAGGCATTAAACAAAATAAAAGGGCATCACCTCAACTTTCGAGCGATCCATTCAATACTATAGTTCAACACGTAATTCTCTGAGATAATACTGATTCTACGATTGAACATAGCAGGTACGCCCCCTAGCGGTGAAATTTCTCGGAATCATAGCTTTTAAAATAAGCATCAAAATATAGCTTTTTAGCTGACTACTGTAAGTTACAAATCTGTTTTTAAGTGTGCGCAACTAACTTCTGTTTTGTACGAATAAAACAATTGTATCTCCACATACGATAATTTTTAACAATTTATTTTATAAAAAATATAGGTAACAAACTCTAGGAGAAATATTTCAACTTTTCGATTTATAATTCGATTTATTTAGTGAAATATCACATATGTGATTATTTTGGGAATTTTCTCTTGGGTATCCATTACTGATGGGACAGTTACTCTAATTATTTGTTATTGTAGTTACCTTGTACCTAAAAAGAAATGAAACTTGAAATAACTCTTCGATTTATAATTGTACTTGTCATAAAAAAATAAAATAAAAATAAGAAAGTTGAAGTATTTGAATTCTGAGCATTCTTGGGGAAGGAAAAACCATCATGAGAATAATTTGTTTAATAACGAACCGGTGATTTTATCCACTATCAGTGAAATGGAGAGGTTTTTAATTTGGTTTTTTTTTTATGTTGGTAGCATTATTTGGGAGTTCTTTTTTACCATTTCTTTTATTTCATTCATTTTTGATGCAAGTAAATTTTGATTTTCGTTAGTAATGCCACCAGCAGCATTCCATTTGTGGAATGTACTGAGATAGTCACAATCTGCGTTAAATCAAGTTAAACGTCTCACTTTCAAAATCTTTAATATCTGAGCAGTTACTGGTTGCATTAATATAGAAACTTAATGCCATAATATTGATATCAAGTGGATTAAAATTAGACGTTTAATAAAGAGAAACGATTTTGATGCTGTAAATTTTCAAAATGTTAATGTAGACATGTGGCACACTCCAACAATGAATAGGACGATATCATTGACATCTAACCGTTTCAACAAAACTGAAAACGAATATTTGGCAAGAAAAAACCATATTGAAACTTGTCAGTACGCTTCGCAGTGTCTCACCAAATCCAAAGATCTATTTATTGTTGACTAAAACCTTTCGTGAACAATAAATCAAAATCATTTTCGTTTCTAGTCATTCCAATAAATCAATTGCACTTGCACTAACTGAAACACTATAGTTGGGATTCTTGATCTCTCTGATTGAGAAAATAACGTTAAAATTACTAAATACACAATGTAAATTAACATCAAACATGCGTTAATCACTTTGACCCAATCAAAAAAAAAAATCAGTAAACATGATTTCTTTTGAACATCTGTTTATATTCTTCACTTAATATTATGTATACCTCATAATGCACAATATTTGTATTTACACAGTTTAATTGTAAGGAGCCCAACACTAGCGTAATCCACACTCGATAATTGTTAACCACTGTTTACAGTGGTTAACAATTCTTGGTCGAGTGAAAACAGTAATTCTAGATTTTAGTAATGCAAAGTCGGATTACTACATAACTGTTCTCTTACGAACTTTTCGCCGCTATTCACCTAAACTCTGTAGCAATTGAAGGTTAAGTTACGCGTGCTATATGCCGGGAGTTGTGGTTCATGGTTCATAGTAGCGTGTTACGCATTTACTCTCATACAATTGAAGTAATTTGCAGCTGTTCGTCAAGTTTGCGGTACAAGTAATTAAGGGAAGTGTATTGTTATTCGAGGCTATAATTCTAAATCTATATTAGTGCCTCTATATTAAATAAGTGAGTAAATCTAAATTCTTATTAGAATTTATATGTATGTATTAGATTCTTTATGACTTGATTCGTATACATATATACAACTACGACCAAAACTTTTATACATCAAATTCTTACCGGAGATTCAAGGTTACGTGTTATTTTGTTAGCTATACTCTTTAGTAAAAATATAGCTACATACTTTATACGTTTTCAAAAACAGTTTAATGTATAATAAATAATTCGTTTCTTGTCCATATTAATAATATTAGTATTAAGTCGAAGCATCATAATTCTTAAAGTTTTAAAATCAAAACATCTAATCCATATGTTATGCAAAAATTCCAACAAACATAATTCAATTTGCACCGTCATAAAAAGCAATAGAAATAAAACATTAAGAAAAATGTTATCCTTATTTAAGAAAAAAATTGTTATTTTTTTATAAAGATTTTTCCATATTTTCTGGACTCTTCTTAATATAAATTGCCAGTTGGAACCATGTCTCATAGATTATTTTATACATCCATATTAAGAAACTCTATTAATATAATATATAATAATAATTAATAATTAACTACCAACTAACTTTAAACAGATTCTTGCATGGAATTAACGGCTTCAGTAAACTTATTTCTTCAAATAATTATACAAGAACACATTTCTAAATCATTTTTTAATACGGTACAACACGGCTTTGTAATTAAACCGCCACATTAAGTATTTGAAAATTATTATATTGTATTAAAGTGAAGAACAAGAGAAAGTTTTGTATGCCTTAATACTCTTTATGGTATGCGAAAAGAGTACCGCAATTTTTCAGATAGAAATTTACATTCGCAGAATTTGACTTTTACCGTTTTCGCCAAAGAATTCAATAAAAAAAATAATCGTTAGAATCTGCACATACGCAATCGCTGGTAGATTAAAGGAGAAATATCTTTCCTTATGGCTTATTTTTCCTATCATTTTTTTTTTTTGAGTTGAGTATACATGCATACATACATCATAGTAATATTGTACAAAGCAAAAATGCACGGAGAAAAATAGATATTACAACGTATTATAAATATAATCAATGCATTAATTAACTCCAGAACAATAATACATTATCTGATAAATAGTATGCATTCATATATTACTATTTATTAGAAATATTGCACAGTCTAATATAATTATAACATAACTAACTACAAACTTTGCTATCAGTATTTTTATTATCTATTTTCTCAGTATGATATATATAAAGATAAAAATAATGTGCGGGATGTAATATTACATTTTATACGATTTATTCCGCAGACACTACCTCAACTATGAATAGAAACGTGCGCTTCGTACAGATGATGATGTATGGGTATAACTGTTTGTAGTTAAGATAGTGTGTGCGGTAGTTTGAAGAAACAATTATATTAGCAACAAATTTAACATAGTAAGGTATATTTTTAAAGGTTATTACGTAGTTTTCCACAAAAAATGCACATCTATAGTAATTTTACCAAATTGATTGTGAAATTTGATATTCAGAGAACTATAGAACCGGTAATATATTTTCAAATAAATTCAGGTGCAAATTGCCCACGATTTCTTACAATGTAGTACAAAATCGCGTTGTTTTGCGTAGGACTATACAAAATTAGTTTACAATAACTTTGCTTCAATTGCAATTATGTTGTAGCGAATATTAAATCGCGCAGTTTTCAAATAATTATTTTACTAGAAATTCTCGTATCTACGGGTGTTTTATAGTATTGAAATCCGGTCTAAGAAATATAAAAAGAAATTATCGGTCCATATTTTTTCCAAATAGGTAGTAAAAATTGCAGTATTTTTTCCAAGTCTGTTGGAAGGTATTCCTTTACAACGACATGCATCAGCAATGCTTTTTTAAAAAACTATGAAGCGATTGCGCATGCTGTATTACAAATGTGAGAAATTTTGAACCGCGATTTTCCTGATAAATGGATTGGTCAGAGTAGATCAATAGCATTGGCTGATGAATTCTTGACTGTAAGGATACATAAAAGAAAATCATTTTACTGTTGCAAGTAACTACATTTATAGTACATTTGCAGTACAATTTTGAGGGTTGGTTAAAGACTTATATACCTTATTTTTAGGTCACATTGAAACGTGTGAACACTCGGTTGATATTAGCATACATATGTTTCATCTTACCAAGGCACATCAGTGTTACTGGTCAACCTAATGTATTATTATTATTATAAAAATTCGTATATATACATGTACTTAACAGGTGGAAGAATAATTGAATGAGAATTCAAGATGGAAATTTCTTTAATCTCTATTTGAGTTTCTCTTACATTTAGGCAGATTTTTTATTTTCTCTGTGGGAACAATCTAAGTAAAATGAGTAAAAATAAAATTCATGAAGAATTTTTGTTGTTGCCTCCAGCAGTTTGTTGTAATACTTTTTCCAAGCGCTAAACACTGGCATCTCAAAAACAAGAAGGGTTAAAAACTTAGTGCATCTATAAAAACTAATGAACAATCACGGAACAGATTTCATACACACTTCAAATATCTCACCACGGCAACTGAATTTACTAAGGGTGCCTCTAAAACATTTGGCATGTACGGCTACATGCTGTCCTTGTCCTGCAACAAACCCCTTTAATGGGCATTAACTGTACTCTAACATTCCTGAGGGTATTTATAATTCTACAGAATGAATTACATAATCTGATAATCTGATTTCCTCGATCGTATTCGGTGTTTCAAACCTAAAACAGGTAGGATCCAACATAGTTAATTGTGATCGCGATTGTTTATCTCTCTTGCTTTATAAACGATTATCGTTGCAAAACGCCCATACATAGTCAGAAACGTGTGCTTAAATACGGCTAATTATGTCATTTATAATTATGCAAGCGGTTACTTCTAGCACTAACATAAACAAAATCGTCATTTATATCCCTGTAAATATTTCAACAGAATCATCAGATATGAATATGCAAAGCGTATAATATTTCATTAATGCACATATCTCAGTAGGCCGTGGAATTTTTCTTCATTTGTTATGTAAATCCTAACGCAATCTCAGCGTTATAATCATTCACATTCAAAGACCACTAACACACAAACATTACAATAACACCACAAAATGCATAGAATGTTGCAACGGCAGCATCTGCATTGATAAACATTTCATTGACATAAATTGCTGCATATCAGCGTGTCTAATACTCGCTTGTATGTTCATTAATCATTCGTCCATCATAATAATTTGCATAATATAACTGCAAAAGATGTTGTACTGGTACATGTTGATTCATACGGTATGTTAAAAAATCACAGCATTTCATACATAGAGACTCAAATTTCCGTGATAATTTTTGACATTGACAATCCTGACAAATACCTTTAATGTTAAATACTTCAAAATCTTACGTAGTTATATAACAAATAACAATGTAAATGGCCGTTCACCAACGAAACAATTACTAAACAGCGCTATGTAAGAGGTAAGAGTGCATTTTTTTTTTCTTCGTAGTTCCTTATAATCCTCCTACACGCAAAGTATCTGTTGTAGTTTGCGTTCAGCTATGTTTAACATAGAATAAATAACTTTTACTTAACCTGGATTATTTATTGGTGCGGGGTTTCAATTAACAATTTTGTTTCATCGCTATTCGGTTAGTCGTTACCAAGAAATGTTTGTGTGAAGATCTACTAATATGCAGCGGCATCGGTTTTACTAAAGTAAGCTCCTCATTTTTTCGCTATTGCTTCAATTTGTTGATATTTTGGAATAAATATGCTTAAACTGTGGCTTAAATTAACTATAAAACAGTTATCATTTAATATGTAAGTAAATTCAGATACATAAAGAATAACATTGTCATAGCGGCTCACTAATGATACTTTTTATAGTGGTATAGTACAGTTATCGTAATGTAACTTGTTACAGTGCTAACTATATACAACGTCATACATTTCATAAGCGGGTAACTTCATTACCATGAAAACTCTAAGTGTAATTACTCATAATTAGTATATTGTGTCTACAAATAGCATATAAATAACGTTTCGTTCTACCGTGCATACATAGCTGGCCTCCAACATGCTTTTGCGGACTGAAAAGTCATATTAATTGAGTTAATTAGTTATCCTGTCCATTAATGTTGACCGACTCGCTTGGTTGACGCAATTTTATGTGTGAAGTATTCCCTACTTAAATACAATAAGTTCGTAGTAAATCTTATTGCTTTGTATGTAATTTAGATTATGCCTTTAAAATATTAGTGTATCACATGTTTGTGTTTTGACAGTGTTAGATTTCATTCAATTGCCTTCTGAATAAATTCACTTTATAAAGAGAATGAGCATTATTCTCTTGAAAATGATCAGTTCCACATCATCCAGTTTCAAGTGCCAAAATAACAGAAGTATTAATAAGGCTGTGTACATATGAGTAACATGAAGCTAGTCTATATAAATATTTGAAATAGTATGTATGTACAGCACAAACCTTACTTAAGCTTTCTACTACTACTACTACGTACAGAAGAATGCGCTTCATAGATATGGAAATGGATATAGATAATTCAGGATGCCGCTAACCCTGCTTAAAGCGTGAAAAATTGCCAAGTTGTTGCATCGCAGCTGCCCTGTATTATATATGCTTTTCACATAATACGTATACCTAGGAAGCTTGCGTTGGCAACTATATCTATGGATAATTTTTCCCATCGCGGATCAACCTAGTCCGACAATATATAATCACTGATATAACGATCTAATATCGGAATCACAAAAGAAGAGCGCTACGTCATCAACGTCGTAGTTCCGGCAATATTTTAAAGATGTTAAGGCGAGCACATATCGAAATGTCAATCACATTCGGCAACCGGTAAGACAACGTTATTACATGCTTATTTGTACCGCTTCCAAGGTTATTTGTAAGTTTGCAAGCATATATTATGGATACATGCTTACAGATTTATAAATAATCTTACAGGCGTCTACATAAATGGGGGGCACAGAATCTCATTAGTTCTCTCAGAAAATTATTATTGATCAAAACATTGTAGCTGTATGCTTCATATGCCTTCACGAGATGCTTCATGACTTCTAGTCGACTAGTAAACGTATGACAATGTACATAACAATTTTTTATGACAAATCCTTTTCAGTTGTTTCTGTCAAACTACTTGAATCTATTTGTTCTCCATGTGTTAATACTATTATCATTTGATTACGAAATAAAACCTCTTTCCAATCTCAAAAATATATATGATTTATTACTACATGTTTCGGCTTTTTCGACCATCCTCAGGTAATAATATTGTCAAATCTACTAGAAGATTATCTGAGGATGGTTTAAAAGACCGAAACATGTGGTAATAATCATATATACTTTTGAGATTGGAAAGAACTTTTAATTCATAAACAACAAATATACCACAAATCATGGACTTACAATCTACTATCATTTGTTTACCAATAAATATTCCAACTATAACTGGTCACACGGACATAGACATAGATTGATGACCTGACTGCTTGACTGTCACCACTCGTGCAGTTTTCGTGGGCAATCAATTCACTAAAAAGTACCGCATTTCTATATTATACTTAAAACACTGTATACTAATTCATTTTTACTTTAAAATTGGATGATATTGCTGAAAAAAGCTAACAGTCTTTGACAATCAATCCTATTCTAAAACAGCTAAACAATTCCCCTTTTTTTTTTCATCGAACACCATATATTTTTACATTATGTGTACATCAAATACATTGTTAGGACTTTTATCTGCATAAATCTACTTGTTTAGGAGAGAAAACAAAACCCTGTTTTTTTAACATTTTCACCGAAACCGTCCATTTAAAAAATCATGGCTATTCAATCCTTGACTGCAGAGTAGTGTTGGGAACGAAACTTTCATCATCATTCACGGTGGATCGTCCGCTTCATAATGCGACTTCAAGCAGTCTACTTCACTCATTGCGTGAATGAAGGGCTTGTGCATGAAGAAAATCTTTCACATTGCTTTCACGAGAATAAACGTGTAGCAACCTGCTTGTATGTAAACAGTTGACTATTTATTTTATCAACAAATTATTACCAATACGGTATTTGCCCAAAAACCAAATTGTAACCTATTATAAAAGTCACGACGTGAGGAGCTACTTGCTCCTGCCTTTCACGAAATATATCCGTTCATGTCGTGAAAGCAACCTTGAGCCTCTGTTTCATTCGTAATGTGGCTTCGCACTGCATATTTACTCATAGCTGTATTGGCGAATGAAACCACGTTCATCGCAACACTACTGCAGAGTAACAAAATGCGAGATAATCATAAATTTTGGTATGTTGATTTTTAACAAACTTTATTGTAAAGACCGTATTGATATTTTTTGCCACCGCCGGACTTTAAACAGAAAACCCTGAATATTTTATCACAAATGAACTCCTTTCAAGTTTACTGTGATTTTTGTTAATCATGTCTTCTATCCCAAGGTAATAGTTTCTATAGGATAATTACATTACTTTGAGCTATTAATTTTTTCGGCTCAATTTTTGAAGCATTTTATTTACGTTTTTATATTTTACTAACACTCTGTAGATCTGATCTTTTTTTTTTCTTTTTAACGGTCGTTAACAAGTAAGATTATGCACAATGAATAACTTATTCTTGCAAACTCCATCCAGGGGCATTTTATTGTACTTATTTTGGATTATGTTCAAGAACTAAACAAACTTTTTTATTTATACAGGTTCTAAAAAAATTACTGGCAATATGCTTAGGTGTACAAATGTATTATGTTTTTTCTTTCTTGAGATAGCGGCTTTTTGCACAATTTAATGAAAAATTTTACAAATTAAATCATTTTCCAACGTAAGCATTCAGTATGCTACATACACATGTACATTAAAGTAGTTTGACAAATAACATTTTAATGTTTATGTTTATTTTTAAAAAATGTAAATTTTAATGTAAAATTTTAAAATGTGTTGTGTTGTTAAATCTATAATGTAAAAAGGCATTGATGATTTTCTGAAGAAGACAATAAAAAATTTGTCGAAACGTTAAAAAATGATTTAATTTGTAAAATTTTTCATTAAATTGTGCAAAAAGCCGCTACCTCAAGAAAGAAAAAACATAATTTACACTATCGGCTAAGAATAAATTTTCATCAAATGTATTATAATATACTATTTTTTATACCTTCCTCTAGCAAGTTATTTGCATCATTGTTATATAATCATTATTTTTGAGCCGCTCCAAACAAATTTATAATCTTAAATTACGTTTTGAAAAACAACTAATGTTAAACGCATCAACTCAAAGGTCATACTTTTTCCTTTGTCTTATTGTATATAATATTATATTAATAGATTATATACAGCAGTACCTTCTTGGAAAAATAAAATCCGGCAAAATTAGGTTGATTGAACGTAATCCCAAAGAAAATCTCTGTTGGTGCTATAAAATATGGTAATATGCGTTTTATATACCTCTCTTCTTATAAACGAAATTCCGCAGTACAATGTATGTAGCTAATACCAGATACGAAGGCTGCGTTTTTCACAGCAACAGAATCAATCCTTCATTACGTTTTATTGACGATGAGAACAAGAACACTTGACAACAGTTCCAGATGACGATCTTCTCTCGTTTCTCTTTCTACGTATTTCTCAACTCTTTCTTGTTCACTGTTAATCGCTACTGTTACATATCTCTTGTTCTCTCTGCCAAAACCGCAAGCCTTTTGATACAGCCGTCTACTAGATTCAAACTTAAAGGCGGCGGTAAAAGATAATATCGTGGGAATATTTTTTTCCGGAGACATTCTTCTGCTGCCATCGTCGTGGCAGATATAAGTTGGCCTTTCACCCTTTTAGGTCAAGACTTGACTTGAATGAGTGGTTTCGATTCTTTTTGAAGCCGGTTATCTTCTTTCATATGTAATGAAGCATGCTAATCCTTTAGCCATTGTTACAGATGTATACACGTATATAATATTACAAAAAAGAAGTAGGAAGTTTTAATTATTTGTTTTAAGGCGATAAATAATAACTCTGCAATTTAATATCATTTACGAGAATCAAGAAAATAATGGAAGATTTAATATTTTTCCATAAATCAATCTCTATTCTATGGTTATTTATATGTATAAACTTTCTTCTAATATATATTCTATATAAACACTGCCAAGAAATAAATAGTTTCATTCAATTAGGTCAATTGATTATTAGTGCGATTATTAAACCTTCGTGCCAAGCAACTCTCAACTAAGATCATAACATACAACACTTATTCCACATAAATTGCTAAACGATAATCAATACACCATTAATATACTACAACCGTTATCTTTTTTTTGTGGCTTATTATATTAGTTTCAGAAAATGTATGACCGTTCTAAGTAATGTGTAGGAACTGCAATAAACAGGGTAAAAGTCAATAGTCCGATATCGGTCGACATTGACTTTCTCTCATAAAAGATTTTTTTTTATGTGGCATCATACATGACTTAAATATTTTCACGGGGTGTATTAGTTTCTCAGGACCGTACTCACCTAAATTTGTTCAAATGAAACCATACTTATTTTTTTGCGCATGCTGATTTGTTGTAATGAATGCTACAAATACATACACTCGTTTCGAATTTCGAATGCAAGGTTGCCAAGTTATTAACATTTTACATAAAATTTTCAAAATGCACGTGTTTCATTTAAAAAAAATCCGGCATTATCATTAAGAATTAAACTCTAAAATTTGCTAAGTGGCTTAGAAAAACGTAGTTTTTTCTTATGGATCAAAAGTTATTTGGTAAAATGACACAAAGTGTTTCCCAGAAATAATCAATTTGCGGATTAATTAAACGGGCATTACTTTGTTATATAAAATTGAACACCCTTTATTTTTTTATTTAATCATATGCCTTTTTTTGTGATCTTTCACTTTTGTTACGAATATGGTATATCTGAACCTTACACTTTCTGAGATAATTCAACATATTTTGAAATTGTAGCGCGGATGAGATATTTATTCATAAAAAGTAGACTGTGGAACGATTTTAATAACTAGAACAATACTAATGTAGAAAAAATATATGTCCCAAAATAGCAAACAGCTTTTCTAGATTTTTACTTGCCGAAAGCAACACAGTAATTTAATAAAACTAAATAACATACAACAGAAACAAAATCGCATTAAATGTTCGATAAAACCCCTTCTTGTTCCACACAAACTTGCAATCACTGTACGAATACGTCAGGAATACGATGCATCAAGTCTGCTTTTGTTATTGGTGGTTCTTGGTAAACTAAATTTTTCACATATCGTTATAGGAAGAAATCTAATTTTGTTAATTCTATAGATTATGGTGGCCACCTTACTGGAACTATTTCACCTATCCACAAAATTTCGATCTAAGTATCTCCTAACTACTCTGCTATAATGGGCTGGAGCACCATCGTGTTGAAATCTCATTCTTTGTCTTAAATTGAGCGGAACTTTTTGATTTTCCGAAAGATTCAGATAGGCCTCCGTCAACATTCCTCTCAAAAAATATGGTCCAATCAAGTGAGATCCCCTACTTCTACCCAAGCATTTACAGACCATCGATGTTGGCGATCTTAATGGTCTTATGAATATTATGGCGGTTTACATAGCCATTTTTGTGAAAGGTTGCCTCATCAGTAAATAAAAGATAATTAAAAAAAAAATTCTTCGCAGTATTTGTCTAAGGCTCATTCTGAAAATTCCAAAGTTTTCTTTGAAATCAACGTCGTCAAGTTCATGAACCCATTTCTCTCGATACAGAACTTTGGCTGATGCTAAGATCATTACCTCCTTATTGTACGCGTACTTGTAAATATTTTTAGAACGTACACTTCTTTCCGTCATGTATAATGCCACTTGAAAAATCTTGTATGAAACAAATTATAGTCCAATATCGGATTATTAACTCATCCGCTATTACTAGCAAGAATAAAATAGATTTCAATCTATAACACCCAATTGCACACCAGATTATCGTTTGGCTTTCAATAAATAACTTTTTTTCGTCAATGATCATAACCAATTTACCATTTTGTTTAAATACTTAAACTGTTATTTTTCTAACAGGTGCATGCTCTCCTTGTGTCGTAATTTAAAGTACAACAAGAGAGCTTTGGATATAATATCGTCATCTCGAACCGTAATAACCAGGATGGCCACTTTTAAGTATCCGACGGTCAGAAGAGACGAAACAGTGAAGGACCAATATTTTGGCGTGGAAGTGAAAGATCCCTACCGATGGTTAGAAGATCCAGATGGTGAGGAGACGAAGAAATTCGTCGACGCCCAAAACGATATAACGCGTCCCTATATCGACAGCTACCCGCATCGACAGAAAATACATAAAATCATAATGGAATTGTGGGATTACCCGAAACGTTCGACACCCTATAAGCACGGCGACAAGTACTTCCAGTATAGGAACACGGGATTGCAGAATCAGAGCGTAATACACGTACAGGATGCCCTCCAGAGCGAAGCCAGGGTGTTTCTGGATCCGAATCTTCTCTCATCTGACGGCACTATCGCTTTATCAGATTGTAAATTTTCCGAAGATGGGAAAACTTTTGCCTATGGCTTAAGTGAGAGCGGATCTGATTGGCTGGAAATAAGATTCAAGGACGTAGCAACAGGCAAGGATTACCCAGAAGTTTTGAAGAAAGTAAAATTCACCTCCATGGCATGGACCCACGATAACAAAGGCTTCTTCTATTGTGCGTACCTCAACAAGGAAGGAAAAGCAGATGGATCGGAAACAGACTCCAACGAGAATCAAAAACTGTACTATCATAAACTCGGCACACCTCAAGACGAAGATGTAATAGCCGCTGAATTCGAAGATCCCCAATTGAGAATTGGAGCAGCTGTCAGTCATTGTGGCAATTACCTAGTGCTAACACCCATCAAAGGATGCAAGAATAATCTTTTATACTTCACCAAATTAGACGGTATAGAGAATATAAGCGAACCTTTAAAATTACAAGAAATTGTTGGTGAACTAAAGGCTGATTATGAATATATCACTAATACAGGATCAAAATTCGTATTTAAAACTAATAAAGACGCACCAAATTACAGATTAGTCATTATAGATTTTGACGATCTAACCAAGGAATGGAAAAATTTGATTCCTGAACACTCGAAAGATGTTATCGATTGGGCCAAAGCGGTGAACAACGGCCAGTTGATCGTATGCTATTTGCACGATGTTAAAAACGTCATGTCTTTATACAAATTAGAATCTGGCGAAAAGATATAATTTTCCTTTGGAACTAGGCAGCGTCTCGGCTTTATCCGGCAAGCACAACCGTAGCGAAATATTTTATGGATTCTACTCATTTTTGACGCCCAATATAATCTATCGCGTCGATCTGAACAACCCAAAAATGATATCCGAAGTATTCTATGAGACCAAAGTAGGCAATTTCGACTTTTCGGTGTTTGAGTGTAAGCAAATCTTCTATGACAGCAAAGATGGTACTAAAATTCCTATGTTTATCATCAACAAGAAAGGATTAGAATTGACTGGGGCAAACCCCTGCTTGCTATATGGTTATGGAGGTTTCAACATTACAATGGGACCTTCGTTTAGCGTTTCACGACTTATTTTCGCAAATCACTTCAACGGAGTGTACGCTTTGGCTAATATCAGAGGTGGCGGTGAATACGGAGATAGATGGCACAATGGCGGACGATTTGATCAGAAACAAAATTGTTTCGACGATTTCCAGTACGCTGCTAAATACCTCATCGAGAATAAATACACTAATCCGGAGAAATTAACGATACAAGGAGGATCTAATGGCGGTCTTTTAGTTGCTGCTTGCATCAACCAGGCTCCACACCTCTTTGGTGCAGCAATCTGTCAAGTTGGAGTCTTAGATATGCTGCGCTTCCACAAGTTTACCATAGGCTATGCTTGGAAGTCAGATTACGGTTCGTCAGAAACAGAAAAGGATTTCCAATACTTGTACAAGTACTCCCCCTTACATAATATTGCTGTTCCCAATGAAAACCATCAGTATCCAGCCACTCTGTTGCTAACAGCCGATCATGACGATCGAGTGGTGCCCCTGCACTCTTTAAAATTTATATCGCAGCTGCAGAATACAGTTGGTCACTTGCCGCAACAAAAGAATCCTTTGATGATTAGAATCGAAACTAAAGCCGGCCATGGTGCTGGCAAACCTACGTCGAAGGTTATTGAAGAAGTGACAGACATTTTTTCCTTTATTGCCAAATCGCTCAATCTAAGTTTTTACGATTAAACGTATTTCATTATCTTTATTATTATTAACAATAATAAAACATACTGATTGTAATTATTGATATACCACTTCATTATATTGTGTGTCAATTTAAGTAGCCAATAAATATTTGGGCTTCAGTGGATGCTGAATCGATTTTTTATTGTCGGTTTATTTTTTGAAACATCTTTAAAAAAAAGTTGGTCGATTAACAGTAAGCTTGTAATAATTAAGATCACTGATATCTTTTAAGCGATTTCTATAAAATTAGAGAATGTTTGAGAGCAGGATATATAAGTGTGAGATTATTGACTCTTCTACTAACATACAGATGGCAGTTCGTACCTAAAACAGCTATTTAAAATAATTTTCAAATTTCTCCTTGTAGAGGAGTTTTATATACGTAGAAATAATTTTAGGTACTAAAAGTTGTTTAAATTGAAGACGTCATTTGAAAATCATCATTTTTTCTTGTCGATTGTGTTTGAAATTATTTAAATACAAATATTACAATATTTATATTTGTCTTTCTAATCTAATATTTAATGTGACCTGTCACTGTTTGTGCCGAGTTAACAACTTTTACTTTCAAGCATTAGTTTATCGCGCTTGTTCTTAGATATATGAATTTAATTGATATGCCACATTTGCATCTTCACAATAAAATAAAGAACATAGTGAATCTTCTGTCAACATAATAAGCAACCTAAGCTAAGTGAGCTAACGTATTCTCAATTAAAAAGATTAAATATAAATCTAAAAACTATTTTTTTAGTATTCATGGGCATATACATAAAAAGACATATAATATATCTTGTTTTTATAGCAGTGATTGATCATTTCAAGAACGTCGAAACATTTTAGAATATTATCCTGAATCAAAATAATAAAAAATATACACAGGTGATGCCATCAAGTAATCGAAAAATTAAGATAGTGCAAAAAAATGTGCATTTGACTCCCAAATTTCGTTCGTATATTTGCAAATACTTCAGAAATTATGTTGAGTTACTTCCTAGTAGATAAAAAATATTTTTTATTTATTCAACATAAACGTTTCTTAACACATGTAACTAACATTGTTATCAATTGTGTGTAAATCAAAATACAAACACTTTTCTTTTAAGCCAGATCAGTGGCGTAGATAAGAAATTTGAATCTCCCCTTGCCATAGAAATTTCTAGGAGGTCCTTCTAAAATACTAAAATATTTGAAATTAGTAGCAGATGACTATCGAAGACTGATTTATACCGTTATTTTAGATTTTTGAATGAAAGCCTTTTCCGCGTACTAAGTTTTAGAAAATTCGGGACTGTAGGTTATGCAACAGTAAAGTATTTTTGGTTTAAATTTGATGTATCAATGCATACTTATAAATTAATACAAAATTTCTTGGATTTACCCAGTCATTAAATTATTTACAATATTCTATCTTTTATATGGAGATATAATTTAGTGTAAACAGAAAAATACAGGTTGTCGTTTAAGAAGGTATCTATACCTATTATGGAAAGGTGCATGTTGTATTCGACTAAGTGTGTCATTACAATATTCAAAATATGAATATCCAAATGCCAACCACGCCACCTTAGACAAAGTTTTTGAAGCCATTTTTTATGAGAAACAAACTAACAAAGTTATTACGAAAGCTAGACATATAATAGTTTATGTAAAATTGCTATTTATTACATGAAATTAAGAAATGGAATGCTATATAAGCTATTCTATGTAAAATAGCGGTATAAGTATGAATTTAACTACTTTTGGGATACTTACTCTGCATAGTCAAAAATATTTGTACGTTGTACAACACTGAATTGTATAAAACTTTATAAAAAACATTTCTTTTTCCAAAATGCAAAATAGAGCTATACTTAATCCACGTATCCAGTCTTCTTTTGGAACACTTGTATTTTGAATATCATACTTGTGTTAATAATGCATAAAAGTATGCCCTCACCTCTTTGGGGCAGCTTATCTACGCCAGTGACCCAGATACTCTTGATATACTTGGTTAAAAATAAATTTGAAATCTACAATTTAATTCGAGTTTATGGGCTAATAAATGAGTGTTCATGCAAAATTTAATATGTCCATTCTGTGAGTCGATAATTTATTTGTTAAACTATACTAATACAGGTGTACAAATTTAGAACTTTTTAAAGAATTATAATTGAAAAATTTGCTTTTTTTTATTATTTTTTTTGTTCGCAACGCATGGACTTGTTAAGTTTGAAATACTTTTGGATTATTATTATTATTATTATTACTTAGTTTTGCGTGAAAACTGGGTGCTTCAACGAGTCGGTGTACTGAAATTAGCTTATAAGAAGAACATTTTATTTAATTCCTAATCTCCGGACAAAGCATTAAATTCAACCATCTTAATGCCACCTGAACTTGTGTAGTTTTGATGTTAAATCTACTAGGTCTATCGCAGGACGTGTGTACTTTTGCTCGAAGATATGTTACTATTTCAGACGACTTGTTTAGTTTTGCATGAAAACCTTTTCTTTTCAATTACAGTTTATACAGGACTTTTCTTATTTTAGTCGAAATCGACAACGGCATTGTATTGGCAAGGTGTGGAACTCTACATCAACATGTGTAACTCAATTCGAGAAAAAATTGGACTTGTTGCAAATTATGCATGGACACTCCTCAAATAATGGTGAACCATAAAGTATTTTCAGTGTTCAGCAATATAATTCTCCATTGTATATGGATAAATAAAAATTAACGCAATTTTAGACATTGTTTGTCGTCCGACAGACATAAAACGTAAGAATAATAATAATAATAAAGATTAAAAAAGAAAACTGATAATTATAAAAAGAAATGTACGGAGATTACAAATCTGTAATAAAGAAATAACCTAACTTTCTAATAATGTGTAATTTTTAGTAATTGCATTACTTTTTAGTCAATTTCAGCATGCAATTGTGTTTATTATTATTTAATTTGCTTCTAAAATCCGTCCTATATCGTATTTCTACTCAAAGTCGTTTGAGGACAACAACAATGTTAAGGTGTTTGTTTTTTGGTTAAATTCATGAACTGCCACTATACCAAATATTCGCCTGGCCTCAACTCAGAAAGAAAAAAAAAAAACGAACGGCGCAATTAACCTCAAAATAACCTTTCATAAATCTAATTTACACCATTTGCAAACCGAACCTCCCTAACAAACGAAATCTTTCTAAACGATGGTAGTTCGAAGTATAATTGCGCGAGATCTCATTTAGCGTTGCCTTAATTTTATTCCCTCTCTGGCTTTTCTCTCTTCAGGTACAGATATTTTTTTTAATTAATGCGTCTGAAAGGGAACGCTACTACTATAGAGGTTACCTACCTCATCATCCAGTTTTTCTCTGTTAGTTTATTTTTTTTTTTTTTCTAGACTTTGGGAATGTCATATGAATGGCATAGAGTGAACGGAAATTAATTAAAAGTTCTGCTCTAGGGCACAGCCAGCCTCGACGTCACCGTATTCAAAACGCGGCTTTCAGACTTGACTATTTTCATGATGCAAGTTGGGCGCATAGCTCCTAACTCCTCTTCCCTTACACATATAAACCCCAGCGCCACCTAGAAGTTATTAAGCGAAGTAACTGGTTTATAGCAGTTTGTATCTATCCAACATACATACATGCATTACAAATTTTCTTGTGGAAGTTCCAGTTGATAGATAATACAACTCGATTTCCATGCATGTAATAATATACTACGAACATGGACTTGCAGATTACTGCGCGTGCTTTGTACAAATCTCGCGGAGTTTACGGTAATAAAATTACGTCTGACGGCGCTAACGCAGTTGCGAATACAACCCCGGGTATTAAATTGAGCCTAGGGTCTCGTGTGGCCTCCCTCAGTAATGAAAGGGGCGGTTAAATTCGTACTTACATGCTTATACCGGATTGGGTTGTGGAAAATGTCCGCAAAATTTTGTTTAATTATTGTTTACCAGAAAAATATTGTTAACTTAACTAACTGAAAGCAAAGTTCAAGAAAATGATAGAGTGGATATGAAAAAAATCGATAAAAGATGTTTGGGGTACTAGAATTTTCCTAGAGATTAAGTAAGTACAATAATTGTCCAAAAAAAAAAAAACCAATATTAAGAAATGAAAAATGCACTCATCGAAAGCAAGTTAGGTAGGCATTGATATAACTATTAAATGGTTGAATAACATTTGGTGAATTAAACAGTTAGTTTAAAATTATTCGTAATTCATTGGACGTGGTTTGTACAAAAATACACACATTTGTAACTGCTTAATTATCCAAGAACATTAGATAATTAGATAGAGCGAAAATAGTACAAAATCGAATGTAGAAAAATCGAATACAGTTCAGAAATCAAGCAAGCAAATTTTCGAGTATTTTTTTACTTTGTAAATGTGTAATTTGACATTATATCTATATTAGGCTACAAACTGTCAGTGAAACTAACACTATTTTGTTTGTTACAACAATTTGTTGTAACCAAGCTTAAAATAGTTATTAGGAAAGCGAAGTGAAAGGACAATTTTATTCAATATATTTTGGGAATAAAAAAAGTGGGTGAGAACTAATATTTTGTCATTGTTGCATTAAGCGGCTTTAAAAGCCATCCTCAATTCAATCTCGTTTTGAAGTTGTAAATTTCGTTTATACATTTTTTTGACTAAAAAATGGCGTTTTCTATAGGGTCAAACGACTGCACGAAGGGCAATATTATTCATCTCAAGTCACTACAATAGCATCATCCTAGCAGCCGCACAGTAACATTTTCTTGGTGGGGAAAGTGTTGAAAAAATGCTTGAACTTGTTTTTTCATTCAGTATAGTCTATTGGCTGTAACAATAACCTTTATTTTTATTTATAAACCGCCAAAATAAGCAACAAAATGATATGAAGAATATTTTTTTTTGAAACACTGTTTAAATCAAGGATTCGAGAAGAACGGACTAACAACGAAAGCTGGTGATGAAGCTAAATGATCGCTTACCATGTCTGTTAGAAAATTTCAATTCAAAAGTATTCCAACCTCCGTGAGAGACGGACATGTCTCAAGTTATTGTATAAAATTTAACGGCTATGTCGATTAAATCCAATTTATTCCAAATTCCAATCTAAAAATGATGCTTAATTGTTAAACAAAGTTTATCATATTAATTTTATCTACATAATTGTTGGGTAAATTTTCTCCAACGACGATTTTCCCGAGATATGTTCCTATCCTGAGCTATTCTCCGTAATTAGTAGTACGAGATGCTGCAAACTTCTCCTAAACCCCTCACCACAAACTGCACTAAACTGGACGTACGTTTCAATAGCAAAGCTATCATCATCAGCAGAAACACTGAACTAAATAACTACACTAAAACTACCCTAATTTATACCTAAAAAAGGTCAAGGTACATTAATCACGGTCATGGCTGACTGCCGTCATGCTTAACTAGTCACTAATCCTAACTCTGTCTAATCTACTACTTATGCTTAATAAACCGTAAAGACAAGAATTTAAGGGTCCTAAATCTGAATTCATTAAAATATGTTTGTTTTTATATATTTCCATACCCTCATAACAATTTAATTGTACATAGTTGTTTACGTTTCTAACTAATTTTATATTGTCAACCTTATGTTTTCTTCAAGCATATGTAGGGCTACACTAGATTTGTCAAACTTCTAAATTTAAGATGAGCCAAATGCTCCTTGTAACGTGTTTTAATTGATCTTTTAGTTTGCCCAATATATACATGATCACAATCTTTACAAGATATTTTATAAATACCTGATTTGTCCAAATTATCTACTTGATCTTTAGGGTTGCCTAAAATATTTTTAAGACTGTTATTTGAAGTTGTAACTATGTCCAGATTGAATTTAGAAAAAAAATTTTGTAGACCTTTCGTGTAACTTGGATAAAATGGTAATTTGACATATTTCTTATTTTTCTTTTCACTAATTTCTAAAGTACTCACATTTTTAATTTTTATTTTGTTTTTGTGTTTTCTGATGGTATTATATACAACGTCTTCTGAGAATCCATTAAATGCAGCGATATTAATAATTTCTTTAATTTCTTTATTATATCGTTCTGTAGACAGAGGAAAATTAAGTAAGCGATGTACCAAAAAATTAATAGCTGCTAGTTTGTTTTTCCATGAATGGTTTGAATCTTCTGAAATAAATCTGTTATTAGTAGTGGGCTTTCTATATATGTCTATTTCTAATTTATTTTTATTTCTTATTACTAACATGTCGAGAAAAGCAATCCTATTGTTAGTTTCCTCTTCATGGTAAACTTAATGGAAGGAAATTTGAATTTATCTGTTCAAGAAAATCTCTAATTGAGCACTTACTAGTATCAAAAACACAAAAAAATGTCATCGACGTATCTAACCCAAACCCGTGGAAAATATGCCAAAGTATTCTGAAGATCGGTTTCAAATTTTCCCATAAAGAGTTAGCTATAAGGGAGATAAACTGTTACCCATTGCTGCTCCTTCAGTTTGTTGGTAAAAAATACCGTTGATTTGAAAGAAATTTGTTTCATGCAGAGCTTCGCTAAAGAAATGAAACTATCAACTTCATTACTGCCCACTGATTACCTTTCAAGAAATCTTCTAAATAAGTCAAAGTGATATCCACGGGGACGCTGGGAAACAGTGAGCTCACATCAAATGAAACTAAAACTTCATTGTCAGTAAGTTCAATGTTTTTAATCTTTTCAATGAACGCGTATGAATTTTTAACGGCTAAATCCGGGGGTTGCACAGGTAAGTGATTGAATTTGTCAGATAGCCATTTGGACAGTAAGTAAGTTGGACTATTGATATTGGAGACAATGGGTCTCATGCTCTTCCCTGGTTTATGTATCTTAGGTAAACAATACATCCTAGGTAACACTGGATTTGATACAGTTAGCCTATATCTTAAGTTATCATTAATAATATTCTTATATTCTAATAGGGTCTTCTTGGTTTCTCGTTCGAGAGCCCCCATTCGATGCCCTGACCAGACCTGCTGCTCTAATGCCTGCCGATTTACTCCTTCCAAAGATATTCTGCGCCCAAATGAGCCTAAGAAATAAACGTATCATTTTAATTCGTATCTGAACTTTAATATACTTATAAGAAATTTTATTTTAATACGTTCGAGAAATTTGTTTGGTTAGGAATCTCATATGTAACCGCCGACCAGTTTACGAGCACTGGTGGAAAACTTTTATAAGGTAGCAGTTCTAATTTTACTAGTTAATATGTATTCACCGCACGAAACGAATACCCAGTAATTTTTACCATCAAATGTTGCATATACTGATCTACCCGTCGCTTAAGCATTTAAGACACAGGTAGATGTCTCGAAAATGCGGAAACTGAAATTTAAAATTAAACGTATTATATTTTTATGATGAAGTTATATTGCAAAACTTGGAATTACTAACAAAAAATGTAATTATTAATGCTGCCTAAATAATAATACATGCGTTTAAAATGATCGAATACATTAAATATAGAGAGAATTTTCCACTAATTTCTCTAGTTGATAATCAGTTTATATTAGGTACAAGTGCTGTCTACATTTTACAAATGCTTCCTCCAGAGGGTGTAAATATAAAAAATGTGCATTGCGTGTTTACCATATACATATATAAACAAACAAAGTAAATAGCTTTACACCCTTCGTCCTTTCTGTGCTATTTCTGTCGAAAATCTCTTTCCACACTCGTCTAACAACACGGGATATATCCTTTACAGTAGGGTCGCAGGCAGATATAAACGCTCCAGAAATTTTGGTACATTCCAGGGTAAATCCTGTTTATTTTTACGAACTTGTTGAGCGAGAAAGGGATCCCGAACTATGTACGAAATGGCTCGTAAAACCTCACCGAAGATTTAACGATTATTGCGCAGAAATAGTGACCGTTAGCGGCCTAGATGATAGTCCAAAGAGTTTCAAGCGATTAAGGAAGTGTTATTACTATTAAATTGTCGTAGTCGTAGAATTATTTCTCTAATATTAACGAAAAAATATCACATTGAAGCGTACAAATCAATTTAAATGTAAAAGAAATTTATTTGAAGGTGATATATTTTGTCCTTATTTTGTATTTAAAGGATTTATTGCCGAGCAGCGGTTGGATCCTAATTCAGTCTACACAGTGACAGTGACTACCATGAAATCTACACTGATTTAAATTGCTAAACCGTTTCGTTTCGACAGCAAATTTACATTTAACCGTGCTGTAGGAAGCATTAATGTGCATTTTTCGTTGACACACGCATATTTCAATAGAAACGGGAAAGAGGACCGAAAGTAATAATACAATTCCAACGAAGTCATGAATATCCACCGTCGCTGTATTGTTATCGTTATCATGTATTTATGTATGAATGTGCATAAAGTATATCTCATTAAATATTAATACTGGTTGCCATTTGACCTTGTGTGTACACATTATAAGATAAATAACATAACCCAAAGTCTGCTGTGCATCACAATGGATGTAGGAAATAATCTTTTAGGGAGGCTTGACGTTTATATTTTATTTATATTAAAAGAATCAGAAGATAATAGCGTGTTTGAATATTGTACTAGCAAAGAAATTGCGAATTGTTGGATCTTGTGTTTGTTACTTGCCACAATTTGGCTTATATTTTCAAGACAGCGCATTACAACGAAATTATCTATACCTGCATACATTAAAATTCAATCACTTATGCATAAAAATGTGCTTGAGTGCACTCAGAAAAGTTATTGTGTTGAATTAACAAAACGCTCTTTGTTGATCTGTTTTTTTTTTGTTATTATGACCAAAATTTGAGTTAAACTAGAGCAATTTCTTGAGTTCTATAAAGAAGAAAAATAATTTTAATCGGTTCAGTTAAATTACAGTTTGATCTTGTTCCAATTAACAATGAAAATGGTTCTTTAATATTCTGAAGCATTAAATCAAATTACATTTATGTTGGATTGAACTCTTGCCAGGATTACTATAACAATATAAATTTGTTGTGCTAAGAACAAATACCTACCTTTATTTTTCGTTCCTGCAACAAAAAAAAAATGGTTGGCCGTATACAACCAAACAGCATTGTTAAAATAACTAAATTTTGGTTAGCTCAATGCAGGTACTTTTCTGAGTATAGAATTGTTAACTAATTATTAAATGAAGAGGTAGATGACATTACTAGCGTGCATATGCTATTGTTTAAATAATCAGTAATAGGAAATTTTCCATTAATCATACGCTAAGTAAAAGATTTTTGGATAAACTCAAACATTTGTTTGTTGTTACTTTACCAGCAATTTAATTCTATATTTTTGCATTTTAATCACTAGGTCGTCCTTTTCCTTGGTCTTAAATTGTATGACCACCAATAACTCCAAACCGTTTGGGCATAGCATAAACTCTCTAAATGAGATAGGTGAGCACCCAACGGAAAATAATACCTATTCACCTGGGAAATGAGACACCCGATAAACTGGGCAGGCAAAGATGGTCAAGATTTTCCATTTGGAGCTAGCGTTTCCTTCTATTACCAAAACATATACATTATACGCAATATATCCAAAGAGTGGTGGAAAACACACCAGGACAATGTTGGGCAAAGAGCGATCAAAGACCTGAATTTACAAGTGACTTACTGACACTGAGTAAAATATGGAAGTCTGTTAATGATAAAAGGACAACTGATTGATCACTGTAGACTAAACAAGCAGATGCACATATACTAGCAAAGGATGTCTATATCCTGAGGCGAAAATTCTACCAACACCCGTTCATGTTCTGCTCCAAAAGCTACAGGTTAGCAACGACCAGGTTCCCATTATTGCATTCAGAGAACCTCAGAGCAGGTAGCTACATGTAAGGATGCTGTTCTAAAAGGTGATAAATCCAATTAAAAAATCCAAACTGTAGAGCGTTTTTTAGGATAAAATGTGTTATAATAGATCTGCAAAAGTCAAAGAGAAAATAGATCTGTTTTTTTGTCGCAAAATCCTAATTCATTGCATGTATAAAATGTAAAATTATTTTAAAACGTTTGATATAATACATTTCATGCTTACTGTTGCAATGAAAATGAAAACATTGGCCCAATGGCAATGCAAATATTGGTGCAAGCCATATTTACGTTCTGTCAAACATTTATAGTTACATATTCTGCACACCATCATATTATAGATACATATTTTTAAAGTTAAAATAAATAAATACCAGAACTCAATAAAAAACATGAAGCCATTAAATAGAAATTTATTCAAACGTTTCACATAGAATAATTCTAACAGATGGAGGTTCCAGTTTAACAACAAATGATAAATCAAAATAATTCAACTGACAGGTAGATACTTATAGCTGTGTTCGCAGACGAATCACAAACTAGTCAGACGCGATTCGATTGGCTCAAAGAAATCCGAAACAGTTTTCTGACTGATTTCACGATATATGATTGGCTGTGACTAGTTTGTGATTCCTCTGCGAACACAGCTTATATAAAGTCATAAGTGACCTTCTTAATTTAATATACTTACTATATCTTCGTGCAAGTTGGATGTCAATCAAATATCGCTATTAAGCCAGAATTGAGCAATGATAGTTCTGTCACTGTTCAGCGAAACCTTTTGGTCACTGTATTTTGCATTCTAAATTTATCAACTATATATAACCAATTATTTAATAACGAGAGTACGTCCTAAAATACACTGACACTTTCAATTAAAATACAATCATTATATAAAAGAAACATAAATCATGCTTGTTTTTTCAAAGACAAATAATGTTAACGTTTCATTATAATAGGTTTTCAAAATCCTAACTTAATTAAAAAAAAATAATTTTCTTTTGTACCTTCCTTATCTTCTAAATCCACTTTCTGTTGTGTAAACTATTTACTGCGTCGATAGCCGTCAATGGAGTTGTACATCCTGTAAAGTCAGTTCATTTAGCGGCTTACCTTGTCTGTTACCTTCAACATTTTTTATTGAATGAAAGAATGCCCAATCTTGTAATAAGTTGTTTTTGTAAGTATTGAAAAAACTGTAAGGAGTCAATAGGTAATTTTTATGACTTATGTGAATACCCAGTCATAACTTTTTTCATAAACGTCTTCAAGGACTCATTCATTCATTCATTCATTCATTTAGTTAGGGTGGGCACCTAAGTCCGGGCACTTGAGCTAGGTGCTCATTGTAGCGTCCCTATTAAATCTCTTACTTCCACTCGAGCAGCTTGGTGTTCTCTGTAAAGCCCAGTATCTTGCCCAGTGGAAACTTGAGAACCCTCGAGGGCTCTAATAGATCCTTCCCGAAATATTTCTGCTTGAGTACCTTCAATTCGTCACATGTGCAGATTACATGTAAACTCGTTTCCTCCTGTAGTTCGCATTTTCTGCACCACGGTTCGCTTACTTGACCTGTGTTGTGTAGATGTTTTTTCAGGGGACAGTGTCCAGTTACCAGCTCAGTAATGGTTTTAGCTTCTTTCTTGCTGCGTTTGAGAAGGTTATCAGAGAATCCAGCATCTCCATCCCCTATTACCGTTTTAGTATCAACCTACCTTCAGTCAACCTCTATTTCTTTGTACTCTTTATTTAACCAGATCCAGATCTCCCTTCTTGCGGAGTCCTTAGTAATTCCACATATGAGCTCTGGGCCTATGAAGTATTTTTTAGAGCCCTCCTTGGCTAGTTCGTCGGCTATTACATTGCCTTGCCCTCCCAGGGCTCATTTCACCATATTTAGTAGATTAGATCATTGTTCAAGGGTATTTCAAGCAGAAATTAGATTGTATACTTACAATTTTAAAAATATTTGTTTATCACATAAATTAATCATAATATTGCCATTCGTACGCCAAAATCAGTCCAAAAGATATGCAAAAATTTAAATAATTTGAAATTCTTCAGAATAATTTCTGATTTAGAGTAAGAAGGTTTTGTTATAGATGAATTACCAGATCTTAACATGAAAGGAAGTCAAATATAAACATAATCATGTTATTAACACTCGTCGTACGTTGTTATAAAGTTTACGTAATCCCAAAATGAAAAGCATCCACCTTCCTCGTTTAACACAAATGACGACGTTAGTGATGCAACATCATCGCAAATGAAATAAACTTCTCCGCCGTTTGCCTTGATTCATGTACAAACAATCCCCTTCGTTAATGCTTGCTAATTTCGCAACAGGGAAGATCTCAGACATTTAAAACTGCTTTTGACAAACTTTCGAGCGGCTAAAAGCGCCCTCGGTTTTCGCGCAAGACGAAATCCACACCCTATCAGAAGGAACGGCTTAGGTCCACGAAATATGGGCGAATGGACTTTTTTTTTCATACGCACGCATAGAATAAAGGATCAAAGTTGACTGGGCCGCGACTTTGCAACGACAAAAAGCGTCTCGCCTCTCTTCATTTATTACGGCAATTTAGTTATGCAGCGGCAGGGTAGACGACAACGCTGGCGTGGAAGAGACACGTCGACGCTAATACGCGTCCTCCCAGGAAAACCTTCCGTGAGAGGGCGCTCGCAGCTGTTGCTATTCGTTCGGTGTCCGAACGTCTTTTGACGTAACTAACCCAATTTGAATATCACTTTGTGCGCATATTTGACACATCGTTGTCAGAGGGATCGCTCTCCCATTTAGGGGATGTTATTTTTCGATTTCGTTTTATAATGTCGTTTATTACTTCGATGTTTTCAGATCTTATTTGTCTCGGTGGGGTGAAAAAAAATACCAATTTTACAATTACTGAAAAAAAAAGCAACGACACAGAATACTAATACTTAAAATAATGAAATAATAAAGCCAAGTCTATTCCTAGAGCAAATTCTAAGACATATTTAGATGTAGGACGTCTTGACATACGCTGTCAAATATTGTTTTTTACGAGACGTTTAAGGTTCAAAACCGGTATCTAACTGTGACAAATTTTGATGTACACTTTGATTCGACTTTTTCGTTTACTGGGCAGAATCAATCAGTGTGTTGCTCTTCCATGAAAACACTAAGTTTTATATTTTCGTAATTCAAGACACTTTAGAAGTATAAACACGTAGGATCACATACAGTCATTTCGTTCGTTATCTTTGGTTTGTCAGTGCGAGGAAACTACATTCTGAAGTTCTCAGGAGTTTATGCAAGCTGATATTTGAGGTATCTGGTCAAAGTACTGTTCAGATTTTTGTGTAAATAAGTATTTAAAAGTTCCAACATTTTGAGCTTACTTTTCATATTTGCTAAATTGAACTTTTAATATGTATAAGTTGATAGACGTGGTTGGTAGTTTTTCTGTCTTATGATGCCGGGATATTCAAAAGTTATATTGAAAATTTAAGAATCCAAAATATACTGGATAGTACTTAGTATTTGATATAAACATTCCAAATAAATATCCTCACTTTGGGTAAGAGTAAAATGACTTGATGTATTATTAAAGAATAAATTGTGTGTTTTGATATTCATACTGTTTTATTAATATAAATGCATTGATAGATTAAAAAATAAACTATAAATTCAGTCTTTAACAAAGTAAAAGACTAATAATATACAAGTTAGTGATTAGGGAGACACAAGACGTGCACCCACCTGAGTAACATACCCCCGAGTGATAGAGAAATATAAGTATACCCATGATACAAGAAAATAAGGTATACTCTTGCGCATCTAGGTGTGACGTATTTGAGGGCCAAACAGTACTACCAATCCAATAATTTGATAGATATCACGAATGTAAAGAAAGTTAGCTCCCATTTTCTCCTATTAAAATCAATAGAACTGTTTTTTTGCAATTTCCTTCAATCAAATTTACATTGAAACAAAATTTTAGATAATTCACATTTTTAAATGTAATTTTCAATTGAATGCAAAATCGTCATTGCTTTGTGATTCTGTTGATGTAAAATATTTTTTGCCTTTAGTATAACATTTGATGTTTGCTTATTTTAGTGCAACGAAGCAAATAAAGTATTAATAATTACAAGCTTTACTTTAACTGAACATGTTCTACACTTCTTTAGCTCTTACCTTCATACTTGTTTGTTTATTACACGTACTAAAATTTCACTAATTGTAAATTGTTCATATATTTTTTTTTAATGGCAAATGAAATATCTATTAGTCTGGTACAAACGTTAATGTAGACAGTGTTGGAATAAAAAAAAATGCAGATAAAAAAAAGAAAGAATTAATTAATGATTGTGAGTGCAGTGTTTTATTTTTCTTTTTTTACAAATTCATTTATCAATTCTTTTTATTCTACTCCCTCAAACAAATGAAAGTCACTCAAGAATTTCCACTACAACGTTTATAAACAGTTTATCCACACAAAACCTAAAACGAACTTATAACACTTAACTAAAATCACTATACAAGTAAATCGAAACTACTACAAGCACAAGCTGAGACAAAACATTAAATAAAAACTAAATAAAGTGCTCTTGTCGATTTAAAAATAAGCTGAAACTTGTTAAAATAAATATAGTAATTTGGTAAATATATCAACAACAATGGCGACAGCCGAGTGATGACGTATCTGAGGGCCATGCGCGAAAAAGACGAGTTTTGATTTTCAGATGAGCATACCTTATTTTCTTGTATTATGAGTATACCAATAACTAGTTGGTTAGTAAGAGGGGAGATTACTATTGCGCATGATCTGCAGTGGTGATGTCCAGATATATCAGGTATATTCATACGTTTATAGCCATCTAACGAAGAGGAATTATATCTTAGAATATCATTAAAATTTCTTCAAAATTATTTTGTATTTTGCCTAATTAAAAAAAATTATCGACAACACCCCAAAGGTGGAAACAAAAGAGATGAAAATAAGTAATGATAAAAAATGAAATGTGAAAAAGGAAACAATAAATTTTCCGAAACGTAAAAAGAACATCTTTGTAATTAAACAAAAACCGGCATACCCAAGGAAATGAAAAATCATTAAACATAGAAGAGAAGGTGTTTGTATTTTTATAAAATATTAGCCAGGCAAATCTAGTTTAAAAATCACAATAGTATATTGTCTTATTATTGGAGCAACTTGGATCATAAACTTTATATTATTATTATTAAAACAAAATCAAAACCATGCTTGGTTAACCGCCCTCTATATGCAATTCTGGTTAAAGTTGTCGATTTTTTATTTACAATATAACGATAAAACACTACCTTTACTTGAAACATTTTTTGTCTGTAGTACTATAACGGAAGTAAGCAGTGGTCAAAACAATCCCTGCACATTTTACATTTTCCAATAATCTAATGAAAATCAAAATTCCCTTCACAAAGAAACGAGGTACCTACATTTTCTGCTTTTACATTCATTGCTTGCATTACCTAATCCTACGATTTCAAAAGATATAAGGTACAATACGATAGAGAGTAGCGTTTCAGCACCAAAATTCTCTCCGTGATCTGATACTTTGTCCCGCTTTCATTAGCGTTAGTTGCCTCACTGAATTCGTCTCCACCACTAAGAGACGAGACGAACGGGGAGGACCTGTCTGTTGCTTCCTGTTTTGATAGCAGATCAGAACGTATCGAAAATGGAAATCGAGAAGAAGGAGAACACAACCCGTGCTGGAGTTCACTTGTTGCGTTCGCCGTTCGCCTCGACATTCAGGGGCATTTGTTACCGTTCCCAGCCATTATTTTGTTTACAGGCGGACATAAATCAGTTGCGCCGCGCTTCCTGAGAATAACGCTCCCCGCGGCGGTAGTGATAACGCAGTAACGACCTCTATTTGTAAGCGCGAGAAACGTTCAGGCTGCTACGTATCTCCGCCCCATTGTCTGAGGGAAGCGCAGGGTTTTAGAGTAGGTTCGGGCGAGCATTTTGCGCGTCCGACATTGTCGCCTGTCAATTGATGTCAGTCGCTTTCGCGCAGTTATCTCGAAATATGTTGTGTTCGCCTATAGATTCGTGAAGGTCATAACGCTAATATTACGTATCGTAACTTATGGGTACAATAACACAATGGTGGCCACATTCGAATATATGTAAGTTTATTGTTACGGTGTCAATGGCATTGTAGGATTTGCGTTTAAAATTTTAACAAAAGTAATTGAAATTTAATGTGAAGAGATCAAAAGTCAAATACCTATACTGTAAGGATAGGATATTTTTTTTTTAATGAGTTAAGTTATCTTATGCTTTTGGATATGTTTGTATTGAATATGATATGAGGAAGCTAAAATACCCCAACTAACTTTATTAATTTTGAATCGTTCCTACTTTGAAAAGAATAGGAACAAAATGGTAATGTTAGTAATAATTAAAAATAAATACTTCAAATTGTAAAATTAAATTAAAAATAAATGAATAAGGAGCAAAACCATCAACAAAATTAAATTTGCCTTAAAATGAAACTTTTGAAGAAGAAAAAATTGCCAATACCGTTAAAATGTCAAGTGTAATTGGAATCTAACCATATTGTAAAGAAAGTTATATGTAAAATTGTTGTCTACAATTTCGCAGATAAATTTACTTAAGGTAAAATTTCTATCACGCAATAAATTTTATGCGCTGATGTATATTTCAATTATTTTTTTCTAAAATTCATATGTAATATTGACATAAAATAAAAAAATGGTCAAGTAACTTTCAAATGGATTTTTAGAACTTTTACATTGCACAATAAAATTTCTTTGCAAAAGAGCGTCCTAAGTTAAATTTCTATTTATTCCGATTCCAATATAAATTTGATATCATTCAGGAATAATAGTTAAAAAAAATAAAAATAACCATTAATATTCCATAATTTTAGAAATATTCATGGATATCATATAACCTATTTTCGATAACAATTTAATTGAAGGAATTATGTGCTAAGTATAATAATATAGTACAATAATAAATTAATTCAATAAATAAATTTTCTTTATTAAGTAATCGTATTAGTTAAATAAAAGATATCCCTTGAAATTTAACACTGCAATGAGTAATTCTAGCTACATTGCAAATCGTGCAATATGCAGTTTCAATCAAATTGCGGCGTATGAATTTTGTGTTTTTAAACTATACTCAAATATTCCAGTAAAGTTCTTATATCTTTTTTTCTGCAATATAATTAATAGTTCACCAGTAAAATTACATTTAATGTATATAATTACCCAGATAATTTTGTCAGTTTTACATTGTCAAGTAGATGTTAGTCTCAAACACATTTTTAAGTGTATTTTTTGTATCTTAAACTTACATCAAAAACCAAATTTTTACCAAAACCTATATTTCGATCTTAAATATTCATCATAGCAATTTCATAATATTTTACTATTCTCGATTTACCATGGTAAATTTAAATGTTTTCAGCGTATATACTAGATTCACTAGAACATAATACAATTGCGTTTAGGCCACTACCTTATGAAATTTATTTAAAACTAAGATAGTGATGGTATATTTAGGGTAGGATACTTTTTATAAAATTTTGTACAAATATTTTACACTTTGTTAATTAGATCGAATCGATAAGAAACATTTGCAGAACTATATATAATAATGGCCATTCAACCTCCAATCGAATGTAATTTACTAACAGTATGTACTAAATGTATACCTATAAGGTTGGATATACTTCAAATTATTTACAAAAAAAGAAATTAAATTAAATATAATTAATTAATATGAACATTAATTATACTAAGAAATTTAAAGAAATGATTTAAATTACCAAGAAACATTCTTTGAACTGATTTAATCAAATATTCTCGTTCTTTACAGACAACTACCACCATACTTGTCCGGTCAATACCGTTTACATGGCACACTTTTGAGGTAATAAGCTAATATTAAATTTAATTAGTTTAGAAATTCATGGATATTTTTACTTACAAGTACATAATGAGTGGTCCAAGATGATGGCTTTTTAAAATTTTGTATGTGCAACTTTTGTAATGAGTGTATTTGTTTTCATGAGGTTGGATTCTTTGTTAGATTTTGTTTAACTGCATCTACTTTTGAATATATACAGTATGTGCACGGATGAAGATAACAATAGGTATAATAGACAAAAAAAATTAATCGGAAATAAATCCTGCTTGGTCTGAAACTTATTTGTCGTTTGCATTCGAGTTTTTAAAATTATTGCAGCCAAGACAGAAATATATACATTTCAAGTAAACTACCTTTTCACTTCAAAGTATGCTAAAATGTTACTAAGAAATGTTGTTGTTGAAATGTATATAAATTTTGTGATCGACTTACTTTGATAAAATTCACTATTTATCAATTTCATTTCAGGTAAAATACTGTTACAGTACGCTAATATTTAAGTTACGTTCACTTACGTTTTACAATTTGTTGTATTGTAACTAGTAAAACGCATAGAAACAAGGTAATCCCGAGTACCAACGATGCAACTCTATGATTTCATTTGCAAAAGATTGGAAAGGTGCCCAAGTTACAGATTGTGCAGAGGGATTATATTATATATTATTCCTATTGGCATCTATTTGGACAACAGTCTTATTAATCTCCTAAATTTAATTCTGTGTTGAGGAAACACGTGTTTCCTCTCACTATATAACTCAAAAGCGTTTACATACATTGTTGAAAAGCAAATTGGTCGAGCTTTACAAAGAGTGACTAATAATACAGGGCGATCTATTAAAAATATTCTGGCATGTATCTGTTAAAAGTGACTCTTTCCGTAGTGTAATTTTTATAGTCAACGTGACCACTTTCGTGAAGGTTTGATTTTCTCAAAAAGAATTTAATGAACATTGCCGTTACCGAAAAAAAAGACAAATTTACAGCTTACAGTTGTCAAATCGATAGGATATGCCACCAGACAAGGCTCATTGTCTATTGTAAGAATCACCATACTAGCAAAGGCAATGAAAGGGCAATAACACTTGGAACGGACCAGAATGTCTGCCTAGCAGGCATCATCAGCACTCCTCCGAGTGTATAAACCCACTTTCATCGCTAATCACATCGCAAACTTTACATAAAATCATCTACTAAGTGAAAAAGAGTTCAGTTAGTGCGCCGCCTAGGAGCCGCGTGCCAAACTCTCACCCGGAAGCGATTGCAGCATAAAGCTGGCAATGTAGTCATTGAACTAGCTCGGGTAGTTCCTAGACTATCAGTCCCGGTAGGTGGCTCGTATAAAAGACAACCAAACTGCTCATTTTCGTAGTGGTATTATCCTTTCATTGCTCTTGCTAGTATGGTGATTTCAACAATAGACCATGAACCCCGGCTGATGGCATATTCTATTGGTTCATTGTATGTAGGCATTTTTTCTTTGATATTTCATTACAGTTGTCTCCCTATTACGAAGTGTCAAACTCAAATATGTTCAAGCAAGATTTTAAAATGCCCTTTATTAGCACAGATGTGACTCATTTTCTATTGTTGTTAGGCACTCCAAACAGAAATCATGTAACAGCGAGATAATTTTATGTTGTAAGTTTATTTATTCCCCTCAGCAACAATGCGAGTTACAAAAATGTTTATTACGGCTTGTTTGATTGGTTGATCATGCTATAATTTAGTCTCCTATTTCAAAACCTACCTGGTATCTTGGAAAGATTATTGAAGATAGATGTAGAATAAAGTAACTAGAAAAACTTTAGGAGAATGAATAAGGATTTCAACTATGACAATTGTAAAGTGTTTCGTTAGAATTAAAAAAAAATATATTGTGTGGATAGATCGAAATGTCTACAATACGTGGGCGAAAATACTTAGAGCTCAGTCCATCTCGAATACTTTTAATACATCATCCACCTTGGGACACGTAGTATATAAATAACATCTTTAAAAGAGAAAAAAAAGTACCATTTCTCTCGGCCAAAAATTTTGTTACTAAGAAATTCCATCTTCGGAGGCGAATATATAATTCGCCAGGGCATAGAATAAAAGAAAGAATCTCTTGGGAAATCTGTCGTGTCGTTGCCCGCTCGAGAATTTTTACATTCGTTATTCGTATATTTGTTCGTTTCGGATTCGTTAAAACTTTCACGAAGTAGATGTAATAGAACTTATAAGGGTTTGTCCAAATTTCGTTGAATCTATATTTAAGTTCTGTATATAGTTTCTTTATCAAACTTTCGTTTTATAACCACATCCAAACATGAACTGAAGCTAGAATTTGATAAAGATAGTTCGTGTATACTGCAATTGAAGCAAATTTACATATAATAAGACATCAAGCAATTTCTAAGTATTATATTTATATCCTATAAAACAGGAAGAACCGCCTGCATATTAAGCCGCCACAAAATGTAATTACGCATTTACGTGCAACATATATTATGTACATACATAATATATCCATACAAAGCATGTAGGATGTATTTTATAAAGCAGTAGCAAATATTTACCATCGCTCTGCATTATATATGCATATACGTTAGTGTAAGCGCCTCTTTAGATGCATGCACATACATTTATTCATAATATACCAGGTAAAAAAAAAACTGCAACGTGTTCACCTCAAAGGAAACATGTTCAAAGCTCGCGAAAGTCGAGTGTCTCTAAAGAATCCTGACAGAAATTAATTCATATATGTGCAAATTAAATGCGTGCTTCTGTAGTAGTGAAAGATTACTTTAAATCCTGCACTTACGACTGAACTTGTGGGAGCACAATGAATTAGATGTTGATGTCACATCAAAAAATTTATATTTATTGTGGAAAGAGTATATAAACATTGTACATGTAGAATTTGATTACATGACTGGAAATCCAAAGAGGAGAATAGTATATTACTCTGATATATCTTCTTTATTATATAAGCGAAAAGCAAAAGTACTCTGAAAGAGGAACAAACATAAATATAATCGATAAATGTCACTTGAAAGGCCTAAACGCATTCCTTTTCCGAGTATTATATTTTGGAACTTCATCAAGTATCAATTGAATTTGGTCTATCGCGACCTCTTTAAAAAAAAAAAAACCTTTATTTCTTGTTTACCTTTCCTTTTCCCCATTCTCCGATCTTCCCTGTCGTCTTTCTTTTCTGCTACTTCTCCCATTCTACCGCTCGACTCCGGAGAGGAGGGCGCTGCTCTTCCTGGAGGCGGAAGCTCTTTTAAGTTCATCTTTTCATCTTAGCGAAAATATGATTTCTTACAGACCCTTGTCATTCTCACGCCCGGTGTTGTCATTTTGCTACTGGACGGAGAACTGATAAGGGCTTGTGGGTATTCGAATACGTCCACTGGTGGATTTCACGCCAATCGTAATATAGGTAAGGATAATTGATTCCCTTTGTCATGCCTTTCCTTTTTTTCTTGTCTGGTCCTTTTCACCGGTTTTTTTTTCCCGCTGGAACGATTTCATATAGATATATATATTTTTTTCTTTTTACGAAAGGATGAAAGGGATTTTTTTATATCTGACGGCAGTGTTTTAAAACGGTTATCTTTTTTTCTATAAAGTCAGCAAATATCTGGGAAAAACGCAGAATGAAGATATTGGATATCAATAGAAAAAAGATAGCTGTAGTATAGGTTTATTCAAGAATTTCTAATCTTCGAGTCACAAAATTGCATTTTAATTATTGCCGTAATATGAGAAGACATGAAAACGTCGAGGCAAGTTGTTATAAATTATAATTATTGCTGCACGAGTGCTCTAACGGTTTGGTGTTTAATCTCGATAGATTGCTAGATTAAGGTCAATGATGCGGATACAAGGGAATACTTGCAGCAAATTTTCTAAAGAACGCTTATCCGGATGGCGTCCGTTAGGATATTTTTGCCCATAAATCATTGATGCTAGCAAACAATTTTCTTCACACTCTCCAATTATTAAAATCATATCAATCGGGAAGTACAGGAAGTGTGTGTTATAAGAAGAAGAAAAAACGCCAAAAACCGATTACCGGGAATGAAGGAAATAATATTTCAGTTATCGAATCTCTAAAAACGCTGAAAACCCACATACAAGTCAGCGAAAAATAAATGAAATTACAGGGATAAGCAGAGGGAGCATCAGAAGAATTATGAAGATGAACAAATTTTACCCATACCACATACAATTGCATCAAGAACTTTTGGAAGTTTAATCTACTTCGGCGGCTTGAATTTTGTTTATGGGTTCTGGAAAAGTTAGGAGATGACGAAAATTTTCTCGATTAGGTGGTATTTTCGGATGAATCAACTCTTTATAACAACGGATTAGTTAATAGCATAATTTTCATTATTACAGCGACGGGAATCCCAATTTCTTTAGAACCCTAAATCGTCAACATCGATGGTCTGTTAATGTGTGGAGCGGAATAGTTGGAAAGCATGTGCCATGTTTCTATAATTTCTATAATTTATAAAATATGAGTTACTTTTATATATGCAATACTTTTGGAAAATATACCTATCAATATTCGACAAAGATTTTGGTTGCAATTAGACAGTACTCCTGCGCACTTTCAAATAAGTGTTCAGGAATTAGATAGGCAATATCCCAACAGGTGGATAGGCCACGGAGGTCCACAGAATTGGCCAGCAAAAATATTGTTTATGACAAACCACCAACCACACCCGATAATATGAAAGAGCTAATAAGAATGGCGTTTCGATCTATAACACCAAATGTTTCGAGTAATGGTAAAGACTCATTTCAAGAAAGAGTACGCCTCTGCATTGAAAATGATGGCCATTATTTTGAACATTTTTTAAAACATTAGCAATTTTTAACATATCTTATTTATCCGTTTTACTAAAGTACATTTCTGCAGTTGGCCAGTTGAAAAGTTAGGGTGATTATGATCGTCTAGCTATGTTGAATAATAACAGCAGTTTTGTCCAGGCCTACTTCAAAGAAAAAATAATAGCTAGAAATTAATATTTGAAAAAGAAAATTATAAATTACTAATAAACTATAACAGATAGGTATAGGAAGCATTAATACAATCTTAAAGACCGTTAAAATTAGAATCTAAATAAGGTAATAAATACAGGCTGTTCTATGTAAAATAAGAAAGTTACTTGCCTTTAAAGATAGCGAAAACTAAAAGTTTGTTTTTATTCACTCCGTATAATTTTTTGCATTACTTTTATTTTATTATCAAGTCTAATGCTTTAGTTAAAAAATAAATACAGTTTAAAATACCTAGTTTAAATATGCTTGCCAGACATGCCTCTTCAATTTTGGTAGTATACATTTTGAAGCATAGTTAATTATCTCGTAAACGAGTTGACTTAGGCATAAGAAACCAAACACCAACTTGTGTTTATTTAGTCTGTACTACCAAAATATGTCACAATATACAGGGCGTTCCATTTAATTTTTCACGACTTTGGTGTGTAACTTTTCTTTCAGTCACTCTCTATACTTCAAAATAATTTTGAAATGTGCTCCTTCTGAACCTGTATAACCCTTAACAAAAAAAGAAATTGAAAATATGTTACCACTTTTCGTATATAAACCGACACAAATGTGGTGGCCTACCTGTATATATATTTTTTATATGAAATAATAAGTTTTTTTTTATTTTGACACAATATTTACACTCTGATATATTATTACCTCTCCTTGAACTAGCTTGCGTGGAATTTCAGAAGAGTTTTGTCAGAACCAACACAAAAATAATAAAATGTAAAACAGGAGAATATTAATTGACACCAACAAACCGCAAGACATTAGTCCCAGATTATCTTGGTCAACATTATTTAAACTTTATAATTCCATAATTTTAAAGGTTTTTTTTTTTTTTAAAAAGAAGTTCTATTTAAACTATTGTCAACCAGTTTGGGACCCTTTCTATAATCTATTGAGTTGCTTTCTCAATGTAATACTTTAACAATATAGCAGCAAAAAAGTAAGATTATTGAACTAGTACAACAAGTCGCGTATTTGAAACCGAAGTTAGTTGAATAACAAGACTCCGTAGAGATTGAAAAATGAAAAACGAAATAACCTGCTACTATTTATATAATAATTTACTATGACAGAAGATATACGTACTGCTGTGAACTGATTGTCCAAGCATATAAGTTTAAAGAAATTAAAAATGACAAAATTAATTTAGCTAGCTCAGCAAAGATGAATTTAAAAGGGCGCCAGAGATTCTTATATCTCAGAGTAACTTTCTTAAAAAGTAATAGTGGGCGTTTGCAAAATTGACTCTCTTTAAAATCCCCAAAAATTGAAATGGCTGATTCAAAAATAAAAGAACTATTTAAGATGATATTTAAAATCATTAACTTTTATTGTAAAAAGAAAAAAAAAAACTATCAAATTACAGGAAAAATTAAAACCATGAATATAAGATTCTGGCAAAAAACAAACCTGCATAAGACTCTACAATTTAAAAAGGACAATGCAAATCCTTTAGCAAACAAAATGGTGAATTCGTTCTAGAAGGAATTTCTTATACCACAAAAAATCCACGTGGTCTCAAAAATCCAAAGCAAACTACAATTTAAATAAATTAAATTTCATCAAAATGAAATTAAAATACAAGCCCAGAGCTTCTCTTCACCTACCCCGAGGTGATTAAAATAAAATTAATCGGAAACTACAAAAAAACGGAAAATTTAAACTCTAAACGCGATCACTTCTAAAACGAAAATTATTAACGAGCCTTACATGTAACCTTGTGCACAACGATATAACACTTATTAATAACAAGTGAGTTGCTAGATGGACGATTTAAAAATTTCAAAAGAACGAACTACATCTTAAACTAAAAAGAATTACCAGAAACGGTAACCAAGAGACCTAAACAAGACAATACACGCGCTCGTCTATCTGGTAACTGCCGGGCCTCTAGGTAACATACTCATATATATATGAAATTTACATCTGCGTGCGATGAACGCAACGCATCGCAAAGAAAAAACTAGCATATAAACTATATACAATACTGGAGTACGCAAAATGTACAAATAAATGAAATAAACTATACACAACTTAACAATAAAATACTCAAACAAAACTACAAAATTCTTAGCAAAATTTAAATATAAACATAAGTGAGAATTTGCGCGCGGCAATGCCAAAACATGATCTTGGAAAATTAACAGCATAAAGTTCAAACAACCCGGGGAGACATACCACAGCAGTACGTTCAAACTCTTATTTATTATGAAGCTAGATTATGAACTTCCACATCTAGGGAAAAAAACAAAATCGATACATAACTTTGAGAAATTCGCGAAACAAAATGCTTAGATATCCGGGCAAAAAATAGCGACTATAACTCTTCCCCGTCGAAAAAAGGTTCAAATGTTTTAGACAAACACATTTTTCCGCGACCACGTTAAAAAAATTCACCGACTTCCTCCTCCATCGGATCAAGTTAAATAGACGCCCTATAGTATAGTCTGCGAATATGAATAGGTGATTTATCACCCGTAGCTGAATGAAATTATTGGATCGCGCCCCACAAAGGTCGCGTCGCCTGCTCACCGGATCGAATACCTCCTCCACCTTTAATAGAAAGAGAAAGGTAGTGATTTGGACGTCAGCCAAATAAAATCGTTTTTCATGCAAACGAAAGGACGCACGGCAACCGTGCAGTTCTTGTAGGTTCTTTACCTTTCCACAGATTTTCGTTTTAAATATAGCAATGTTCGAAAGTATGTCGGTACGTTCGAAGCCCGATATTCGGTTTGCAATTTCCTCCCAGAGCAATCTGTTATTGGAAAATGGGGTAGCTGTGGATATATTGACGGTCGGTCCTACGCTCCGGAGAAATCGTTTGTTAAACAATTTGAAAAACGAATTCCCGAGTTATCCGTCTTTGCGGGTCTGACATCGGAATATTGAGAAGTTTGGCTGACGGATTGATTTCGAAGATTTGATCCGTGAGGGATCGTTTTCAATTTAAGTAAATAAAATCATAATAATAAAATCGAAATCGGTAATTTATCACAGAAAATGAAGTAGTAAGATTAGGATTTAGAGGAATACTATCGATTAATCGTCCCGTCTATTACGACCATGCACTAGAACTTATTGTAGAGAGGATCTACCTTCCACCAAGCTCAGGCCTCTAAGGTAACCCAGAATCTGGTTGAATGTGATGGTTTCCAAATCTTCCTATACAAAATCAATCTTTCCAAAGGTCTATTGCTAATGGCGACAGCGCAGTGACAAAAAAATGTGCTTCTTTTCTTTTAAATATCCTAAACTTCATTTTCATCAAAGAATCCGATTCCTGTAAATCCTTTCTGAATCTGCAGTGACCTGTAAAAACAGAAACAATTGCTTTGACACTTTCGCGGTCAACTTCAAGTAGTTCCTTGGTTCTAACATGATTAGGTGAAGTGCACTCCTTCACATGTACCAAACCAGCAACAATAGTTCCAATGCAGGATCAATTTCTAATTTGCTCAGAAGTTAATTTGCTGTTTAGCTAGCGTAGGTGCACCATCGAAGCATATCTGCTTCCTCATGTGAATGAGTGAAAGATGCCCAGGTCCCCAAACTAAATATAAATTATTAGCCGTCCTCAATATATTTAGCAATAGCTCCGGAATTGTCAGCTTCGAATTATATTTATGCGTCTCTAGCGCCCTCAGCACCATCTGACTTGTCATTGAAAATTTTTATTGTATTCTGTCTTATGTTTTCATTAGAAATTTTATGGATTTCAACCTGAAAAATTGTTATGTGTTGTCTAAAGCTATAATATTTAACTTTTGGACAGTCACGAAAAAATTCTTGCGATCCTATACCTTGCTCTGTTTTCAAACCGTCCGTAAAACAGTGTCTGCCTGCGTCACTATATTTTCGTTGCATCTCCATTTCAATTTCTATTATTTGGACAGAAGGCGGTGAAGTATGCATGGATCATTGGTCAAGTACTTGAGTTGTTGTTTAGCTATTTCCATCGTTTGTAGGATTTTGATGATCCGACGTTCCGGCAGTTTGTCTACTGCCCTCATCAGGATAGCTCTGATGAGGGCTGTTTCTTGTCAAACTCATTATTTGCAATTAATTTGACAAATATGTCCACCAGAACCAATTTTTTCTTTGTCTTGTGTGAGAACTCGAACTCGGTCTCGAAATGCCGATTATTGACTAATCTAACACTTAACCATTCAGCCAATCGGTGAGGGGAGGGGGGCAAAAAATGCTATCGTACAACCTATATTCAAACTAGAGGTATATGCGCAAAACCTGATGCGCATTGGTATGCGCAATTTTGCATGCACAGTAGTTATTATTCTGTCTCCGGGATCGTGGTGGCCAGTCTTCTGCTTAAGCTATTCCTAATCATTGGTAACCAGACATCTTTGATTTCAAGGCTTGGTGTGCTTATAGCATTTCGTGTTATGGCCATGTATGCTGCTTATTTCAATTTCCTTTTTGTGAAGTTTCTCTCTTGCCAGAATTGTCGTTTCGCCCCAATCAATCCTGTGATCTTCTTCCCAAGCATGTTGAGCTTATCGTTTCTCCCAGTCGAACCACAAGACTACAGTGCACAGAAGCACTTCATATCGCATCCGACGGCATTCACAGTATGCCAGAAATAACCTATTCCGGAAGCTAGTTGCCCACATAAACGTAGGAAGGAATTCATTCACTGTGTGCCGAAAATGAAATATAGTTAACCTGGCCTCCAAGGCCAACATTATCTAATGTCAATAACGGGGAGGAAGACATTGCTCCCCTGGTTGCCATACTTGCAATCCCTGTAAGTCCAAACATAACTGTATTTCCACTACTATGTAATAAAATAACTTAATAAAAAGGATAAAATAAAGCAATAAAAAGAAAATGCTGTTAGAGAGCATATAAATTATATAATATAAATTGTCACGGCATTTATAATCATGTTATATTCTGCGTTAACACTTTAATCTCAAACCTTGCTGTATTCGAGATGGTATTCATATACGACAAAGACCAAAAAATTTTTGGGAGCACACTTCACTGAAATGTTAAATCGGGAAGCACATAATAAGCCACTTCTTTAGAAGTATCGTTGCACTTAAAAAAAAAACCAACAATCGAATAGGTGTTGTGATTTGGCATCAGAAAATGTGCAGAGTTTAAACATTAAAATTAAAGAAGAGGAATCTTTTGCGAAAGAAGAAAATGTATGACACTTTGTGGATTTTAGGACACTAGTTCAAGGTGAACAATTTTCTCTCTATGAATGTCAGTGGCTACTATTATTTTAGTAGACAAAATACTATCCACTGATGAAGTAGCGTTTATGTCGATATGGGCTTTAATAATATGAGTTTTCAATAAATAGACACTGCACATGCAAGAGTGCAGTTGAATTTTAAAAGCGCGACTATGAAATTTGATTTGTCTAACGTTTGCATGCGTTAGTTTATAGAAGTCCTAATGGTAACTGCTCTCTGTTTAAATATATGGAGTGCGTCATACAAAACCGGGTAAAATAGTAATGAGCGGTGATTTTAACATAAAATTTTTAAGGCACATGAGTTGAAAACTATCAATGATCTGATAGGATTTTATAATATCTTTAGTATCATACATGAACTCATGAGAAAAAATAATTATGTTGAACATATTTGTGAACATAAAACAATGACAAAATGTGTTACATGCTGGTGTATCTGATTATTTAACTTAGAAATTACAATATATTACTAAGGTTAAAGAAGCAATTAAAACTTATGTTCGAAGGAAGATACAAGGCAGCAAAACTGACAACAATATTTCGCGCTTTAAGATTTCATTGCAGAATGGAAATTGGTTAATAAAAGAATTAAAAAGGCATACTTAATTTTTTTTAGATGTGCAAAAAATCTGTGAACGTATGACGCACATTCAAAAACGAATCACAAAAAAAAATAAATGTTATATTGATTACAAGAGGTATTAGGTTTCATAAAAAAAAGATGCGCACACTACAATTATTTACTTTATACACGTTACAACATGTCACCACTACGTGTGATATATGTACACAGATGGTCATGTCGTGTGACAAATGTCCCGGAAACACTCCTCCAACATTCCACTGCGCTTATCTATTTTTCGTGTACCCATATTTGGACAGAATTTATTTAAAATTTAAACTCCAACAAAATATTCACACCTGAATGATACAGAAATCTAATAAATCTAAAGTAACTAGGGATACACACCAAAAAAAACAAAAAAAAAACAGAGTTAATATACCTCTTGATTAGTCACAAAACGTAACATATCACAAATATTCCCAATTAAATCTTGAAAGACTAGACTAGATTGCTGGTTTTGCGGTTAAGTAGAGTAAAAAAAAGTAGGATTTCGTGAGGTAAACTAACAAACACTTGGTTTTTGTGTTAGTTTAACATCACGAGAAGCCATAATGAAATTGACGAAGCACACCTGGAAATAAATAAGGGCTATGATGCATGGTCTAGATTCTTTATTCAGTACTACTGCGAGGTGAGGAGCCAATCGCTAGACATGCGTAATTTACTTCAAGTGAAGTTGACGTTAGATTCATTTCGTTCATTTCTTAATAAAATAAAAATAAACACTGGGTGTTAAGGTCCTCAAGATTTATAACCGTTAGTAAGTTTTGATCGCGGTCAGTAATTTAAAAAAAAATGGTGTATTATACGTCCGAGGAAAAATATTGATTGTAAAAATTATACGGTTGCAGAAGTTAAGTGATTTTATCTGCAGTAAATTATCCCGATAGATCAATTCCTAGTGGAATTACATTTCAACAAGTTTGACTTAATAATTCAAAAATAAAAAAATGTCCAGCGAAAAATGTCAGTGCATCGACTCATTTGTGCATTGGCGAATGAATCTTAGTTGAATCTAGACAATTGCTGGGGAATGTAAATTAGTAGCACTGTTTTAAACCTTAGTAAGAATCCTCCTAAAAATTAGCACATTTAAGAACTTTACGGAAGATTCCGTTGCTTGAATTTTATGAATTAATGTTTATTGTCTTCTCCTATATTTTTTTTTCATAATATTACTATTTACTGACGAACAGGTACTTATTTATAGTGTTGTTCGATTTTATAATTATGTTTTTTATTTTATTGATTATTGACTTTTAAAACGCTTTTCATACTTTTCTTTTTCTTTTGATTTGTTTATGTCCTATATGAAATTTATAGTTTACCACTTGTTGTTCTATATAAAATAAGTATGAATAGCAGGAGCTGAATTGATTTTAGTTATCAATGTGTTTTGTCTTTATTATTTCGTTTGCTTGGGTATAAATGCAATATTGGATTTAATATTAATTTTACAAACTTCATAAATCGCGTTTACAATAACTCACAATTATCTAATTGGTTATTAATCTGTTATTCATACCTTCAATAGCGATATAAGTGTGAGCTCTAGGGAGAAAAAGAATATCACGTTATTTTTTTGGCTGACTATGAAATTCGTCGATTTTAATCAATAACTAAAGTCGTTTCATTTCCCGTGCCAAAATACATTACAGCTGCAATTTCACCCTGTATTAAGTGAGCTTCATTTCCATTTCCGAGATCATGCAACGGGATATCGATTTCCCCAATCGAAACGGAATTACAGCCTCATCAGCAGGACACAATCGTGATTATCCGTTCATTGCGTACACGGAAAAGTAGCAAACAGATTCTCACTCTGTAGCGCGACCTTTTGTACGACCGTCATTCCACCATCAGTTAGTCCTGGTATTCGTCCTTTTCTCATTCTTTTTTTTTCTTTTTTTTTACACGAACCGCATGAAAAGTCCGTATTTACTGGGTGCGGTGGTGGCATCAGCCCTGGGTATTCACGACGGAACACGCTAATGAAAGAAAACAGACATGACGAATTTTTATTCTACAAGCCAAAATAGACGACCGGAATATCCCGTGGTATATTTGTTCGGATTTGTATCGATCGGTTTGTTATGCAGATCTATAGCCTCCGTTGTTGAGTACTGGAAGTTTCACGTCTTGAGCGGATCGCTACCTCTCTAGTATAGCGACGACTGTATCTTCGAGCCGTTTAGTTAGAAACAGACGGGTGCGGGTTCTTTCATCAATCACTTCTTGTTATCTGGGCGAATAGTGATGGTGTGTATTGGGCAGACAAAACGTACGGGACCATCTCCTTTCCATCTATTATGGTTTGGATCGTTGAATCTGATTTGCGATGGAAGTATTTATATAGTGACTGGTAGAAATGTACGCTAGATGTAGTATAAAATAATACAGAAACTCACTACGAAAAAATGAAAAGGTTTTGGTTGGTCAAGTTGCTCTAAAAAAAAAATCCAAAAGCAAAAACGGAATAGTTTCCTTCAAAGCTTGAGAAATTCAACTTCAAAATGAACTCGAAAAAAGGAATGGGGTACTCGTAATTAATAAACAAATTTAATAATTATCAATAACCTATATAATAATCCTCCTTATGTTGTATCATTTACGTTAAAGTAACGTAAAACGTTAAAAATAATATAACGTATGACATGCAAGTGTAGCGGTCAATGTGGTAGTGGTGTTATGTCGTTGACAATGACATTTTGAAGAAAATATATAAATTCACCTTGAAAAGCGAACATAAAGAACAAAATATTAAAAGAAAAATTAAATTCCGCTTTATTACTTATCAATATTGATCATTTCATGGCAAAAATATCCAGAAAAGGAATTAAATTAAAAATAATATAATACATTACAAACGAGCGCCATCTACAGAGTTAAATTTCAATTACCCAATGAAGGCGAATAAATAAAATTTAAATATGTCAAAACCAGTCAAACCTAAGGAAACCCGAAATATTTGTTGTAATGAAACGCTGTCAAGGATGTTATTAATCAATTCATTGCAAAAAAAAATTCTTGTTCACGTCAATTCAGTATGATAAATTAACGTTACTTTTAACGCAAACCCCGAATAGTCACATAGAAGATGTGTGTTAGATTATGTTGAATGCTCATATGGTCGGTGCTCTGAAGTAACCTTCCGAGGCAATACAAGGAGAGTTGCGCATAGAGTTCGAAACGAGGAAGTAAGAACAGATTTAAAACCGATCCAAAGCAGTATAGAAGAACAACTAAAGTGGTTTAGTTCACCTATTTCGAGTAGAGAACCAGAGGCAAACCTAGCCGCAGAGGAAGAGAATAAGTCATGCAAATGTAGAACAATGTGATGGGTTAGTGCTTGGAGGATAGCGGCTTGGATTGAAATAGCGGAAAAGTGCTAGCTAGCAAGGAACAGGAAACGTTGGACAAATTTCTATATTTGTGAAAGTATTAAACACCTTAGATCTTGGGGTATATAGAAAGCTATCATATACGTAACCCCCCTTTTAAAAGCTGGTGTTACTACATAGTCAAAATTGAATAATAAAAAACTTTTTTGTGTTTATAAACAAGTTTGTATAATAATATAAATATATTGTAATGGCAAATATATTCTACTATTATTTAAAAGGGAATGTTACTACTTTACTTAGTTATATTTTAAAACTAATTAGATATAATAGGAAAAGGATATAATATGTAGCAGCAGACAGCTAGACGATGTCCAGGTGATATAGGAAATCTCTGCATTTGGCAAGTCACTCAAGGCATTTTCCTTTAGAATTTTCCCTTCAGGAAGCAAGATGATCAGCAGTGATATACCTGTACATCGAAAATGAATATTAGAATTTGAATAGTATATTTTACAATAGCTATTGATAGATCAAATTTGGATCCACGTTTAATTCAAGTGAACAGTTTTATTTTATTTTTTTACTGTGTATTTATTTCGTTCAAATTTAGTCTAATAATGTTTGTATATGCATTGGCAGTCCAATTGCTTTGATATGTCAACAGAAAGACATGGGGAAATTGCTGGAAATTGGGTTCTGTAACAATTCTATGTGTATAAATGGTTGCCTACCTTTTAGGTGCAATAATGAATTTTAAGATTGTTAATTTTACATAGTAATAAGTGTTTAAAAATTTCAAATGTATTTTTCTCATGATCTACTGACGCCTACCTTTACTATATTACAAGTGTAAGGTGATTCCAGATTTTGTAATTTTATTTATTTTCATTTCGTTTAAACATCTGACAGTTCTTTCGATCACATGGGGAATTCTCATATATAAAACAATGGAGGTTCCCCTCATTTCGGTTACATTAACGGATTTTCACAGACAGTTGGACTCCTTAACGAAGACAATCGCTTTCAAGTCAGTTAAAACATTTTCAATTCGAACCATTCACTAACCGAGCTTTGTTCGAGGCAAACCTATCTCAATTTGTTTTTGAAAAATTTAACGGCTATTTCGTAAAAATCCAATTTTATCCCAAATCACAACCTAAAAATAATTGTTGATTGTTAAACAAAGTTTTTCACATAAATATTATCCAAATTTACCTGCAACCTTTTTAGGTAATTTTTCTTTAACGACGATTTTTCTGAGTTTCCTGTTATGATGTTCCTGTCCTGAACGAGCCACTTTCCGTGATCTGAAGTTCCTATGATGTACCAGGGCCCTCATTCGACACCTGAACAGTCCTGACCACTCCAATGTCTGCAGAATCCGGTCCTATAGAAGGTATTCCTCGTCAAATCTACCTAAAAATAAACGTTTTATTTCCATTCTAATCTAAATTTAATTATACTTATGAGAAATTTCAATTTTATTCGTTCAGAAAGAATTAAGGTTAGAAAATTGTTTGTATCGTCTGCGAAACCGTTCGCAGTTACTTGGGGAAATTTGTGTAAATAGGTTTATAAGTATTTGTTATGTATACGTTACGAACTAATATCCAGTAATTTACCATCAAGGTTGGCTACTCTGTTTCACACGTCTCTTTAAGCCTAACATAACTCCGTTTGAACGGTCAGAAAACGCGGGAATTTTGAAATTTAATTTTAACGTATTTACGTTCGAAACTATGAGTTTAAATTGCAAAAAGTGGAATTACTAGTAAAACTTTAGTGTTATTATTTAAACGGACTCAGGTACTTACCTGAGATAATTATCCAAAGATATATGTCTGATTTTAAAAAAATTCACATTTAGAATTCTTTTTTCTTAAATAAAATCACTTTTATTCGCACTTAAATGTTTTAATATCACTTGAGAGATTGAATACCATTGAGGCATGACATTATCATGCCTATGATATCATTTAAACTGGTCATTGACAGTGAATTTGAAGGAGAGGACAATTGACAACATCCTTGCTCAGAATCTCTACTCTTACTAAAGATATAAGAGAGTAACGAGCTATTTGTTATTTTTTTTATGTCACCGCCCCTCGATCGGAAATTTCTCGCCCTGCATGCCATCTGGCTGGTGAGAGTGCACACTTCTGAATCAAAATTAATAAAGATAGAGGACACTGGGATGTATAAAATTTATTTTTTTCTAATTTAATTAATGTATTTCTTTTAAAATTTATTTTTGTAATCCGGGCTGTAGGCTACTCTGTGTAGCGTAACAATATACATATACAACAGATTGTTCAAATACTTTTACGTGAAGTTCCATATCTTTAATAATAATTTCTTCTTAACAGCTAAAAGTTGTTCTAATAAACCAAAAGCCAGTAAATTCTGGAAATGATTATTCATTTTCAAAAATCAACTCGTTTCCATTGACAGATCAGTAAACTTTAACCTCATTTTTGCTCATAACGTTCCTCTTATTCTTATAACTGCAAGGGATCGTATGGCGTTATTTTATTCCATATAATGTAGTGTAAATAACATGCATGTTATTTTATAACGTACGCTTAGGCTTAGCGGATAGAGCATAACTTCAGACTGAAATAACATAAATACGCTATATTTGTTGATAACGTACACGTAATTAATAGCGTAAATGATACAACATAAGGGGGAATATGTAGTGTAATACAATGTTCATATTTTAGCAAAACTTAAAAACCCTGCAAAACATCTAAGGAGGTAATGTAATTGATTTTCTCCTAACATCGACCAAAATACCAATTTAAAAAATTCATTATGAATATATACATGATGGTCAACTTTAAAATAATACATTAATAATTAAAAAAAATTAACAATGATCAGAGTTTAGTTCGTCTTTTTTGAAGAAGCCAAATGTTACATTTAGAGTTTGACTATATTGACTTCCAAATGAAACAAATGACTTCTTCAAAAAAGACGGTTTAAACTATGATCATTGTTAGATCTTCTTAAGTATTAACTTCACCATGTTTTTATATTTATATGTGTTTGACGATTTTATATTTTGAACTCAACAACCGAAAGAAGACAAAGATCTGGTCGAAACGTCGCTGATAAATTTATGTGATATAAATAAAAAAATAAATAAATACAAAATGAACTTGCAATGTCATTCAAAAATAAAACAAAGAGTAACAATCAGTAACTGAACAAATCTATATAAATACCACTGAAGCTGTCCCTGTGTGTCTCCCGAAATTAATACAGTACAGATGCTTATCAATAAATCACATCTCTAATAATAAACGCTTGGTAAGAATCGGTTCAACTTCAAAGAACTCACGCACCATCAAAATTGAACTGGTGCTTAAGATTGATGCAGCTATGAGAACCTGCTAGCTGAGAACCCAGCTATCGAGGTAGCATTGAATCTTACCTCTCTCTACATTGTGGTGGAGGACGTGGCAGAAAGAACCATACTCAAAATGATCAGGGAAGGAACGATTAGGGATGGGCCTCAATCTCCTCACGGTGATGCGGGACATCACCTCATATCCTTCCGCTACTTGAGAAGACTTCTAGCCTCTATGCTCTTTTAATGTTGTAGTATTCGCACCTGCATATACCAACGTAACGGCCGAGGTACAGGGGAAACGGTGTGCAATATACTCTTGTGGGTTGTCTAGATTCAGAAATGTGCAAATTTATTTAGACATACTTCCTATTATCCTATTATCGGAAAGAATATTACAAGGTCTTTAGAATATTACAAAAATTTCTCGTGATAGTAAACTCTCTTGGTAGTTTTTGCATTAGGAGTTGCAATTAGTATCGCGAATCCCAAATGAAAAATATTAACTGAAATTACAAAGTATCCTTCCATCGCTAAGAAAATCAAATTAAAAATCTCCATCAGCCGTAATCAATTATTAAAATTCCAAAAGTAAATAGAAAAATGTAGAAACGTACTTTTAATCAGTGGCAAACTCGTGACCGCTTTAACTCGAGCTTTTGGAATCTGTGGCGAAACTTTATCGATAATTACTACTGCGTGAAAAGGTTAGGCAGTCGAATTAAAGCTTCGTCAAGGTTTTATTGGAAATAGTTTTTTTTTTGTTTTCCCATACTTTGCTGCCAAAACTTTTGGAGTAGTACATGCCTTAAATATTGAAAAGGATCTATTAGAGATTTTAGATTAAAATTATTTGAACTTTCCCACGAAATTCTACCCTATCTGTTCTGTATTTCTTGTGAGAAAATCTTTACCCATTTCTCAGCAATTCATGCGACAATAATATGGAACAAACAAGGTTGTGAATCCAAACCGGTTTTTGTCAAAACTGATATTGTTTGTGGGAATGAATCGCCTTGAAAACACAAATCGCAATCGATTTTAAAATGCGTTTTAAACTGGATCAGTGATCGAAGCAAACAAGAACAATTGCAATCCAAGTAGACAGAGATTGTTTAGATACTATTAGGAAACAATAAAAAATAGGAGTAACTGAAAGTTAACCGAAACATATTGATTTCAATTCAGCCATTTTAAATATAACCTTGAAAGTATAGCCTCATTAGTAATTGGATGTGTTTTTAGTATGCGATGTCTCAATAAAAAAGTATTGTATATGAGATTGTTTTTTTCTTTAGCCGATCTTCTTAGAATTGTAAGTAGATTTGGCTCCTTAATTGAATTCTATCTATTTATTAACGTTGCGACAATTACTTTTGTCTTCCTCAGAATTTATGACATTATTTAATTTATAATACTGGAGAATTTATATAAAGTAATATATACTTACAAAACATATTGTCAGTTTTTTTTTAATATTCTTTTCTCTATATAATCATAATTACAATATGGCTGTAATGGTCATATGATTAAAATAACAAATTAAAATCATGTAAATGGGACAAAACTGTCAGTGACAACCATATAAATAAATAAAATAAGGATCGAATGAGTATGCTAACATCACAAAACATAAAAGCTTACTCTATTTTATAATGGTTATTTTTAACAGCGAAGAATATACATAGATTAACATAAAGGTAATATCGAGAAATTAAAACAACTGCGTATATATTTTTTATAATTTGTTCACATTAGCTCTAAAATTTACAGTTTTTTTTTTTTTTTTAATATAAATCATTTCTAAGGTATTCCTAGTACAATAGTTTCTGCGCTTTTCTCCTAATATTGTTTATGTTCGAAAATCTTTGTTTCAAATTCCTTAGAAAGAAAGTACTAAATGTTTACTTCTAGTTTCTTGCAGAAGCCAAAAATATTTATCATAGGAAACGGTGAAAATTATTCCTTTTTTTTTGTAAGGTAGTCGCTTTGTTTCCTCTTAATTTGTTTATATTAAGGATTCATAATAAATATTTTAGTATTTTTTGTTGTCCTCAGAAATTTACAGATGTTCTTTTTAATGTCTCTTTTCTTATTTTTATTTATTCGCTTTACGCCATGATCACAAATAAAGAGACTATTTTATATAGATATTTTGCAATGTTATTAATTTTATATTTACTTGAATATCTATTGCTATGGGGCATGGAATATAATTTTGGAGCCAGTTAGAACGGGTTTCAAAGCCAAATGAAGAAGTAATTGATAGTTGAGGCGCATATTCGGTTGCCTACTTTACAGGGAAATTTTGAATTTGTTAAGAATGACTATAAAAATAGACCATCTTGGCAATAGGTGCTAAGTATGCCTTAATTATATTGTAAACTTTATTTTCTATGTTAATTCAAGCTTACCGGGTATGTTTTTATTATATTTTGCTCGAAGAGATTTTTCATTCTTCGGGATGTCTATTTGGAAACTTTTGCTGTATTCCCCTCAAACTAGAGTAAATAACAGTATCTTAATGTCAGTTACTGGTAGCTATTCAAATTTAATGTTGGCTTGCCTGATAGCGATAGCAATCTAAGGCTGATTACTGGTAATTTTAGTTCAAAAAATCCTCATTCTGCCTGTGGCCACGAAAGATGACGGTTGATATTGAATTACTATAACGATTTTCATGTCACACTATCAAAAATATCAAAGTTCCACGAAGTGTTTACCTTAAAAAGTATCGATATTACTCCTGAATAATTTAAATCCTTACTTGTACCTGCGAAATTGTCGAGAATTTCTTATAAAGTTTCCTACGAAGAATTCCGGCCAGAATACCATTCCATTGACCGATACGGGGGCGGTCCATCGAACCGATAGTCCAACTTGTACCCAGAGAATTACCTGCCGCCTGTTTAGAGTGTGCCTGCTAGAAATTAAGTTAGTATTCCCACCTAAAAAGGAAAATAATTAACTAGATTTTAGACTAAGATTTTTATAATTTATGTTTACTCTACGTTAATTTATATGTATGTAAATAACGAATATAATTTACTTGGTGCTTCTCTACTCGCCTATTCGAAAACGATCGAAAGCGCATACTAGGTGGGGTGAAAAGTAACGTCCTTGGGAATGAAATTTTTTTTTTAATGTTTTTTTATTTTATTCAATATAGTTCCCTTTTAGCTCGATATACTTATTCCAGCGATTTTCCAACTTCTTGATCCCGTCCGAAAAGTAATTTTCCGGAAGGTCTGCAAAATACTCCTCCGTGGCGTCGATGATTTCCTCGCGTGAGCTGAATTTTTTATTGATGAGCCATCTTTTGAGATTTGGGAAGAGATAATAGTCCGAGGGAGCCAAATCGGGCGAATACGGTGGATGCGACAGCAATTAGAGCCGTAAGTCATTGATTTTAGCCGTGGTTGCGATGCTCTTGTGCGCCGGCGCATTGTCTTGCAAAAACAATTTTTTTTTCGCTTTATGTGAGGCCGTTTTGCAGCGATTTCGGCCTTCAATCGCTCCAATAATGCACAGTAATACTCGCTGTTGATGGTTTTTCATTTTTCGAGGTAGTCCACGAACAGTATGCCATGACAATCCCAGAAAATCGACGCCATAGCCTTTCCGACCCATTGAGCCTCCCTCGGCCGCTTCGGAGCACTCGTGCCGGCTTCATTCCATTGCCGGACACTCATTCTGTTCTCTGGTGTGTAATAGTGGATCCAGGTTTCATCAACAGTTACCAATCGACGCCAAAAATCCGCCCGATTCCGCATCAGCAAGTCCAAACACTCTTTCGAAGTGCTCTCGCGTTCGTGTTTTTGGTCAAGAGTGAGCATGCGCGGCACCCAACGGCAGGATAACTATTTCATATGCAGAATATTGCCCAAAATATGGCGTGTGCGCTCAGTACTAATCATTGTGGTATCTGCTAGTTCGCGCATCTTCACTTTCCGGTCAGCCAACACCATTTCATGTATTTTTTTGACATTGTCCTCTGTAACCGCATCGGAGGGCCTGGCGCTGTGGACTTGATCGGTAGTGGAGTTGCGGCCACCACGAAACTCTCGAAACCAATATTTGACGGTGTAATCTGACGGAGCATTAGCCCCATAATATTTATCCAACTTTTCTTTTGTTTCTTTCGCCGTTTTGCATCTCAAAAGATAATGTTTTATGAGAGAACGAAAACGTTTTTGTCCATACTCAACATGATGCCAAACACGTCAACAACAATCAGCTGTCAAAACAAAACTAAATACAGTATCGCACTGAAATTTGGCATGTCTGCCTAAATATGAACGGACTTCAAGGCACCATAACCTTTTTTGCAGTAGCAGCGCATTCTGGCGCTCAAGGAGGTTACTTTTCACCCCACCTAGTGCTGTGGTAGGTAGAAGGTATCATTGATAAATTTCCTTCCATAGGTGAGGACATTAGATATTTTGATTACTGTACACTGACTAACAAAATTAATGTCGTCTATGTCTATGCCGCAGGGTCTACCAAAACTGAACAGTTGAAAAAGCGCGCGTTTGGCTGCCATTGGCTTGTGCAGGTAGAAGGTTTATTGGGGTACCTGCGTGTAAAAAATACTTGGCAATTAAAAAAAAAAATATAGGAAAATACGAAAATTCCCTGTGGACGACGACATTAATTTTGTCAGGCAGTGTACATAAGCTAACTTTGTTGCTTCGAAACCGGTCGATGTCATAAGCACGAGTCACGGAAAAGCACGTATTTTATTGCATTTTAAAGTAAATTACCTATTTTCTTTCCTCTTTCACTAATGCAATAAATGCATTAGTTTTAATTCATTACATTCCAAAAGATTTTATTTTGGTACATTTTAAAATCGAATGAAATGTGGAACTTCTCTATTTCTGCTAAGATTCTTAGGTGCTTAAGTACATGTGGATGACTAAAACGTCCCCAATCCACAGCAAATCGGCGAAGAGCATCCCCCAAGGAGACCTTCCGACGCACACATTCGCACAAAACCGCGGTAAGTACGTCACAAACGTTATTGTACACAGCTGTGTACCAGCAGGAACCGTCCGTGTCCTATTTCGCCAGTGGTCGTGTTAGCGCTCTCCCTGTGCAGAGCACATCATCGACTCAACGAAGCGGAACGATCTGCACCGGGATAAGTGCTCACGACACTCAGGAGTGTATTTGATCTCCTGTGAAGGCAAAATAGCTCTAAAAATACGACCTCGAAAGAAGTCGAAAAGGTAGAACGAGTGGGACGGTCGATCCGAATGTAGCTTTTAGCGTCGCTCCAACTCAACGTATTGCTAGAAACTAGTTCCCGACGGTATTGAATTAAGGCAATCGGAGCAGGTAATTACAACGAAACTAATTTGCTGCGCTAATTAATAGGACGGTTTGCGTCTACGGTAGGGTCGTTTCGCGGGAAAAGGTGTATTTTGCGTTAACTGCTGTACGTGAAGATATACGAAGTAGAACTGACTACAAGGAAGTAGTAAGATTAAAAAAGGGAGACGCAGAGACCAACGTAGATGGAAATACGAAGTAGTAGTCATGTTGGTAGCTAGCATTTTGTACAAACTTTATAGGTCTTTCTTATTTTCAGAAATGTATAAAATGAGCGTGATAGTAAAAAAAAAATTTGATCATTTTCTCAGGTAAGGGGGTTTAAGTAATGAATAAAGAACATTTAAGAAGAAAGAAAATCGCGTTATAGAGATATAATAGATAACTTTGTTTTTTTAAATAGACCAGCCTGTATATTTTGTTGAAAATCAGTTTCTGCATGCAATATTATTATAATAATATAACCTTAAAATGAAAAACAAAGGTAGCGCCTTTGACTCATATAATGATGGATTCGATATAACTGCCAAAAATTTTGTTGTTTGCCAACTTAAGATGTTTGTTTTAAAATCCAAAAATAAAATCTAAGAATATACAAAAATTTATTGATACCAATGACAAAAAACAATAATTTATAATAAGTGTTCGACTACATTTCTATTTTATGATATCCATTTCCTATACTGTTTGAGAAATTACACGGCGATCTATGTTACTCATTCTTTGCACTGGATTTCGCAACTCGTGCATATTTGTATATCTTTGACTGTGTAAGAATTCGAAATTCCATCCGCTATAATACAAAGTATTTAAATTCATTTTATTAATACGTTGATGATAAGTACTGTGGCATTTGCTGGAACAACGTCTACTCTACAGGAAATAACAGTCTATTTTGTTTAAAGCCTCGCATAATTAAGATAATACTGTATTTATTTTAAATTTTATCTGCTTCTTTGTCTATTGTATGTCACAATCGCTGATCTGCGAATCCCACATTACTCTCTAGAAGGGCGTAGGAAGTTCAGAAAAATAACGCCAACTATCATGCTTGCGCCCTCTTGTAAAGAGAAGCGGTACGAGTATATTGGTGCGGAATGACGTCACAACTAAAGTTTATAAAAATTCTTTACATTGCTGTTTGAATTAATTAGTTCGCGGAAACTGAAACAGCTACAGAAAAAGCACGCGTTACCCCTTCGTTACCGGGCGTTTCCATATCTTAAAATTAAAGTCAAACTTCTCTTGACAAATTTTGTAATTAAAATAAATTTCGAGGACAGGAAGTAAAAGTTTTCCTCGAGAGGTGTTTCTGTTTTTGTGCTAAAACTGTTCCAAAACCCCCTTTTTTTTAATTTTTGTGTGTGTTGTGTAAAGTTTTTGTGCCTTAAACATTTTGGATTACAGGCAGATTTAATTACCCACATCGGTTGGTAAGATGTTCAAAAATTTTGCTTAATAAAACTAACCATTGCAATACGTGGTAACTCATTAGCTCTCTCTCTCTCTCTCTCTCTCTCTCTCTCTAAATAAATAAATTTGTAAAGTAAAAATTATTAAGCGCTTATGTTAAGCAACCTTATAAACTTTTAACATATTCTTTCAAATAATTGTGTTTTGTTTTATTTTACTTGTTATTTTAATTATTTTGTTAACTTGTTAATTTAATTCCATTGTTTCAATTTATTCAATATATAATTATAAAAACTCTATTATTTCGCTATAAAAAATAGAAGTTCAATTTGTACCCTTAGTAAAGCTTTGGAGAGGAAGTCCAGATTAAAGAGAAAGACGACGAGGCTGGTAAGTTGACAATATTCAGGCTAACTAACGGCCCTGCTTCGACTGACTGAGGAAAACACCGTTGAAAAACATCTTTGGTTTTAACTTCTAAAACCAATCGCTACCGAACAAAAAGAAAGTTTTCCAGCGGTGGCTCGGTTGGTCAAAAGAGCAGGTGGGGTTATCTGTAAAATGGGGCTCGGTTCAGTGTAAAAAGAATTTAGGCTAACCACCCCAAAGGTTTCCAGATAAGAAAATCCGTTCCGTTCCATCTGTATACTTGGTCTTTTAGATATCCCCACAGGAAAAAAAAATCAATTGGATAGGTCAGGAGATCGTACAGGCCAATTAACTGGTTCCCTGGTTTCACAAATTTCTGTTAGAACCTCTGCTGTTAATGCCCAATTATGCGCTGGAGCCCCGTCCTGTCGAAAATGAAAAGTTCCTCTCTTCCAAGTTTAAATTATCTACGAAATCATCCATTACAGATCGTAGAATGTCAACAGATCATTCTGCAGTAAGTGAACCTTGATAAAACTATCAACCAACTATTATTGTAAGCGTCACACCAAACATTGAAACTAAAGCGGTGTTGTGGTCTACCAGGGATTGGTAGAAAAGGATTTATCATGATCCAATAATGCATATTTTTTATTGTACATTCTATTGCTTGAAAAGTTTATCTCATCGTTCCACAAAATGTATTTGTATGCATTATTTTCTACAAATTGTGCCAAAAACTGCATACAAAACCCGTTTAAACGGTACATGTTCTTCAATTCCACACTGCCAGTAGTTCGTTTTCTCGTTAATAATAGTAAAAATACTTTCTATCTAGTAGTATCCTGTTTGAAAACATTGTTCTGTAACGTTCCAAGGCTCTGTTGCTGTGCGCGTAGATAACAACATTTACTGCCTTATATTTGTCGTGTCGAAATATATAGCTTGTCTATTAATATACAATATACAGATCATCTAAAAAGAGAGAATGGATGGATTTTACTTTCGCGTTGTTTACACCAACAAAAAGCATCAGCAAAGTCCTTAAAATGTTTCAAAAATGCCTGCTCATTTTATGACTTTTGAGGAATATTTTTGAAAATTATGGAATATATCTACTATAAATATTATATCGCATTTCATCAATAAATGTTTAACTGGCAAGGCATGGAAGTGCAAAATAAAGAATTTGGGCATAAATAAATCTGAATAGACTTTGTAGAGAATGGAAATAAATACAATAGCATAGGGATATAAATTACGTGATAGGAAAATCATGCCATTAAGCGATAATTAACAAGTAGTACCGCAGACAATTATTGTACCCTACATGAATGATTACTTACGAGTAAGTATTTTACCTACTCGCATTGTTGGGTAAGGTAGAGTTGCGATAGAGAATAGTACATGGCGTCACTAAAAGCTGTGCGAAGCCTGACGTCAATTACACCCCGCTGCCGGCTACCACTGCCGCTTACCTAGCAACGAGGCATCAGCTAGCAATATTCGTCCATTGCACATGTGACGGCATGTACCATTCTCTATTGCGACGTCTCTACTCGCCGATTTATTAGCAGAATACATTTTTATTTACTTGCGAGGTGTCTAGTACATTTATAACGTATAGATTTTATTTCAATCAATAAGTTGCGCTTCAAACTACTTATCGCTAACAAGTAGCTATTTAAATATCATCTGTAGTTTCTTGTGATATTTTTTATTTGGGTTTAAGGTCGAGTAGAATCAGTGAAAAACTTTTTCTTTTAAGTTCTCCTTTGTATTTCATTTCAATTTATTTGCTATGATCGTTTCGTTACCTTTTATGATCACTTTTTCAAGCAGTATTAAATATATCTGTAACATCAAATACAACATGCTACATGTTGAATTTGTCTCTATTTACATTTACCTACTTATATATTTCTCTTCTTAATTTTTACTTTGCAATCCAAGACAGTGTTGTAATGTAGCTCATAGCATTGTTTTCAGTGTCTTTTTGACTTTGGTGTTAGCACCTCTTTGGAACTATCACCTGTGAGAAGTCATTTTGCAGTTATGTTTCTATTGGTTTTATTCACCACAGAATTGCGAGCTGATGATTGTAATTAAAATGTTTAATAATACAGTCGCCAGCAAATGTTATAGCCACCCTAAATTTTGGGCAAATATCACAGTAAGAAATGAGAAAATAAAAACTTGTAGGTAATACATTATAAATATTTTAGTATTTTAAGGAATTTTATTAATTTATTGCATATTAGAGTGTTTTTAGTACAGCTATAATACTTTTTAGATGGGAGGGGGAAAGTGACTTCTCGAAGACTTGAAAATATATAAAAAAAAATAATATATTTACAAAAGGTATCTATAAAGACTATTGTAACCATAAAGACGATTATAAAAAACGTTGAAATAACTGTCCAAAAAAAAAATACAAGAAACATGAAACCCATTAGTTTTGTCAAAGGTGCCTATAACATTTGCTCGCGACTGTATATGTTTTTATTAATGATGCATAGAAATAATCTTGCCATTTTGTTCGTTCGATGGGTACACCGTAAAAATGTTTTATATCAAGCCCATTATGATGTCAAGAATTGTGTTTCTTTAACACAATTAATTGATACGTGCGTAAAACTGTACATTACATTATCAAATAAATCTAGAAATCTAAGCAAAACAACCATTTGCATCTCTGGTTAGCTTTTCATAATACTATTTAACATATATTTTAAAATTACTCACCTCTACGTCGGTAATGATGTTTTAATAATGATTGGCCATTTCGACGAATGTGCAATTATGAAGGAATTGGGTAAATCCTCAAATTATAATTTTTACGGTGAAAATGAACACGTATTTACGTTTGAGCCATAAAGAAATAAGAATTTAGCACAGTTCTTATAAACGTTAATACATTAATTTAAAGCTGCATTAATGGTAAAACCCTCTTCCACCCACCATAGCGTTTAATTGTTACAAGGTCACCCCCACGATCGGCCAAACATGAGGCGGCTGAATGCCTAAAAGAATTATTCGCAAAAAATGCAACGACAGGTTTCGTGCGATGCTGAATCGAAAATTTTAATGTTAAAGTGTTATATCGCGTTTCGTATACGTTCGGGAACCATTTGAGAGAAACACACATTTGGCAACACTGTAGCCGCATACTATTGCAGTTGTAGATACCGTAATAGTTCCTGTATTTCCAGTTTGGAAAACTTTTTGAATTCTACACATTACGTGAGGAATGTAAATTGTATTTCTACATTTAAGTAAATGTCAAAATTTGACAGTAAAGATTTTGATTGAAATCACTTTGGAATACAAACTCTTCGTTTTACAACGTTGCCAAATACATTTTTCGGGAAAGTAGGTATGTTACTGAAGAAATGTTAAAAATAAACTTTTAAATCAAAAAGAGAAAACGTTGGCGACATAATACTACTAAAAATTAATGTTTAAACTAAATTGCAGCTGTCTCTATCAACAGATATCGAAGAGTAAAGATTAGTTAAGCACTAAATGTGCATTACTAACCATAACAAGATCTTAAGTTAAAATTTTGGATTCAGAACCGACCGAAAAATGTCGTTGCTTTTACGACAATATATACCTACACATCTTGTATTATATAACGGTAATTTTCAAAGTTAGATTCAGTTGCAATAAAAGTGTTGCAAAATTAGATTCACACGTATTGAAAAAAATAAAAATAAGGATGTGCTATATTACTAGCAAATAAGTCTTGGAAAGTGCAGAGTAACCACTTAAAGAAATAGAAAAAAAAAACTCACCTTAAACCATAATATAATGTACTTGCGAAGATTAATATTACGCTGAATAAATTACTTTCATTCCCAACAACTACTAAACTATGTACTTTTATCATTCTGTGTAAACTATTTCTGTATATTCCACGATAACTACAAAGAAAGAATTTTGGCTGTTTCAATTACACAACCTGGCCAGATCAGTGCATCTAATCACTATCTATATAAAAAAAAATAACAATTAACAAACTCTTCAACCAAATTATTTTTATCATCTCTCGGAGAAGTTACACGGGTGTAATAAACCAATGACGTTATTTTAATTTCGAGGAAAATACTTCTAACGGCAAAAATATTTAAATTGGGGCAATTGAGTTCTCCGAGTAAACCAATTTCCGAGCTTATTAAATTCCAGCTTCATCTCTGTTAGCTGGGGAACCCGTAATTTTCGCGTTTAATATTAATATTAGGTACCTTAATATTTCTGGAAATATTCTAAGCACTTATAGGCAGGACTCGATTAGTGCTTTGCTCTTTGCTGACGATCAAATTCTAATTGCTAGGGATGTCGATAATATAATATATATGATTACGAAAGTAATGAATGGATGAAAATAGAACACGAAAAAACAGCCAGTATATGGTAATAAACATGCGAAACCAAGACTTGGACATAAACAAAAACTATTAAAGCAGAATATAAAAACTATTGATATTAGACTGACTGACGAAATAACACATGTTTTTGTAACATTAATCAGACTGAGAAAGGAAGTTGTTCAGTCAAAAGTTTTGGAAATATCATTTTTCAATAAACCGCAAATGTTTGAGTCGATGGTTTGCAAAATACGTTCTTAAATGTATTCTGAAAGACAAGTACATTCTCACTTAACAATTTTAACTTTTGTATTTTTGCTTAAACATGAATAAATCGTACATTTAATTGTATTCGCCTATTAATATATCGAAATTAATATAAAAATCTAAAAAAATAGGTGCAGAATACAGGAACTGAATTTTGTGAGAGAAAGAAAAGGGACCTTCGTATGTCATACACTTGTTTTCCCTATAAAACGGAAACAACATATTTTGAAGCAATTTGGTAAAGAACATGATCAGAAAAAAGGAGGTATTTTTTAGAATGTGGTTTGTAACGCATGAGAACATGTTGCAATACATGACACCCAAACTTACCTATGAATTTAAGACGTTTCATTCAAAACAGCTTCAAGAAATATGTTAGTTTTAAATCAGCTTAAAAGCGTTTATGCGCGTTCTGGCATTATATGATATTCTTTTCGTGGAACTACTCAACTCTCTTAGGAAAGATCTCTTAAAGAAATAAAAAATCCAGTGAATGCTGATGAAAATGTAAGCGTAGGTGCTCCAGAATAAGAGGTTAAGTAGAGGTCAGTTTTTCCTCGACACATTAGTTGTATTGGTAGACCTGATCTGCGGATTTTGTTGGATCGGTACACTAAACCCACATTCTTGGGAAGATACTTCAATTATTTTTCTAACCAACCACCTCAATGACGCTGAATATGCTTAAAGTTATAAAAAATAGGATCATTAAGATATCAGACAATTCATTTAAACAAAAAAACAGACTTTTCACATGTTTATAAATAATGGGTAGTCTGACAGTTTATTTAAGAAAATAATTCATAATTCTCCTGTTATTGGACTAAATACTCAACTGAACCACCTAATCATAACTCCACTGGAGCAGCTATTTCTGCGCCTAGAAAGCCCCAAAACTTAACATCTACACTGAAAAGCCCATTTAGTTGACTCAACCGAATTTTAGCTATATTGAAAATATTTGTTTAAATATGGGCAAACAAATATATTGTTGAGCGAAGCAAATAATTTTGTTAATAAAATTTGTTTGTTTCAACAATATCTTTAATAGAATTAAACAAATAAAATATTTTGCTCAAATATAAAGTTTTCTTGCTTCAAATCTATGTAATACTTAAAGTAACTAATTATTTCATTGAAATAATGAGATATATATGTTAAGTTCAAATAAAATGTTGCAAAATTGATCAAGTGGAATATTTACTTCAAACAATAAATTTTATTGACTCAAATAGAAATAACACACAGCAGAACAACAACAATTAGATTTATTTGCTTATTTGAAATGTATATTTTTTATAGTAACAATATTTTTATTTTAAGTAAAATATATATTGTGCTTCACTTTACTAAATCTTTAATTGAGGTTACGGCGTTCCCTTTTTTATTTCAAACAATAATTTTGCCAGAATTATTTACCTCTTCTGTTACGGCAGCTCTTTATTCTTTAATCATATGTAATATCAAACCTTACTACAAAATTTCACTATTCAATAATGTGTTATTGACATAACTTATCTATAAAAGGAGCATAAATGGCATATTGCTTGCTGCAAATGCAATACAGTAAAGCTGGACTGTTGGATCAAGGAATAAAGGGTCCTTAAATTTCAGATATTTTGATCTCATTAATTTATTTTTTTCTGTATGCGAGGTTTTCGAATTTTCCTTCGCCGGTATACAATGTTTTTTCCAGTAAATGCACCAAATCACCTTTTTATAACCGTGTTTGAGTGATATAGGAGACGCGCCATCTTTACAACAATGGCTGTATTATATATACCTAATGAACGTAACTATATGGGTAGAGAACTTCACTATAATAAAAATGCTTAGATCACAGAACCTGTTTACGAAAGTGTGGGGGCTAAATTGGAAAAAAGTAATTGGAACATAATAATTACATTAAATTAACTACAATTGTGGTTAGCGTAATCCTTATTTCTTAATAATATTCACTTTGTTAATTGAGGAGTACTTATTGTTTAAGTAAAATTAATGGGTTTGTTAAATTAATAAACTAGAAGTAACAAAATAATATGATCGTTTGTCATACCAATTATTTTCTTGATTTTCGCAGTATCTCTAAAATAAACGAGATTTTATTAGTTTGAGGATTTGTCTGTTGATTTCAATAGTGACAATACGTAAAATCTCGAGGTATGTTGGCGGTTGGTGGATATAATTATTACTGCTGTCCACAGCGATGCCGTCTTAACATTTTTTTCCTTCAGAAACAGCAATTCGTAAATTTTGAAGTATGTCCAAGATGTTGGCAAATCGACGTCCTTCTTACATATCATCGATTTATTGCTCGAATATATATGCTCCTTTCTAGCTTTAATTGGTAGAGTTTTCGTCCGGTAAACGATAGTATGTAGGTTCGAATTCTGCGTGTTTGCAGTTTTTAGCAGAGATACATTAACTTGTTAATTTCTTACTGCAAAAAGCATGCAATCTTTGCAAATTTGTGTGAGTTAACAAAGTACCGATGCTGTGTTGTCCCAACAATATGAAAGTAATTGAACCAATCCAACATTTTTACAAAGTTGAACTATATTATTGTGTTAAGACCATACTTAACTAAATAATTTGTTTGAATATATTAAACTTTCTAACAATATATTTTGTTCCAGTCAATAGTGTACATTTTTTGCATGTATTTGAAATAACAAAGGGCATGCTTGTTTCGAAGAAAATATGCTTAACAAAATATATTTGGTGGGTTTAAATATATGGGTTTTTCAGTGTAATACTATTCAAGCGGATCTAACCACTTGTCATTGTCACTATAGTTTCCCATGAATTGGTCACAAATAGAATAGTCAAATTGTTTAAATAACATAACATAATAAATGCCCCTTACAATGTAAAATCTATAAGTGCATTACTTGATAAGGGAAGAATTCCCACTCCTAAACTATTAAAATCGAACACAATATATTGTATATCGTGCAATGAGTGTGAAGCCGTTTACATTGGCCAGACTAAAACCACGCCATCTTGATTGTACTCACGAGTCAACTAAAACTGCTCTAGCAGATCATTATACGCACAAAGATTATACCATTATTATATAGTCAAAACGTTTATCTTTAGAAGTGTACTACATTGTCAAACATGATTAATTTCAGAATTGATATTAATATATAATATTTACGCTTATTTGTTGAGGTTTACCCAACAATTTAATTTAGAACCATATCGATTTTTGGCTCACATGAATTCTGTTTTATGTACCACTATTTTATTAAAAGCAGTGATTTTGTTCGCTGGCTTCTTAATTTTTATTGTAAGTGGATTAACCACACTACGTGTTTGGTACCATTGCCCAATTTCGCGGCTATTATGAGTCCTAACCTTACTTTCTGCACATGAGGTTCTCTGTTAGGATCATTCTACATTGTAATGTCTAGTTTTGTTAAACAAGTGCACAATTTATGTATATTTTGGCTTGTTAGTTACTTTATTAATTTTGTAATTTTCATCATCACAATTTGTAGTTTTTTGTCTCTGAGGAAGCAATAAATTAATTGCGAAAATTTAGACAGGTAACAATGAATTTCGTTTAATCATGGCTGCATACCCAACAATACTTTATTCTAAGCTGTAGAATAAGTTTGTAATCTCAAAAACAAAACGAAATAGGACCATTGGTATGGCCACTGAAACATATGTTAGAAAGACCATCGATTAAATTACAGATTTTCCAGGAAAAGGAAAAGAAATGTCTTGAAAGAATAATAATAATTTATTGTCTATTAGACCGAAAGGTATAAGACAAGTCACAAAAGAAAGAAGACAAACTTAAATTAAGATTAGATATTAAGTGCACTATGCAAGCCTTACAAACTAATTAACCAATTAATAATACATACTTAATCCAACAGCAAAACAACTTATAATCAATGACCACTATGATTTAAATATTCTTCGCATGAGTAAAATACATTCTCTATCAAGAACCTTCTTAATTTGTTTTTAAAAACGGCCAAGTTCTTTGTACATACATTTCACTAGGAAACGCATTATATAATTTTATACCCGTATAGTTTGGAGATCGTTCATACGTAGATAAATGATGGAGAGGAACGCAAAGCATTTCTCCATGTCTAGTATAGTAACTGTGATATGAATTATTTTTTGTGAAAGTATTTTCATTATATTTAACATAAACTAAAACTTCAAAAATATATAGAGATGGAAGCGTTAAAATATCTAAATAAGTACGACAATGAACAAACCAGTGATAGAAGAAAACTTATTGCAAAATAATAAAGAATGGCGTATCAATTGTATACAAAGTCTGTAAAAACCCACTTAATGTAATATGGTTATATGTTATAATCAAATATATCACCGACTCCATGTTTAAAATTACAATCTTCAAAAACTATTCACTTACTTTACTATCATCTAATAATATACCCGTAGGCTTACGCGTATGTCCGAACAATCAATTTGCACCACCCCATCAATTAATCGGAAATCCGCAACGGCCTAACACGGCAATCAACGCCCTTCCAGAGATAAGAGTTACTGCTAGGTTGTCTGTGCCCTCGCGCTGGAACGACCATGAGAAATGGCGGTCTGTCGAGGACCTCGTGTCGAATACTCGAATGGTCTGTGCACAGTGCTGACGCTACACGACATTGTCATTCCGACGACATCCATTTCTGACCGTTAAGTACACAGTTCGGACGGTAGAGGCGCTGTTTATGATAATTGTTCCAATTCCGCATTAGCACTTGCGAATCTGGAGATGTAACGTCCTCGCCACATGTATGCAAATCGGTTCTGTATTCAAATACACAAACACGTGTATGTATTATGTATGTATAGCTGCACCATATGTATTATAGTAATAATCCATCTTTTTAATGCGAAGGTATGGTATATATGGCATAGGTGGAAGATAAGCAAAAAGACTAATTTTTTTTAATAATAATAATCAAATTTATTGCCCAACAGTATTTCCACCAAATAAGGACAAAATACATTAGTCTCTAACTTATAAATATTTAATTATACATATACACATATAATATTAAAACTATACCATAGATACGATTAAAAAGATGTAATTATAATTTTATTCAATAAGTACTTCCTATATATCAGATAAAAGAAAAATAAATATAAGAACAAAGTGTGTGCATTAGATAAAAAAAGAGAAAGATTACTTGCTGTATTGAAGGTACGCATTTACCAAATTCCATACTGTATACAATTGAAGTAATCAATCGATGGGGCAATCTTATTATACGTTTCACATATCAATCTTAAAGGAGCTTTAAATAGTCAACATCAAGCACTCACAAGTCAGACTCCTAGGCAGGCCATTTATGAAGACTAAAAACAGGAGTGGTCCGAAGTTTGATCCGTGGGGGATGCCAGCCGTAATAGCAGTAACATCGGAATTATACACATTGTAGATTACAAAAAAATTTCTGATCGCAGAGGGTGAATTGCAGTAATCGCAATAACGCATCGCTAATACCAAACTCCGACATCTTACGAAGTAAGATACCGTAATCCAACCGATCGAATGCTTTTGCAAAATCCGCGTAGACGACGTCAACCTGACCACGCCCAGCCACAAACTGAGTGACATAGATAAGGTAGGTTGGTATAGATGGGTAACTACCTGTCATTTACCGATACTTGGTTAAACAGCGCCTCCTTACGAAAATGGTCTCAGAACTAACACAGGTATGTATTCAACCGCGCGTTTTTTGAAAATATGAGTGTTTAAAAGGTTTGTGAAGAGGAGTGAAAGAAAAGTCTAACGTGGTCAGACAACAATTTTGGTACACAGCACTTGAAAACAAAGTCCATGCATACCCAAATAGATGTATGCACACGTGAAACCCTTCTGACATTCCATAAACACATAAAAATAACACTTTAGTAATTATATCCTATGTCAATGCAATTTGTATAGAAGGTTATAGAACAAGATGTTAATAAATCCAAATACTTGTGCTTTTTATTTACTACTGAAAAACAGTGGGAAGTGCATAATTAACTACAGCGTAATTAATTCACACCTTTATACAAAAATAGAATGCAATCAATCAAATAATAGTAATACAAAAAAAAAAAATTATCATTAATTCATAGCTACTGGACTATACATCAAAATTAATTACTATAGTAATAATAATATAATAGTAATAATCATTATATTGAGCAGTTTTTTTTTTAATATATGCAAGTAAAGAAATGAAAATATTAGCTTTATTTAATTAAATTACATACGATTACAAATTAATGAGTTAGTTTCGTCGTTCATCGAATATAGTATACAACAAAACAAAATTTGAGATGCCAACCAGTTATGGGATCTCTTTTCCTGCTGCTGAGGTTGTTGCGATGTCGATATTGCTTGTATGTCAGGATAGATGTTTATGTGGGAGCACGTAGCAAATGCCACACTTTGCCCTGTAGCTCCAGATTCTGTAAATTGATACTGTAGCATAAATATATAATTCTTTTTTTATTTACTATTAACCTACATACCTGTTAGTTGTTGAGATGGTAGAATGGTTTTATATGTCAGGTTGAGCTAGAATCAATTGGCACAAACACCTGAATCTACTGGTTAAAAAGTTGTAGGTCAGTATGTGGATTAGGGAAACGATGCCTACTGGATTCCCTATCTTTGCATTCAGCTACCGCACATTGCCAATGCATATGCATAAAGAAAAAAACTATAATCACGATATATAATATATATCGTATATATAATAAGTAACAAACAGAGTAACATACACACGTATACTTACCGAATAAAATAGTATTTAATCGTCAATTACTATATAATAAAAAGTGTTAAATGAACCTATACTAACTATATACACACATGAAATAACCATATACACTAATTGGAGAGCTAAAAATCAAAAAAATCGCAAACGAAACAATACCGCACAACAAATACTGATATACGTATTGTACATTTTTGACATTGACTGATGCCAATCTATCAGAGAGTACCAATAGATACATGGGATATTCCCCAAAATTTCTGCCATCAGCGCCTCTGCCGAGAATGGTCTTAGAGTTATTATTCTGACGTCACTATAATATAAACAAATACTATTTTAGTGCGCCCCCCTCCCCCCTCCCCACCCCTGCTGAGTGAGGCACACCAGGTTGTACGTCACCGATTGTCACACCAAGAACTCGTGCTGTGAATCCGAACTACTTCCCGCAACATGTCTGCTAAGTAGTCATGTAATACGCTCTCATATACATCTTCGAAAAGTTACACAGGACAGAGATGGGCCTAGGTATTTCCATGTAGAAATTTGTTTAAAGAGTTAAATATTTTTACAATTATCGATTTAACGAAGCGAAACGCCAGAGATAAAAACTTCAAAATTATTTAGATCAGTTTCATTCCTTTCCCGACAATACCAAGATAACCTAAAATTAAATTATCAATCCAAAATGGAAAAGAAAATACTTTGAAGAATTACGTCACGTTGTGATACCGTATTTTACATTGTATTTTTCCACGATAATATTAAATTCGTTAAAATAAATGTAGATGTAACAAGACGATTATACGCATTGTCAGAAGTCATGAACAACACATGAACTTGAACTCAAAAATATCTTATGTAATCTGATGTACTTACTTTTCGAAAGGATAGCGTGTAAATTCACTACGATTTCTTACAGTGGATATTTATTACAATAAATCACATTCTTTTCCTTAGATGTACAAATTTTATGGATACCAAAAAGTTTTAATATGACTTTAATGCATAGTGCAACTAGATGATAAACATGCAAAAAAAATTATACTGCAGCATATCTGTTAGTTTTACAAAAAGGATGCTAGTTCTTTTGTAAAACTAACAGATATGTAGATATAAACCCTGTTAACCCGAACGTTTTTAGTTACCTTTATTTGCAATTCAATGTACATGCAGTGAGAAACATGCGTATGCGCAAGAGATAGTACACGAAAACAGAATATCAATTGTAGCGGTAGAGTTGAGTTGGGTATGATTAAAGCACGGACAAACGCGTTCGGAGAAGCGGGGAAGCGGAAAACTCAGTGGCGTTGCCTACACGCAGTCTATGCCTAGGAACTTGCATATGTATCTACATACATACGTACCTACATAGTTTTGCGAAGTCAGTAGAGAATATTATGTAAGGTTCTGTATTCACATGTAAGAGAACTTCATGTTCACAGAGGAAAATCTAGGAAGTATTATGTGGTTACAAATTTTAAAAATATTAAATTACAATGAAAAGTAACAATAATTAACATAATTTAGTGAAAAGAGCTTCCCCTGTTTTTTGGCCTAGTTGCATCAATATTTTGAATAGAAGTCTTGAGGCAAGGGCGTTGATTAGATTTATTCATATTTGATTCGGTTTTGTGATAATCGTTTAAATTTAACGTACGCCCTAGATATAACAAACTTACCATCATTTTCAAATGTATTGTTGTGGAAAATTACAATGTTTTGATATTAATAATATATAAATTATTTCTAATCAGTGATAAAAAGACTTACCAAGTTTTTGTTTTATTATTTTAAATAGTTAGTGACTCTTTATTCCTGCTTGTTTTATCTTTTTTTTTTAATAAAATACAAGAGATAAATAAAATGTCACTATTACCTATTTAAATAAGTAATACAATTATATAATTTATCTTGTTACAGTGCTTAATATAAATTATTTTAGCAATTCTTACTTTTCAATGAAAGCCTGAACGGAGATATTTGAGTGCTGCACAAATATAAATAAATAGCTACATCCAAGCGCCGCCAATACGTAGATATTGCGAAAACACAGCTGCGTTGTGGTTCGTGCCGAACAAACAAGTTAGGTATATATGCGTCATGGCTGTGCATTGAAATATTCCACTTGATTTACGGGTGCATGTAGTTTTTATACATGGGTGTGTTTCTCTTACCCGGCCAAAACAACTAGACGATTTATACGGGCACTCGGGTAACTTTCTATCGACACCCGTATGTGCGTGTGTTCGCTCGGAACGCAGACCTCCTTGCTGTGGTTATGATGATTGAAATATGTTCAAATAAAGTTACAATTAAAACAATCGCGTATAAATTTTATTTAAAACAAACTTAAAGGAGTAATATGTAACAGCCACCCTAGCAAGGAATAACGAAAGGTATGTTCTTAAGATCTACATACTACATATAAATACTAGCTCCAAATAGCACCTATTTGTCGATGACGCAAAAATACGAATAAACTCATATTCGGAAATGCCTCCTTTTAGAAATACCAGGGCCATTTACTTTTGCCAGTTTAAGCGTATCCATATAAGGGATTTTGGGGGATTGGCCAGTTCGTTACGGATTGGATATCAATCTTATATTAGGAGATGATGTTTTATAGGGAGAAGTAAAAAGGTACTCTAACTTATGCAAGAAATAGAATTAAAAACTAACTTTTTTGAGAATTATAATTTTGTATGCATTTATGCTTGTATTGTAAGCAATAGATTTAGAGGAATAAAAACAAAAATTATTACGCATAATATAATGATGTATATCATTAGCACAAAATCATTATTATACAAATAAACATAAAGCAAAGAAAATTCTGTGCAAAACACGGACCAGATATATAATTTGACGAGTGCCTCTTTGTGAGAATATTATGTTTCTCGCTGCAAATTGTATTTTTCCAAGGGAGCGGACGCAGATGGACTTCATTATCAGATTCCTTTGTGAAAATGTATTCCATTGTGACAGCAATGGCCCTTAGAAGGTTGTGACGGACTACGCGGGTCAGTAAGTAGAATAGACGGCACTCCCCATACACGTACGCGTGATTATAATCTTTTCTTATATTTATTTGTCAAATAACCGGATGTTTAATCTGAGGGAAAAGGAAAAATATCCCCTTTAGATTCAGGAGGGATTTTTTACGACATTTATGTACATACTTCAAATACTTCTGTATGTGTGTAACTGTAATGAGTTTAGCAGTTGAATAAATTAAATATTGAGTTTGCAAAAGCGTTCTTTCACCTTTTTTAAAGCTGCAAAATTAAATTATAATAGTACGTAATGATCAAAATTATGACAAATTTACTCCAAAATGTATTAGGAAAAAAAAATATCAAACTATCATAGATGGTTGCAATAAAAGTTAAAATAATTATGGGAGACAATACAGTTAAATCTAAGAACAGACTATGGTTTTCACGTCGGAAAACAAGACGTGAATGGTTCAAATCAAGAGAACAATTTTTTATGATAATAATAATATATTCTTTTCCGATATTTTAACCAACTATAATACAAAAAAGTAAGTTTAGACGTTTGGAGTGCAAATTCAGTAAAGTTCCTCCATAGTGCTAATCATTGGGTACCACAATCGATAATTCTAGCATTTATTTCTAAAACCACATTAGCTTCTCTTAATATTAACGTCATTCTTTGATTTTTAGATAATAGTTCTTACTTCACAAGAAATGTCGTTTGTGATCCAATTTAATAGTATTTTATTGTTTATACAATTATCATTAATGTATTTTTATTCACCTAATTTATATTTTATTTATTATTATTAAGCTTAAATTTTACTATATCTGAAATGATATTTTACAGATCAAGGGGATGATTTATCTGGTAGTTTATATTTACTGTTGCATTGTATCTAATATCCTAAAATATGCTGCAACATTTGGATTAATACTAATATTTGTGCTAAAATTTCATCCTAATAGTGATTTAAAGTCGAAAAAAAAGTAATTACAAGAAAAGTCTTTAGAAAAAGAATATGTAAGTTGCCTTTTATATTATCAAAAGTGTTTACCAATGCTACATTATTTGAGTAACGCCAAATTAACGGCTAAACGTAATATTTATTATAATAATCGTTATTTCTGGCGTTCACAAGTCGTTCAACATCTGAAGGGCAGTTACTTTTGTAATATTACAATATAAATTAATATCCTCATTTCCAAGACTGTACTAAGTAAATGCACATACCAAACTTAGTAATTTTACCATAAATTTTAAATTACCCTTACACAAAACACTATATGAAAGCAAAAAATCCCCAAACGGAAGAGCGAGTAAAACAACAGATCAACAAACTCCTCATAGATTTGTTAAATAAAATACGTTCATGAAATCATGAATATAATACGTAAAATTAAAAATAAAAACTCTATAAAGGCTACGACGATATCTCCGCGCAAATTTTACTCTTACTACCACCCCAGGCGCTAAATTTCTTGGTCGACTTAATTAATCTTTCACTCCAAAATTCTACCTTTCCGTCGTGTTTAAAGCTTGCAAGAATTACACCAATACATAAGAACGGAACCGGCCTCGCGTTGTCAGATTACAGACCTGTCTCTATTCTTTCGACTCTGTCGAAGGTATTCGAGAAGGTTGCTGATTTCAGAGTTAGAAGAGTTTTGGAGGCCGAGGGTTTGCTTTCCTGCTATCAGTACGGCTTTAGGTCGGGAGTGTCAACCAGTGATGCCCATTATAATTTTCTGTTTCACATTTTCGAAACTGAAACCAAAAACAAATGACAGCCACCGTATTTTGCGACCTATCTAAATCATTTGATTGTGTTTCCCATTCACTTCTACTTAACAAACTTGAAAGGTATGCCTTTAGGGGCAAAGTTAACGACTGGTCCCGCTCATATTTGACTGATCGTCGCCAATTTGTACGGTTGCGAGTTAACAATGACAAAGTCGATTCGACAGTTGGCCGAGTCGCGTGTGGTGTGCCGCAGGGCTCAGTGCTTGGACCGACGTTATTTTTAATATTTATTAATGACCTGGCACATGTAGCCCACCAATCACACACGGTTCTTTTCGCCGACGATGCATCCCTTACGTCGCTCGCTTCAAATCGTGATGACCTAGAGAGATTAATTAACGCCGACATTTGCCGCCGTGATTTATGAATGGTTTAATGCTAATGGAATTACTCTTAACACTAGCAAAACCAAATTGTTACTGTACAGACAACAAACCAACCTTAACATTGTTATTAATAACAGTCTCTTATCCCCTGCTACTGATGTTAGATTTTTAGGTGTTACTGTGGATACCAGCTTGGGGTGGACCGAGCACATTCAGATGTTGTCGAAGGGCTTGTCGTCAGCCTCTTATGCTCTAAGAACTATAAGGCTAAATCTTGGGGAGCGTACTGTGAGAGGGGTTTACTTCGCGCTATTTGAGTCTGGCATGAGATATTGTATTTCTTGTTGGAGCTTCACCACTATAACAAATGTATTCGAAATTTTTAAATTACAAAAACTGGCTGTGCGGCTGATTAGTGGAGAGGACAACAGAACCCATTGTCGTCGGTTGTATTGTTTTCCAAAAAAGTTTGACTTTATACTCATTAATTATCTATGAGTCGGTGAGTATGGTGTTTAAATATAGAAGCAGATATACCTATCGAACCGATATTCATTCTTACAATACTCGTAACTGTAATAGTATTAATCTTCCGAAAACTGGTACCTCTCTCGACAAATATTCTCTGTACTTCATTGGCTTCTCTTTTTTCAATAAACTATCTTCGTTTACATTAAGTTCTCCTAATTTAACTACATATCGACCCAAATTGAAGAGAATATTACTAAAACAACCGTTTTATTCTATTGACGAATTTAGTAATCATAAATTTTGACCTGTCTCCTTATAGTGAACGTGTTTATTGTTTTATTTTTTGTTTATTATATTTTTTATGTTTATGTAATGTCAGACAACATGCACTTGTTTATTGGCAATAAATCTATATCTATATCTATAAAATATGGCAACAGGTTTTGTCCTTAGCGAATATCCTTAGATCAACTAAGGGCACTCAAGCAAGAATGCAATTTTTTAAAAAAAAAATAGGCAAATTGGTATTATAAGTAAAAAAATATAGATACCTTAAATATAAATTAAGAAATTAAAACTAGGTACAATTCAATAATCAAACTTAAAACGCACAAAATATAATTTCAAAAATAGATATAATAAATATTGAACTAAGACGTTGAAGAAATAAAGTTGTAACCAAGATTTTGTGAAATAAATCTTACTTGTACTTATAACATTAATTTATCTAAAAAAAAAATAAAAATAACACTTTCTTGCTTGATCACCCTGGTCTGGGATGCCCCGCTAAGGCCGAAATCGATCCCCATATTTTAATAAAAGACTCTGTAAGGAATTAAAGCTTTTTGTTGCCCATTTTCACCTATTATATTCATCTACTCACACAAAAATACAATAGACGGATCATATACAAACTGTATTCTACGAAAACTGGCGTAATCTCTGTATAAAAGCAAAAAAAAAAAAACAGATGAAGTAATAAGCAACTTATAACCATTTTTTAACTTACTAAGAAGACTTGTATGTTTTTTCTTCGTCTGAAAGCAATAAAAGTCACGCGTGTTAAATGAATCTATTTGTTTATGTAAATTAAAATTATTCCGAATATGTAAATACTACTTACATACATGCAGTTTTGTCTAAAGAGCCGTATTTTTACCAGCCAAGTGCACTTTTGCTAGCTCAGTCAAGAATTCTTTCAGTTCAACAAGTTGTTGGAAATTAATCTGGCAAATCTTTCAAAAAAGACGTATCTTTTCTGAACAAATAGCTAAGATATCACAAGGACTGTAATGTAGTAATAGGCACATAAATATCCGATCACTCCGTGCTACATGAAACTTAATTAATTCGGGACACGTGGGCTTCGGTTATCAACCGAAGGCTGAATCATTCAATGTTAACCTATTCATAAGTAAATTCGGAACGCACATTGATAAAAGGCACTGAATATTTTCCTAGAATTTAGTTAACATGTGTAAATGATATGTTCGGTGTTTTGGATACCACCAGAACAACCATCATTTTGTCTTAAAACTAAACTCAAAATTCTGTAGTATTCAGCTTATTGTAGAAGGAAAGGTGAACAATCAACTTCCTTTTAAAATAAATAAATAAATTAGAAATAGACATCTATAGAAAAGAACCAATACCAATAGATTCATAATGGCCGATTCAAATCAATATAGACAACATGAAATGGCCGACTAATCAAGAGACTAATAAAATCCCCACGTAACAAAACGAGATTTAATAAAGAATTGCAACTCTCTAAGAAGGTAGCGATCTGTAATGGTTGCTCTTCTATAAATGTAATCCAGAGCAAGGTAAAGTCAGGTAAGTGTGTACTAAAAATTGCATAGTGCTAAGAAAATGTAACACTGTTTACATAATAAGACATTTGATAAGAATTTTTACACCATAGAAGAACGTAATATATGCTCAGTTGAAAGCCTTCAATAGATTACACCTTTTATAATTATCAACGGTTTACTAGAAAAAAAAAAGAAATTTTAAACACTGTCAATACTACACACTTACCCAGCAAAATGGGGCAAGTGTGTAATCGTTCCGCATTTTATATATGAATAGCATTATCCTTTAATTCGGCCAAGAGTGTAATACTAAACTGATGCCTGTTTAATAAGGTATGATATATTCCCAAGATATTCAAGTTAATACACGTTAGGAGATGCGAACTTTTGTTTGTAAAACTAGTATGAAGTTTAGTACATTAGTATTATAACAAGAGGACGTCCGTATTTCAATTTTAAAAATAAATATAAACAAACTACACACTTGCCCCGCTTACACACTTACCTGACTTTACCTTATATGAAGAAAATCCAGTATAAACACAATGTAAGAAATGCCAGGACTTTAACTTCAAAAGAATATCGCGACAAAAAGTTTATTAAATTACCCTTCCCATTGTATTTCAAAAGATTTAGGCGACATTTTTAAAGAGCAAAATTTGAAGATGCTTTCAGGCAACGCGAAAAATAATCCCCTAATCTAAGGAAAAATCTGGGATTTAGAAAATCAGTTATAATTAATGGATAAAGTTTACATTGTACAAACAAAACGCGAGATCTGAACTAGGTTCAAGGAACACATAGGAAGCTGTGGAGACTTCAATCATGCAGCGTTGCGCAAGATATAATCGATATTGGACGTAAAATTGATATAGAAAACCTTGAATTAGTGAAGAATGTACAATCACCTAAAGAGTTAGACACATACAAAACGATTTATATGAACAAAAATTCAAGTAACTTACTATATCGGAAAGTTGCTCACCATTCAATTTTGATGGATTTATGGCAGTAGCATGATTCACATTCGTTACTAATTCTTGATATTTCGAAGAGCGTAGAAATAGCACTTGTAAATATGTTTCCTTTTTAGAGAGAGATAACGAGGCATGTTTAATTTTATGTAGTGCGGAGTGATCGGATATTCATGTGTCTGAAGTAGTGTTAGTATCTACTAAAAATAATCTTTTTTCACAGTAACCCACCTGTCAAAACAAATTATAAATTTCATAGAATAGTTCCGTCGTTAATAAATAGCAGACGTTATACCTTCAATTACTATTATTGACTATTATTATTTGCTAATAAAATAAACCAAATACATAAGGAAATTAATTCTGGATTAGATCTCAATATTCAAAAAGTATATTTCACTCATCATAAACTATATTTTTATGACATAATTTGAATAACAACGTTATAACCGTCACATTTATCGACATCAGCGCCATCTAGAAGGGAAGGGAACTAAGTACCACACGCCGTCACCTCTCAACATCGAAGTGTCGGAACACTCGTCACGTCGCGTCGTGCCCTATGCCGGCACCGCTCGACGCGACGTGACGCAGCCACTGTGGATCGTAAATCCGGCTGCGATATCTCCAATTTAAACTTAATACCGCGCACAATAACAATTGTAACAAATTTAATAGGTGGCGCGGTATTAAAATTAATGGAACACGACGACTTCCGTTTCGGGACGGATGCCCGAAATGAACGTTCATCAGGGCGGTCGTGAATTAATATAAAAGTACCCCATGGTGTTAATTAAGTGTTAGTTATGGAGCTAGCCGGAGGAGCGAATGTGGCGCGGGTGAAGTGGAGAGGGCGTACGCTTCATTACGCCAGGCATCAATCCTAGAGCGAACAGATGGCGCTGCGAACATCGCGTCTCTCCTAACCGCCCCCCAATAGTGAGCGCGATATTCCACGGAATAGGAGGACGTGGATCAGAGTGGTGGGGATGATTTTGTCATTGCCGTTCTCGTCTTTCGCTATGTTTAATAGACGTGTGATATTTAAATGTTAGACGTGTTCTAGAGTGACATCCTACGTTTTAATGACAATGGTGCAGATTGACGTTTTAGTATGACATCTATCTTGAAGTACCTCAAGGATCTATATTAGTACCTGCACTCTTTTTAATTTAGGTATAATAACGACTTTCTGCAATGCCTTCCTTCATCCATTAATTTGTCTATTTGGGCGGATACTAGGTATTAATTTTGTTTTAACCAGTAATAAGGTAGATAATTTGCTCGATCTAGTTAGTTACATTACAAAGTAATTCTCAATAATACACAGAGATTCAAAATGATTGTCAATTCCGCTCCTATAGATAGTAACAGGGTGTAGGTATATGCCGCGTGTTTGTTTTGAAGGTTTGAACTAAGCCAGTGTTGAAACATAAGAAAGTAAACGGATCTGTCATAAATAAGGAGAACGTAACCTATATTTGAACTCGCATTATATAACCGACTATGGATTGGTGTTTCCTTGTAAAAATGAAATGTAATTAATTTAACTTTACTAAATTATGATTTTACAATTCAGTACTAACTGGTGTTTAACTAAATTTATTTATTACTTTAAATTATAACATACAATTAGTATAATTATTAAGTGACAAAACTGCATCTCTCAGTTCTTCTATGGTATACATGCGGTTTCTATAGATCCTATTTTTTAGATAGCCGAACATGAAGTAATCTAATGGGGTTAGATCAGGCGATATTGGTGGCCATCTTTCTGCTCTAACGAACCTGTCAGCAAAAAACTGTTGAAGATATTGGCAGGTTTGTCGAGCAGTATGTGCTAGAGCATTATGAAAATAACCTGCTTCAAGCTCATTTTCTTGTAACTCTGCAATAAACAATTCTAACATTTGTTGGTAACGTTGGGCTGTTACAGTTTCCTCGAAGAAAATTGGCCCTATTATTCGTTGCCTGGACATAGCTAACCAAACTTCAACTTTTACGGGATGCAATTGCGTTTCTCGAAATTCATGTGGATTTTCTGCAGACCAGATACAATAGTTTTGTAAATTGATATAGCCTATTAGATAAAACCAAGCTTCATCCGAGAAAAATGATTTGTTTAGCAAGTCATCGTCCCTTAAATTGTTATTAAACCAATGACAATATTCCAATCGCCTATAGTGATCTAATGGTAATAATTCCTGTACCGTAGAAACTTTATAGGGATGAAAATGTAACTTTCTTTTGACAGCTCATTGCGCTAAAGTGTATGATAAGCCTATAAAATTATAAAATGTAATAAACTATTTCACTTAATGTTAATATTGATTTTTTACCTGTTTGTTGAGCTATTACCACAGATAAATTCCCTTATCTTCTTACAGTATTCAGAAATACTATTGTTGGTGATATTAGATGTAAATATAAACGATTTGAAAAAAAATATAAGATAAATAATCGAAAGATACTACAACACGCAGCCAATGTCGCTAAATGTCAAGAAAATTCATTTAATGTATCTAACTTCGCTCATTAAATTGGTAATAAGTATAGATAATTTTTTCCGGAAAACAGTTTTTTTCTTACGACAATCATTTTGAATCACATGGTATATAAAATTAATGGATTATTTAAAGAGATTATTTGAAGAGAAAGAGTCTTTGTCTTGAAAGAGCGTTTGTATCGTCGCTTAAAGTGTTAGAAGTTTATTTTGCTGAAAATTGCAGTTAGTGCACCGAGAAAAAGATTTGTTGATTAAATCAACAATTAGTTCACTCGACCAATTTTTATATATGTCAGCGCGAAAATTCAAATGAGCAAAGGTTGGTAGAAACGCAACGATCACCAGGGGGCAGTTAGAAAACGTAGAGAAACGAGACGGTCACGTACGGGTTGCTGTTGAAAAATATGAAAATTTCTGTTGTCATACTTATATTTAATTATTGTAACGTGTTTTTTTGCAAATATATACTTTTAACTTTAACATATAAATATGCTCAAACTACTAGTTTAAATTAAACTAACTTAAATTATAATAAGCAGAGTTGGGCAATTGCCCGGCGGAGCAGATACGTATTGGGACGCGGGCCTCAAATAATGTAATATAAATAAAGCAGATCCATCGTATTATTGTAATTAACATTAAATAACATTTCAAAAAGCCGTTACGGTAATTTAAATTGCGTAATGTTATAGCCGTCATTATTGTTCAAATATTCAACACTAACTAATTTGTATTGGATTAATAATTAATAATCTAAATGGGGATCGGACAATGTGTAAGTATCCACAGCTTGTCAAGTACTGAATAAAGTACGGTTTTGTATCGTTGAATAGCATTCCAATTGCGAATAAATAAATGTATCGAAGTGAAGGGGCACAGTTTCGAACACATGGCTTTTTGAAATGTTAGTTTATGTTAAATAAAAAAAAAAAACACAAAATCATGTTTGCTTGCTTCTCTTTTTTGTGTATTTTTTCTAGACGTTCACAATCATGTTTTTCGCGATTACAGCGTAATCTGTAACAAGTCGAAAAAAAGTTTCAAACAAAAACTACATACTTGATGGCGTAGAATCCGAATCTGTAATACAAAATGGGGTTCCCATTTAAGATTTCAAAGTTGTCACCCCTTCCACTCTGGGGAAGATCGAGTTCAGCACCATTCAGTGAGCCCCCTACATTATAACAAATCTTATTAAGATCTTTTTTTGATTTGATGCAGTGTTTAGAGATATTCCATTGTCTCAAGATAAAAAACTTACCCAGTAAAAATACTTAATTTTATTTTATAGCTTGTAATTATTTCTATTTTTTAATTATTCCTTTTTATACTTTTTTAATCATATATTGTTCTCTGTAGACACACGTTTTGAAAAAGTATTCCTGGGATGTTAAGAATTTTATTTTTGAACAATTTAATTGATTTTATATGTGATTAGCTTTTGATTCCGGCGAGCTGGTTTGGAAATCTGCATTTCTCAACAGTGTAAACTACAAATTGTTTAATTTTTTTCACAGTGAAAATCTGCATGCACTAAAGTACTGTCACTCGGCACATATGACAAAAAAAAATCTAAATTCCCTGAAACTCTCGTCCAGATTAACGTCCATCAAACGTTATTCGGGTACCCACCAATTGGATTGACGTTACGGTACGGCACAGGTCTCTAAATCAAACGCCAATAATAATGATTCTCCCCCACACTTCCTATCAATTGATGGTCATCGAAACCGAATTATATAATTAGCAAGTGGATTGTGCATTATGAATGCCGAGCAAGTTAAATTGGTACAGATATTTAGGATAATCACGTAATGCCGAGGTATATTAATTGGCGCATATAACATCCTCGTTATAATGGGCGTGCGGTGATCATTAAAGCCGCAGTAAAGCATGTTTGAGATAGATAAATGTTGACGAAATATCGGTTAAATTGATGTGGAAAACAATGATTATCCATTGGCAATTATCAACGCGAACGTTGTCATTATTCAATGCCTAACAGGCTCTTCTGCAGAATGATGCTTTAAATTAGGTACCTTTTGTGAAAAAAAAAATGTACTTTAGAATTCAAAATGTCTTTGTAGAAAAGCATGTTTTATTTTTTTTAACACCAGAAATTTTTGTATTCTTAATGTCAGGAATATGGTATAGTCTGTCCATAGATATAACGATTTGACTAATGGTATTTACCGGGGATTATCCACTACCTACTTTGACAGGTGCTGAGAAATTATGCAGATGAGGCAATATTAGAAGAATTCGACTTGCTTACAGATGAGAGTTTGGCATGTGTCTCCTAGGGGGCGCACAACGCTGAACTCTTTTCACCGAGAGGTGATTGTACTTAAAACTTAAGATGTGAGAGCGATGAAAGTGGGTTTATACACCCGGAGGAGCGCTAATAACGCCTGGTAACCAGAAACTCGAGTCCGTTCCTAGTGTTATTCCCCTTTCATTGCGCTTGCTAGTATGGTGATTCCTACAACAGACCATGAACCCCGCCTGGTAGCATATTCTATCGGTTCATTTTATTTAGGCATTTTTTCTTTGATGTTTGATTACGTCATAGTAAGCCGTATACAAGCTATATAGTGGGACTGATAGCACATGAACTAACCGAGCACCAGTTCAATTACTGCATTAGCTGCTCTATGCTACATTCGCTTCCGAGTGAAAGTTTGGCACGTGGCTCCTAGAGGAAGCACAAACTGAAATCTTTTTCACTTAGTAGGTGATTGTACGTAAAGCTTGAGATGTGATTAGCGATGAAAGTGGGTTTATACATGGAGAAGCGCTGATGATGCCTGCACTAAAAAACCGATATATTTAAACCGACCAAATATATTTTGTTAAGCATATTTTCTTTGAAGCAAACATGCCCTTTGCTGTTTCAAATATATGCAACAAATGTACACTATTGACTGAAACAAAATATTTGGTTAGGAAGCTTAATATATTTAAACAAATTATTTAGTTCAGTATGGTATTGACACAATAATGTAGTTCAACTCGGTAAAAATGTTGGATTGGTTCAATTACTTTCGTATTGTTGAGATGACATCGGTACTATGTTAACTCAAATATATTTGTTACTTCGGGGAAAACTATATATTTGGGCGAAATATGCAGTTGGTTGGGGGTCAAAACTTATTTCTAGCCACTGAAATGGCGAGTAGCCACCTGTGCCTTAGATCACCCCATCACATGATTCTAACGTGCAGGAAAAAAATAATTGGTATAAAAAGCGATTATATTATACTGTTAGTTCTACTCTATTAATTTAACAAACCCATTAATTACACTTAAACAATAAGTATTCTACTGAATATTATTACGCTAACCACAATTGTAGTTAATTTAATGTAATTATTATGTTGAAATTATTTTTTTTTTCCGACCTAGTCCACACTTTTGTAAACAGGTTCTGTGATCTAAGCATTACTATTATGGCGAAGTTTTCTACCCATATAGTTCCGTTCAATAGGTATATGTGATACAGCCATTGTTGTAAAGATGGCGCCTCTCCTATATCACTCAAACGGTTATAAAAAGTTGAATTGGTGCATTTACCGGAAAAACATTGTATACCGGTAAAGGAGAATTTGTAAACGTCACATACGTAAATAAAATAAATTAATGAGATCAAAACTAAACCTCTCAAATTAAGGACCTTTTATTCCTTGATCCAACAGTCCAACTTTACTGCACTTACTGTGCGCAAAATTCTACGGAAAATTCACTATAGCAAGCAATATGCAATTTATGCTCTTTTTATAAGTAGGTTATGTCAGTATTGTAGTAACACTTTATTGAATAGTGAAATGTTGTTGTAAGATTTGATATTAAATTTCATTAAGGAATAAAATGGCTGCCGTAACAGATAAGGTAAGTACCTAATTCGGGCAAAATTATTGTTTGAAATAAAAAAGGAACACATTGTTTGAAGTAAATATTCCATTTGATCAATTTTACAAAATTTTATTTAAACTAAACATATATATCTCATTATTTCAATGAAATAATTAGTTATTGTAAGTATTAGATACATTTGACCCAATAAAACTTTTTATTTGAGCAAAATATTTTATTTGTTTAATTCTATTAAAGATATTGTTAAAACAAACAAATTTTATTAATAAAATTATTTGCTTATAATAATAATAATAATAATAGGTCTATTCCTAGTGTCATTCCCATTTCATTGCTCTTGCTAGTATGATAATTCCTACAATAGAGCACGAGCGGCACCTGGTGGCATATTCTAAAGTCGCTATAATGCAAAACCAAAAACGACCCTGCCTCTCGAATGATGTGAATTCGAAATATTAATTAACATAAATACAAAAAAAAATATCGTAACAATAAAATAATTTAAAAAAAAAGAAATTTTCTTTTCTAGTTGGATTTTAGGTGCCAATTTGACTTTTTATTGCATAGAAATGTATGTATTTGCATTTATTATATATTATTTCAAATCTCTACCAATACGGTCTAGTAGCAGCATTGGGTTATTGTTACAATAGTTTTTTTTTGTATTTATGTTAATTAAGTATCTGGAATGGAGTGGCATCCAGTGAGCTAATTTTTCGTACTTACAATATGTGCGACAGTAATAGTCATTTATCTTAATTTCAGCTCCATAGCTTTAAAGGCACTTTTTAACCCATTACGTATCAGTGTCATATATATATATATAGTACAGCTAAAATAATATCTTTTTTTCTAAGTGAAGATACAAAAGAAATTAATCTTTCCAAATATTGTGTTATTGCTTATAGTTTGTAGTTTTAAAATGCATTTTTTCAGTTTTAGAAATAGCTATTTATTATTACTAAAAAAATATGACGTAAGAATGGATTTTCAGTTGATTGTCTTACTTACGTCTTTGATGGGCACGATAATGAAAAAGGGAATGTTTAGTCTATAAAACCACATAATCTTTCGAAGTTCATTTCTGTTTATAAATAGGAATATTCGAGCCTAAACTATGATGTCATATTTATAAGACACTGGTCTAATGCATATACAGATATATACTAAGTATATCCGAATTGTGAGTTCGGCGGTCACACTTTTCCTTCGTATTGTGCATATAACACACACAGCTTTTCAACTGTCGCGTCGGCATTTTGAACGTTTCTTACTTTTTTGTGAGAAATATGGATAATAAGCGGTTTTTAAGTGTAAAAGATATTGAAGCTTTATTTGAAGACGAAGAATTTTTTAGAGATTTAGAAAGGGCAGATAGTGTTGACATAGCGGTTTTGCCCCCCCGATCCCGACGTTTTGAGTGATTGTGATGAAGGAGATGATGATGAAACAGGTGAATATAAAGTTAGCGATGTTCCCGGCAATTTAGAAATTCAACTACAAGGGCCTAATGTAGCTAGCGAACGGCACCCAAACGGTACCCAGAAACAAAAGCCTAGCAAAAGCTCTTCAAAAAGAGCGGGTTCAAAAAAATTAACTGATATTCCTTCGCGCTGGTGTAAAGCATACCCATCCTATTCGAATGAAATACGAACTACACTAACAGAAAACGAGAAAATAAAGAAGGTTAGTGAAGAAATATATGATTTATCCCCGGTGCAATTGTTTGAAAAATTCTTTTCTGATGATGTTTATGATTTGTTACAAGTAGAAACTGAACGATATGCTAAATGTACAAAAAATTTTAAAGATTTTACATTAACTTCTAACGAATTACGAGTTTTCGTTGGATTCTTGCTGTTTTCTGGTTACCATATTCTGCCTTCAGAAAAATTATACTGGAGCGTAGATGAAGATGCTGGGCAACAAATAGTTCAGGAGGCCATGTCTCGAAATGCGTATTTAAAATTAAAATCTGTTTTTCACTGTTGCAATAATAATGAGCCCCGATTTAACTGACAGGTAATAAAGATAGGCCTTTTCAAATACTTTTCACTGTGCATATATATTATGTTGCAGATGCTACAAAATTCACAAACTGATAAATAAAATGAATGAAGCATTTCCACAATGGGGTGTGTTCTCTACTCACCTATCAATCGATGAAATGATTGTAAAGTATTACGGACATAATCGCCTGAAACAGTTTATTCAATCTAAGCCGATTCGTTTTGGATACAAATTATGGTCACTATGTAGTTCAGATGGCTACTGCTATAAATTTTCTGTTTTATACCGGCAAAGATGTCAACTCTACTCCGGGTATACTACAAGGTGCTCAAGTCATCATAAATCTTTTGAATGGTATTCCGAATCCTAACGACCATTTTGTATTTTTTGATAATTTCTTTACGAATAGAGATATACTCATTCACTTAAAATCAATTGGATTTCGAGCTACAGGTAACATGTGCTATTGTTATTGTGTACTAAAATTAACTTTGCCTCAATTAGGGACTATCCGTGAGAATAGGACAGATAAGTCACAAAGGAACTTTCCAAGAAAAATCGTGGTGCATATGATTACAGATTTGATAGAAATGGTGAGGTTTTGATTTTAAAATGGCATGATAATAAATGTGTTACAATGGGCACAAATTTTGACACCATTGAACCACTGGGTAAAGCTTCAAGGTGGTGTAAATCTCAACAACAAAGAATCTCCATTCCGCAACCCAATTCAATCAAAACGTACAATCAACACATGGGAGGTGTTGATGATCACGACTGGTTGGTAGGAAAGTACGCCATTCGAATTAGAGGCAAAAAATGGTATTGGCCTCTAATTACTAGAATGATCGATATGGCAATTACGAATGCCTGGATTTTGTATAAAAAAATTCACGGGTCTGGTTCTTTATCTTGTTTAGATTTTAGAAGAAATGTTGCGACGTATTATTTAAAACTGGGATATACGGTAGTTATCAGAAAACATAACGTACACAGCGTAGTTCCTGATATAAAATACGACGGAAGCAAACATTGGATAAGGCGAAGAAATAAGCAGCGAATATGTCAATTCCCGAAATGTCAAAAAAAACCTCTAACGTACTGTAGTAAATGTGATGTAACACTGTGCGTGCAATGTTTTGAACCATATCATACAAAATAATATTTTTTATTTAATAAGTATGTGTAAGGTATATGTACACATATTGTACCAGTGTCATATATATAGGACAGCCATTTTCTAATAAACAAAAACCGATAAATAAAACTTAAACTGTTATTTTCATTATTTTAAATGAAAATAACAGTTTATTTTACATAACAAATGGCAAAAACTGTTATTTCTACTAGTGGTACTTAAAGGGTTAATGTTTTATCGAAGAAGAATCTTTGTTAAACAAAGTATTTTAAACTGAAAAACTACTTAAATAAATATTTTTTTTTGTTTTAAGCAAATTTATTTAAATAAAAGATATTATTCTAAAGAAATAGTTTAATTGCTTCAAAGAAAGTAATAACATTAATTTTAAGTTACTATATCTATCTAAACAAAGTTTCTTTATGTGAAATATCTTTTTTTTTTCAAAGATATGTATTTCTCCTTTTCTCATTGTCAGTGTATTTGTATTTTACATTTAATTCCCTCACAAAGAGAAACTTGTTTTACCTAACATCGTCGATAGAGTGTAACTTTCGTTGTACTGCTTCTGTACGTATCTGTAATTACGAAATTGTTTATACACGAATAGATGAGTTATTACATAAATTTAATTCACATCGGCATGAATCATACGCCATAAGCCGTAAATACACAGCCATATGTAGCCTACACACCCAGAAACCGGTGTACCTTTCAAATTTGAATATCTGGCGAACGCCTTACCGTTAGCACAGATTGAATGGTGAATTATTAAGGGTTTATTACACTTTTAATGGTACGACTGAGGCCCCAGTTCTCCCTCACTCATTAGTAGTATAATTAATATTAATTGCGCTAAAACAGGAAACTCTCCTGATGTACCGAACGGTACAGGCGACACGCTGGCATTTATTACTGGAAACCCTACCCCACCCCCCTCCAATATCCGCGTAATTCATACAGCTAAAATACGCCACTCGAAAATAAAGAGCTAAATGTCATCATATTGCCCGCGAACAATAAAACATAGTTTCGACCATAAATAATAGGCTGTAACCCGTACTGCCGTGCCCGTATGCTCGCCTCTATGTTAAGTGATATTATAAAACGGGAAATGCGAATTGGTTTCATGCAATATTCAACCGGATAATGGTAGGTATATATGTTGATAAACTTTATATTGCGCGCTATATACGTTTGATAATGTCACGATAATGTACGTTTTCCAATATTACATGATTATTGATGGCTTAATATACATACATGTGTGTTATAGGTTTTGTTCCAACATTTAGTTCTCTGATTGATATCTTGCGCAAATGAAATCTTCACCGTTTGATATCCGTAATTCTGAAACTTTTTTCTTTATTAGTCTTCAAGTTATCAAACCATCTACATCATACTTGACGTCAAATTCATTTAATTCATTTGTGTGTGAACTTTTTTTTTCGAATACACATTGGTTTTAACCAAGTATATGTACAATAGAGCAGTATTTTTTATCATTCAAGTAAATCTTACGGAAATATTATTATAATATAATAGACATATTATTATGAGTCCACATCTGGTGTTCGTCAAGGATCTATTTTGGGGCCATTGTTATTTTTTTTTGTTGATGATATTAACAGGGTTGTAAATTATTCTAATTATCTTATGATGTATGTAAATGATTTAATTTTTTTTCAGAAGATCAATTCTTTAATGATTGCGATAGTCTGCAAGAAGACTTAGCAGCTATTTGTTGTTGGAATAAGCGTAACTGCCTATCATTAAATATAAATAAATGTAAAGTAATGATATTTGGTAGGAACCAAAATAGTTATTTGTGTCACTAGGCCAGAAACTACAGTTTTGCAAGTATGAGTACGAATACTCGCAAAAGAGTTTCTGGCCGTGTGATACACAATGTTTTTTGGGCCGACAAATCTTAATTTTGGATTGAAAATAGAAAAGAAATTTTGACACTAGGGAGTTGACAGTACAAGTTGGCACACATGTTACATACCTTAGTATTTTGACGTTTCCGAGAATAAATCTTTTTTTGTCATTTTCTTTCTAGTTTAATATCTATTTATCAATAATAAGTGCAATGAAGACATCAGTTCACCTTAGCATGGTTGAACAGTAGCTTAATGACAATTTATTACACGTCTGCCATGTGGAATCTAGTGCGGCCAACCTTTAGTGACATTTTTGCCTGCCTAAGCAGGAATGTAAGCAAAATGAGTATTTCTGAACGGAGACGCAAAAATTATATTTCCTTATAATTTAAATGAAGTAAATATTGAACATTGTAAATTGTTTAAGGATTTAAGGATTCTGCTTGACCCTAAATTGACGTATAACGGACATGTGTTATAATAATAATATGTAATCATTCATTTAAAACATTGGGTTATATAAGCAGAAATACCAAACCCCTAAGCATTTTTGCATTGATTTTTTAAGCTTTCAAGCATCAGTATATATTCACATGGCGAATTTTTAGAATTTATATACAGCAACACATGAATTTTATTAATTTAATTTAATATAATAATATTAATTTTATTATATAAAATATTGTGGATTTTCCCACCCTTATGCTGATATCTCGAATGGGGTGGCATCAATTGAGCTATTTTTTTGGTATTTACAGTATATGTGATGGTAGTACTCATTTGCTGTAATTTCAGCCCGATAGGCACTTTTCAATGGCTCATCAGAGTAGAGCCAACCTTAGATTTAGCCACAGTAAATAATTCATTGATAAAATAACCTCTAAACCCTAGTTTCTCCTACTTTATTACTTCGACCTGTAATTAGAAAAAAATAGGTATATTACTATTATTATAATACATTATAATAGGCTGTTGTTTACATATTCAAATTCCCTAATTTTTTTCTTTTTATTACCGATTGCGTCCTTACCCTACCTTGTTCATACTTAGCCTAATGAAATGGATCCCCGTTTTCCATGTTTATTATTTATCGGCCGGATTTACATAAATACATATTTGCATTATTAATTCACGCCCATAAATCAACGGGTTTAAACGCGGATGGTGGCAAAGCGCGCGCTTAGCTCTCTCTAATTGAAAATTCGGTTCCCGTTTTAAGTGGCGTCATCCCTTTTCAAATATGTAAATAAATTATTCGCTTTTAGCGGTGACGTATTTATTGTTACTCCGTCGAACCTTAATTGAATTTCTTTCTTCTTCTTTCTTCTTTCAACTTTGCTACCGAGGAACGCCCATAGTTTCCCATTCGGGCAATAGCTGTCGCTTTCCTCACCGTATTGGTTTGGCGGACCAACGTGGTACAAACTGACCGTAGTTATGTCGATGATGCAACCGTTCGTCCCCTAACTGCATTACAATTGGAATTTATCTGCTACTTAAAGAAATATCTAGTTGGCAAAAGTGGTGTTAGTGAGCAGTTGTTATTTTTGTATTTTGCTGAAATATTATCAAGAGAGGAGAACCTGATTACGTCTAAAATAAGATATGGTTGTGAAAGTATGTTATACGTTATCAAGTACAATTATATTCCCAAGCACCTAAAACTCACGTTAAAATTTATACTATCATCTCGTTTTGAAAACCTTCGGCTTTAGTATCCGCAATAAGGTTCGGGAATTATTGATTATTAACCGGAATAACTTGGCGAAGACAACAATTTACAGTACAAAATTCCATAAAAAAAAGTTATTGGCTACTATTTAAATACACTTTATTTATGAAAACTAAATTATTACAAATCATCCTAACCCCGTGCTCCACCTGAAAAGGTACTACACGAGGCTACCTATTCTAAGTACTATATGGGTTCCATAATAATTGAAATGATCCTACTCTAACTAAATAACTTCCCTATGATTTTTAATAACAAAAATATAATACAGTAGCCTCGCGACCATACGAATATACTTTGAAAAATGATAAAAAAATGTAAAATGTGATTAGTTCACATAATCGCGAGTCTACTGTAAATCAGTCAGCTATCAGTTATTATTAAATGCGCCCATGGAACGACTTTCGTTATCTCCCAGCATTCGCCAAGGACACTGATTATATATAATATACTTATATAAAATCAATGGCACGGAGTAAGGGAAAACCATGGCCAAAAACCTTACTCTGGGAGGATCTGGGAAGAAGTCCCAGACCTTATTACTGATAGCCACAAATTATTATTATCCTTCTGAGTGCCGAAGAAGCAGCCTCCACGTCTCCTCAAATTCCGACAGCCTTGCCGTTCTCGCGTAGCTGCTCCCTTTTCACGCATTCAGAAGTTGAACAGGAAAGATGATGACCTAAAAAACAAACAAAACAACAGCAGTACCTATTCTAATACTTAATAGTAACTTAATCCTAATTATTCTAACCAAAGAGTAATTAAATAAATATTTATATTTTAAATATTTATAGTTTAACACCAATCCGACCACTAAAGAGCATAAAATATTCATTTATAAGCGTGCTACCCTACTAACTATCTAAATATCATGCCGTAGCCTATTTAAATACAGTACACTACTTAAATACAGGTATAGACGAAACTAGTCATCTATACAACTGCTTCTTTACGTTAGCAGCTACACGCTGCTACTGCTACTTTTGGTTAACAGTTAAAAAAGCTGCTACTTTTTGTAGCAGTTTTCCTTAAATAACAGTATACGTTAAACAGATAAACTGTTTCTACAACTTTGTGCACCGCCCCAAAGTGTCTTTTGTTACCGCTATTCACTCAATATTTATATATGTATTTATATTGCGGACGACTCTATTTGATTCAGTAATGAGTGGAGATACATATAAATGCTAAAAATGATTTTAAAATGAAAAAGAAAGAAAAATATTAGCTAGCTCAACGGAAAAGATTTTAAAGAAAACAAGAAACTATTAATCCCAGAGTTACCCTCGCGAATTAAAACTTTAATTTAACCATGAAAAGTAAATTGCGAGTAAATGAAATCAGCTTTCTTAATTAAAAAAATCGTAAAGGTTTAATATAAAATAAAAGAACAGAATTTTTAACCCATTGACGCCATTAAACAATAAATTTATTTCAACAAAACTGGCTAAAATACAATTGTGCAGAAAAAAAAAACCTGAACTGAAGGTTCTGGCCTAAAATAAAAACTGTACTAGACTCTAATTTAAAATAGGACAATGCTATTTCCTATGCAAAGCAAAAAGAAATGTTTCTATTTGTTCAGGAAGATTATTCAATATACAAAACCCTTGAATTTCCATCCACGTGGCTTCAGAAATTAAAATAATCTAAGCGTGGACAAATGCTTCTACTTACCCAACCTAGGTGATAGAAAAACTTAAAAATGATACAGTAAAATAGAATAACAGAAAAATTAACTCTTACAAAATATAAATGAGCAAATAAACTAAAATAAAACTTCTTAAACAAAAAAATACTAATTGATCTTATGTCTAACCAGTCTAACTTCAATACATTAACAATTATTACAATAATAATTCCCTTGATTGACTAATTAAAGAAGAAAGTAAAAATTTTCAATACAAAATGAATAACAAAATGGCAACAAAAATTTACAAAATACGTCTACTTACATCAATAGTCGAACAAGGAAATCCTTAACAAAACCCAATAATTCTTTTTCCTACAAAAATCCCTCTCTCAAAATTCGTACAACGCAGACGTAGAACATTACAATGACAATATTTAATAGAATAGGCATAAAATTAGCACAAAGGAACTATAGACATTTCAATGACTAGATTAGTTAAAAAAATATTTACACTACATAAATTAAATTCATACAATATACTCTTAAACTAAACTTATACAAAACAAAACAAAATTGTGAAAATTCTCGGTAAATTGAAAATAAGCTGTACGGACAAAGAAATCACAACAACCATAATATGCAACTTAAAATACACCTCAGCGATAAAAGGGTAGTATGGCTCACGGAGTCCAAAACCACAGCAGTACGTATGTGAATAGCTTTATATATATACACCTAGGTATTGTATATATTTTCGTAACTAATAATGATCTGCTATCTATATAAATAATTGATTAAAAAATGAAAAAGTATACTGCCTTGAACGGCAAAGTATAAATTGGCATTTTATCAATTATAAAACGGTGATTGTAATAAGTAACAACAATGATCGAGTTTCTGTAATGATATGTATTATGTATTTTTGCATAGGTATTTCTTAACCAAAATTGATATAAAAACTGGGAAAACTAATCAGCGAAACTTACATTGTGTGAGGTTGTTACAGAAAATAATTATTACTTGGAATAAAATTGTCTCCACCTGGGCTTGACAGAAACAATATTTCTATGTAGTTGTTAGAGAATTCTCTTATTTACTTAAGCGGATGCGATGTTCGTATTTCTAGAAGGTTTTTTTTTTTATCGCGTACACGTCATTTGTTTAACAAACTACTAAAATATAAGTATTTTTAGAAATACCTTCTTATTATGTTTGTTAGTTCATATTTACATTTTTTTTACTGTAAAAAACATCTATGATACGTATTAGATAGTGCCGCAAAGTAAGCATGAACTGTTTCTTACAATAAAATACTCCCTGAATTTATAATATCAAATAAATACAGCCCTTATGCATTTATCTTTGTTCCTTGTATTATTATCACCACCCAAATTCATATAAATAATAACACCATACAAAAATTATTGTTAATCTTTCAGTTGCAAGTTACCACCAAAAGTTTACTAAAGAATAAAATACAACCAACATATATTGCAATAGTTTGTGTGCAAATTATTATAATAATACCAATGTGATTTTAATAATAAGAGAAGCTATTCAAATCTATTTGACAAAAACTTTGATTTAGAAAACGAGTGGACTGACGCAACCGCTCGACGTATACAGGTTTCGTGTGTGGAATGAATTTCTTTAAGCGGTTATGCAATCAAGTTTTGCTTGCCAATATCGACCTTAATTTACATTAACCCAATATGATAATCAAATTGCAATCTTACTTATTTTTTTTTTTCACCCAGTGAAATATGCGTTTTCGTGTAATGATGAAGAAATTTTATCCACATGTTCAATATATGCATAGCTCACTTTTCTAAGATGTGCATGTTGTAGTCAATAAATGTGTTTCCAATACTTTTTTGAGGAGTTTCACTATCATAACGAAGAGAAATGCATGAAGAATGTATACACGCATTCATTTATTTTAACAGATGAGCTACTACGTGAGTCAGTTTGCTATGACGTCACCAGCGTGTTGCAAATTTTCTCTTTCTTAAAACGTAAACAAACCGTTAGGTTATTTAATTGTCAAACACTTTTGACAGGTGAATATTCAAAATAACATTCAATAACCGTTAATATTAGTGATGATTCTTTTTGAAAATCAGGATTTAAAGTATGTTAATCATAATAGGAGTGGAAAAAATAACAAAAAGGCATAAGTGAGTACAATAAATTTAATCGAAATCATATTCCTTAAAGTATTCACAGTAACTATTAGTATGAAAGTTTCTTCTCTATCCAAACCAATCTCTCTGCTTACTACGTCAAATTTCCAGACTAAGTTAATTCAATCTGCTTTATACAATTGTATGCATCTCTGCGATCTGTAATATTTCATCCGTCGTTTCATAACAAACTTCCTTTTCTTTGAGAACACAAAATAACTTTCACAACGATGTGTTTCAACACTAGAATATATGTTTTTGTTTAAGAGCACTGTTCAAAGTGTTCAATGTTGCTCTGAAAAATGTATATGAAAGAACCACTTCTATAAACAATATTTGTATATACTCACGATATATTTTGTTTAGTAAATACAATAACAACCACTTCCTTAATAATTTATTTATTTACTGAAAGATTGATTTAAAGTATAAAACATAAAATATATTATTAGAAAGTTACTATTCTCTGAAAACATGCTTCTACGTTAAACAAATAAGAGTATGTATGCATTTCTAAATGTAAGGCGTCTATTCAATAGCCTTTTTGGCGAGATATTTGTTTCGTTATTTGATTTGCCATTTTCTTATCATCAAAAGGCAGCCTTCCAGACCATACATTCCTATTATATTACCCTCCTACGGTTCATATATGGTTTCTACGCTCCGCTCTTTATTTATATCTGTTTCCAATTCTTTTTGTCTTATATAGTATATATATAATACACACCAGTGCATCAACGCAATAACCTAACACACTACAGCACAATGCTAATATGCTCGCACAACAAGGAACAAATTCTTAATTTGCAAGAAGTTCTTCGTTTAACATAAATGTGGTCATGGATCACTGCGCAACGCATCCGCAAATTACCAAGGTTTCTCCGGTTTACTTTATTCAGTATCGTCCATGTTCCATACCCAAAATTCTTAATACTTAATGAAACTCACATTCTCCTACTTTAATCACGACCGGGGGTTCCCCTAATAAAATATTTTCATTAAGTAAATTGTCTGTTTTCCGAGCAACCGGAGCGGATGCTACACTAGCGATCTCTATTGTCTGTGTGTGTAGGTTATACCTATAGAACCGTCTGCCGTCTCTTGTGCTGGGCGTGAGAAGGAGAGATTACATGATTAAAATTCTTCCACACTTTTAATTTGACGTGTACAGGTGCGAGATAAGAAATTTAATATCAGTCCCCGCGCCCGGTTGGAAATATTAATTTCAGCAAACAAACCTGAATAAATACACAACGACGGATTTCGGAAATATTACTCTCCTCCCGCTAACATTGACGCACAAGGTGTGCGTTGTTATATGTAGGTACTCATCTACTCACACTCTCAATGTGTAAATTGTTTGTCCCGATATATACATAGATTGTGAACAAGAGAAGTATTGTGTGTAATATGTAGGATGTTTGTTGTTCCCAAAAGCAATATGCGTTTAGGAATACACATCGCTTTAGTTTAATTTAAGATCCACTCGCACAGATTAACAGTAATTAGTCAGAGAGGGAATTGAGCTGATGTCGTCTAAATTGATTTGCAAAAAAAAAACCTTTTAGTAAATTAACTGTTGAATACAATCGTTGGATATTTGCATGGTGGATCATTGACATTGCTGAAATGAGAATATTAATAATTTTAAGTACTGCATGCTAGAGTTATACATCTATTAAATATTACACAATTCCGCCTATCTACAAGAATACGTACAACGTGCAACGAAAGCGCAAAGACCCTAGAAACACCTAAATAGCCGAGACTGAAATCCTGTTCATTAGTTTCTTCAAACCCACCAGTCCTGAGCAAAGTATGCTTTCAACTATTTCCGCATAGCATTGTTTGTTTGTCACGTGCTATGAGCACAGACATTTTATTATTTTTTTTAAATATTATTATATTTTTCTGTAGTTTTATTTAACGTAGTTTTTATTCTAATTTGTGTTACTTAATTTAAGGTTGAATCAGTGGCGGCTGGTACTAAACCGTAGCACGTACCCACCCAACCACCAAGATAAACACAGAAAGAAATTCGCATGTAATTCGGTGCGTTATTTTATTTTATTATTTTTACGTATTTTTATAACGATGGTATCAATGTTTCCTTCCGCACCGCAGACGCTAGCGTATATGCGAACGCTATGCGAAGCGAACTATGTTCCGGGGCACTCTTTCCGATGTACCTATTTGGAGTATGAATCGGACGGCTCCGTTTATCTTCGCTATATGCGCTTATACGGTCGCTTCGGGGCACTCAACGCCGTGTCTCCAGTTAACGTCTTGCATTCGTTGCGACTCCATCGTTTTCAACGCGTACCGTGCATGTGTGATTTCAAAGCCTTGAAGTGACGTTTATTATTAATGATGGAAGTTAATTGAGTGCAAAATCTTTTAAAAAAAAAAACCCGCTCTCATTTGAGGAAAAACTTTTAATTAAAGAGAAAGGAAGGCCTATTCCTGATCTTCAAATAAACTACACTTCCACAAGTAAAACTCGAACTTACAGTAGAGTATTTAATAAAAATATGAGTGGATGTGCGGATGTTCACTAACAAATAAACTATTATGTTTTATCCGCTTAATTTTTAAGAAAGAGGTCAGTGTGTGGAATAAACAAGGGTTAAATTATTTAGAGTATATCGCAGAGAGGGCAAAGAAGTACGAAAATTTTGTTTCCCACATGAATGCATACGTGCATTTTAATGTTCTAGGCAAAGTGGACATACGTGAATAGTTAGACAGTGCTTATTTGGGACATAAAATTAAGTACAACGAAGATATAGAAAAAAAATCGTCATATTTTACGTCGGTTAATTATGTGTGTAAAAAAATGTAAAAAATCTTATCCTATCTTGACAGCGTAAAATTGAAAAGTGAACTTTCAGTAGCTTTTAGTGTTCATAACACACAACAACTTAAAAAAGTTTTGACGGAAACATATAAACTCTTGGATATTATTTTTACAACCCCCATGTCGACAGCAGTATGTGAACGATGTTTTCCACCCTCAAGCGCATTAAAACTTTTCTGAGAAGCACAATGTCAGAAGATCGGCTGAACGCATTTTTACAACAAAGTCATCGACGTCTTTTCCAGCATGAAAAATAGGAGAATGGATTTTATGTACAAAAAATATGCAAGTTCTTATATTGTGCCCACTCTCTTTCATAACTCACGAGCCGCCACTGGCTTGAATATATTTTTAGAAACAGAGACACAAATCATTCAAGTCTCAAACAACATTAGAAAACAGGAACAAAATTTTAACCACAAATTTAATTTTAAAAGTACAAAAATCTTAGAAAAAGAACATAATTATTATCTAGATGTTTTCGTGAAACCATAGAACAAACGAAGAAAGCAAAAAAAAAAAAATCACCAGTGATCAGACATTGCAAACTTACCAAAAATCTATCAGTTAGTATTTATTTAACCATCTTAAAAATACCCGGTATATTCATCCTTTTAAATAATTACATGTATGAAAACCCTTTCCGCTTCAACACATGTATATTTACCGATTTAGTTTTTGCTCAATCAGAAAAGAAATCATCAAAGCGTAGTTTTCATACCAGGATCAGTACAATTGAGTTAATTTTTATGGTTCTTAGAAGGTTGAAGCACAATTTTGTAATACTTTTTACGTTCCCCGTACTAAAATGAGCGCAAGTCCTCTACTGTGTAAGGGGAAAGATGGTTAGGAGTTTTACGTTTTTTTTTTTGCATTGCATTTCCAAACACATACAGCCTCTTCAGGGTTTCTACTTTAATTAACTACACACAAAAAAATCTATTATCAATCGAATATTGTTATTTATTCAGAAATCGAATTTTAGTATACATTTAAATAAACTAAATCTTGTTGGTTAGAACATAAGAGTAAATTCTCTGAAAACACAATATACTCTTAGAACAAATGGTATAAATATTTGCATACTTCCTCCAAATGAACAATGTTATTGTTGTAAAGAATAAAATCTATGCAATCACAGTGAGAAAGTCTGTAGATTCAAAATAAAAACCCTTATATGTTTGGTATAATGATTTACTATATAAAATTATAAAATGTTTTGTACTGAAAACATGAAATATCAAATTGAAATTACCATAATAAAACATTTGAAACAAATTTTACCCCACTATTTATTGCACTAAAACTTATCTGTCATTGGTTCTCTCTTTTTTAGAGGGGTTTAGGGGGTTTTGCGTGTACATACGCTTTACTTGGCGTGACTTTTATCTAATATTAAAGGATTACTGGTTTAAAAAACTTTGAAATAATACTTAGAGTTAGCGTCATTCTGTCGATAATATATAAACGTGGTAGGTGTGTACATTAACAAACACATGTAGATATTTACTAGTTATTAGTTTTCAGTAGGTAATACCAGCAAATTATTATACTGATTGAAATTATATCAGTAACCAACGCTAACTAGATACCAGGCCCAGGCATTGAGTGGGAAGCATCTATCTATACCTCTGCGTATCAATATCCCGTGCGCAATCCTCGAATACCCCGATACGGTACCTTCTCCCAAACATTGTAAAACTATAAAGTATGACAGTAAATTTATTTAATTACATAATATTTCTTTATTTATTAATTTTCCCCTACCGCAGTTTTGTGGTGTTACAGACACAAAATTAGTAGGTAATTATTACCCTTGAATAGTAGAAATGCTTAGATTAAGCAGCTAAGTATTATCAGTTCAATATACTTATATTTTGGAAGCAAAATAATGGCAATACTTCAAATAATACTTTTATATACTTCATACATAAATTATTAAGGCATAAATATGATAGTCTGCAGTTGAGAAAATGTATTTACTCAAATCTAAATTAATTATTTTTGAGGTGAAAATATTATATGTTCATAATGATTTTAGCATATTGATTACATTTGAACTAAAAAAATGTTTCGTCTAACAAATATACGGATTTGGAAAACTGAACAAATTTTATTCTTAATATAAATACATCATCTTCCTACTTGTATAGAAAGTTACGTTATATAACTTTATATAATGTGATGCATTTATATTCAAATTGAGTAATTATTTTTTTGGGTGTAGCTCATTCATTATGTTTTTAATTCGTTTTCAATATTAGCATGGTTACACCTTTTATATTTGATGTTTCTTTTTACTTACATTTTGAGCAATGAATTGCATCGACAATGAATCACATTTTATTAAACATTTAATACTTTGATCACCAGAGATTCTTTCATTTATTACTACATTCAATATTTAACAGGCGATCCAGAATGGCCCCATACATCCTTATAACAACATGAAGCTTGTAGACGGTATATCGGCTTTACTTTTTTTTTTATTATCCTTACCTTTCCTCGGGCATTTCGTCTTGAAACCACAACACTGTACTCCTTCCGAGCTTCAAAAATAAACTCCCGCCGTTTTTCTCGCCTCAGCGACGTCCAGGGTGTGCCAGGCTACGGCACATTGACTTTGTAATATCCTGTCCGAGTTCAACTGACTTTTACGCTAGAACGGATCCCTTAAAGGATTACACGTGTTCTGGTTTGGTGCGCATGTTGAATAAGGACGCCTCGATACCGTCCCGCTCCGTCTTATAAAGGACGGCGACACAGCTGCACCCGTGATCCTGGACCTCGTTCGTTCTTCTTGCATAAAATATCGATGCCGGAGGAGCAGTGTCCTCTGCTCCTTGCACTCCCCTCTTGTTTTCGCACTCCGCTATCCTCCTTTTTTTTTCCTTTCCTCGGTGTTCTATTAGAATTCCTAGCTCCGTGTGTCGGAAGAATTTTATAATTAAGTGTCTCAGGACACTCGATGCTGTCGATTTGAGTCGAAAGAAAAAAGACAGGAGACGCGGGGAAAATAAATTTTATCCGGTTTTCCATTCCGGAGAGTGCCTGATGTGTTTAAACTAGCGCCCGCTGGGTAGGTAGTGATCAAATTTATCGACTTAAGATGTCTTGGCCCGCATTTCAAGGAGAGGATTTTGAAAGTATGATGCATCGATTTTTTTATTCCTTTATCGGTTGTGTTCTTTAGGTAGACTCGCAAGGAAACAAAAATAACAGTGTTATTTTATAAGTTCGAGGCATTTTAAGGGACGCTTAGATCTGCATAAGCATGCATTGAGACAAACGGAAAACGTCAAGTTCCAGAGACATTAAACGTTTTCGATTGAACACAATTGCTTAACCAATAAATTTGAACTATAACCTGGTAGGTAAGAACAGGATGGCAAAATAGTCGATCCGATCTAATATAAACGGTTATAGAGGTCTATAGGTTATAGTATTTCATTTCGTTTTTGGAATACTGATTTTACACTAGCTTTTTTTACCAGCTGTAAAAGATTATGAGTTAAAAGTTGGTAAAAAAGTATGAACAGGACTACCTGTATTCTTTTAACGATAGAGTATAGTAGAAATCTACTTATTTACCAAATGGTCAATACAAACAATAAGCAGAGGCTATGTACAGTGCCCTCCAGATTTAGTGTCTCTTCCTTGCAACGACCAAATATCGATACTATTTTCCGCACAGCAAGGTCAAGTACACCGGCTCAGCTCAGATTCGCAGATATAGAAAGAGCATAGAGAAAATATAATTAAACATTTGCATATATTAATCTGTTGGCTGTTATCGCAAGTTCACTAAACCGCAGCTATTTCTATTCCTGTGAAATTTGTATTTGTCTTGGTATTATCCGTTCATTTCTGTCTTTATTGCATATATTTATTTCTCATTTATATATATATATATTGTACTATGTTGCTAATATTATTAGATCCACACCTGCTAAATCGGGGTAGGAATAAACAGATGTTATTATACGATAGGAGTAAGGGATAGTCTTTGTGAATCGTTTTTATAAAATTACCACAGAACACAATTCAATACAACTCAAATAGTAGAACGACAAATAAAAGCAATGAGCTACTAAAATGTATGGAACTATTATACCGTACGCGCTATTCCAAATGCAAACACCCGAATATTCCCGAAGCGCGCTGCTCTTATGCTGGCTGAACCGACGATACGAAATGTACCGAAGTAGTCTGATTTAGGAAACGCAACGCATTCATTCAGGATAAGCGTGTTTACAAAATTTACGTAGTGTCTACCTATCTAGTTAAAAAAAAAAAAATATCACATATCCAACATTCAAAATAGTTACTAATAAATTATTCATCTTTTGTTTTTTCAAGTAATATTTGAATATCTACTTCTGCTAGTAATTGCCCCTGATATTTTCGGTAAACGTCAGCACAATAATTGGTGTTTGTTTGAAATTGTTTTTTAATGAAAAGCAAAAGAGTTTCGAAAATGGAAATTAAAATAAGTTTCAAGTGATGAAAATATCTGCGGCTAAATTGTGATTAGAACTTATAAAATAAGTGAAAGGGAAAAAAAGAGAAAACAATATTAGTTCCAGCCAAACAAGTGCTTAAACAAGAATGCACAATCAATACCGACATAACTAATTATAACAAAATACAACAAAAGTAGATGAATAAATAATGGCATGAATACGTCTGCCTAACGGTAACCCATCAGCTTCCCTCTGCAGCTCCTATTTGACTACTGCTTATTCAACTACTTGAGCGATAGATATTACGTCCCCACTCCCGATTTTTGCGATGCCGGTAATTCACGATGTATCTAGTGTTTGGGGTTGATTGGATTTTAGCTGTATATTAATACCACATTATAAGCAGTAACGGCTCATGACAATATTGAGTGGTGAAGCCAATCTCGGGCCAACTACCCCTTCCCTCCCTGTTTTATTAATTTTACAAAGTTTTTTATCAGTTTAGCTCACCTTGCAATGGTTTGTCACGTGGTTTATTGCTAACTAAAATAATACCGACATAAAGAAATTAATGTAGACAAATTTAGAAGCCATTTCAAAATGAAAAACACATTAAGTCTTTATCCGAAAAGGTATTTCCTTCGGAATTCCATATATTTAGTCTTGAAACTGCACGTACACGGGCCACTTGTTTACATTCCCACACCTAATTAACGCAAAACTATTCAGGTATTTTTGTGATTTTGTATCGACGAAAACACGCCACAGAGCACGCGAGTTATTTAAGCATAGATCGTCGAGTAAAATATAATGGATGTTCTAAACGTAAGACACAATTTCTATTTTCTTTGTTTGTTTATGTAAGCAAATGTTTTTTTTATACTTAAAACACTACTATGATGTTTTTTTTTTCAGGAATAACTCCCTTATTACGTCTATTATTTCATTTTCATAATTGTTACCGTAAGAAAGATATGAATTGTAGTTTATTTTGAAACACTGTAGTTATTAATTTGCGCGCGATGTCATCCTAGAATAATAATTACTCTAATTAATAAATATTAAAGTGTCTAAACCGAAGAAAACCCCATATGCGATAGCCATCTACATATTTCTACTTTCAATAGGCGATCTTCGATGGCCGTCTGACTCACACGCTGCTTTAGATTTCTCTACCGTGATAGTGGGAGACAGCCTTCTCCTACAGTGGCGAGCAATGACGTATACGCGTATGTATGACGCGTTTAGGAATGCATCTCTTCTGTTAGCTCTGCGCAGAGACCTACAAATGAAATCGGAAAGCCGATCTGGATGTGACTCTCGCTCGCCGCTTGTTTGCGTAAATAAATAGAGTGTGTTTCGTCATATCAAATCATGGGAATCACAACGTTCGTTGTGTATTTAAATATACGTATCTGCGTGTATTTATCGGTATTTTTACAGAAAATAAAAGCTTTTTAATGATTAATTTGTGATTTACAATGACAAGGCCATGGCTCTTTAAGAGGGGCCGCCACTGATTAGAAGACTTACAACACAGATCCATTAAAAAACTCGCTTTTCAAACTTGAATTTGTGCTTTAAAACATGCCTTATGAAGCTTCTTTTTAATACACTATCACAACATTAAAAAGCTATGCGGTTCAGTATATCTTCGATCCAAATCTCGGCAATTTCAATTTAATTTCTATTTTTAAAAGAATATAGTTGACCTAAAACGATTGTTTTTTATTGTCAATAATTTCATATCTTTGCTTTTTTATAATACTACTGTACATATACTAAACTTATGGCACATCAGTACATTATTAATTACCAGGCTGTGGTATGATGCGTAGTTTGATAATTCGTTATTTACTTATTCGACACTCGACGAGTTTTTTCGCTAACAATATATTGGAAAATATAGGTACACATACCTAAATGAAATAATGTAAAATAAACGTGTTGCTATTTACAAGAACATATCACAATATAAACGGAGTAAAAACATGTGCACCTATAATAATCGTATATTCAAATACAAATCACATGAAGCGTATTTTTGCCGCACCAGGGTACTATTATTTTCATTTATATATACATTAAACATTCAGGGTTTTTCAGTTAACGGTTCCGTAGTACCGGTAGTTGAATGTAAATTAGCCATTTGATTTGAAATCTCGCTTTTAAATTCGAGAAACTACTAGTAAAAATAACTATCGAAAAACTTATGATGGTGACAGTTGTGAAATGACATCAATCGCAAAATTGAAAAGATGCGGAAAACATACCGTAATGAGCCCCATTGTAGCACTGCTTGCGATTGTGAAGTTGCTGAAAAAAATACGAAATCGTAACAGAAAAAAATATACCATCGGCCCGTGAACATTTATAAATAGGGACTAAACCTATGGATAAAAACTCGCCGTAGTTACCAAACATATTGCAGTGAGGTAGGGAACCACACCCACCGTCCCTCACTCCTGCACGCGGTCTTTCGAACTACAAGCAGTATACTAATCTGGCACGCATGATGATGTAGGTCTTCGCTGCTACCTGTTATTTCTCTCACTCGGCCTTTTATTTATTTCCTTTCATTTAAAATTTTTACAATATTTCTGATTATTTCATTTTGTGTTTTTTCCTTTCGTAATTCTCTATTCTTTCCACTGCAGTGTTTCCACATGTAAAGAAAAGCAGAAAAATAATTAAACGATACCACTCGGGCGGCAATACTCAAGAAATAGTTGGCTCTTTTATATCTGCTTTTCAAAACAGGCTAGTCTCAACTGTGGCAACAGTCTTAAATATTATACACAAGGGTGAATCCAGGCATTGTGTCACCAATTGTCAAAAAGTAATGACGAAGAATTTTCCTGCTTACATAGCAAATGCCGTCTGCTGACGGTGATCAAACCTGGGACATGCCCCAGGATAACATGTCAAAGAAATGGGAAAATGCACAAGTATCTTCCAGGGGAAAATACACGCTATTGAAAGATGCATCCAGTTCAATATTACTGGAAATTATTAAAAGCAGGAGATTATCATCATATCTGATAGTCAAGCAGCCACAAGGCACTGAGCTCATACGAAATCAGTTCCAAGATGGTTTGGCAATGCCTAGGAAAATTAAATGAGCTAGGCAAAAGGAATAAAGTAACCCTCTTGTGGGTTCCGGGTCACACAGGAGTGAAAGGAAACGAAATAGCAGATAATCTCGCAAAAAAGGGGCCGGAATATCTTTTGTAGGGCCTGAACACTTTTGCAGGGTAAGTAGCAGTACAACATTGAAGAAACTGAAAAGAGAAATAGAGCAGAGGAAATCTAATTACTGGAAGAATCTGCAGGGAATGAGGCAAAGTAAAATTCTCCTGGGAACCTATAACCAGAAGAGTAAGAGCAATGTTCGCATATTAACAGGAATACTTTCAGGCCATTGCAAACTGAAAGGACATCTGAGTAAGCTTGGATTCGCAAAGAAATCTGAATGTAGATTTTGTTGGGAACCGGATGAAATCGAAGAGGGAGACTTAGCTAACCTGGGGCCTTCTGATATTCTACATTTTCTGAAACGAATTGGATCGGAGGGCCAGATGTAAAACAGCAGGAATAGGGGATAATAGATCTTTTAGATCACCCTTCCCATGTATACATAGATACCACATACTATGACCTACGCCAAAAAATATTTATGCTGTTGACAGTATATCTACTAAACACTTTGGCACGTGCAAGAGGACTGTGTAGGAGTATTGCCAATCAAAGAGAGGTCATTTGTTCGAACATTTACTAAATTAAAATTAAATTAAAGCTTTTAGTTAATTTTGAAAACTTATTAATTTTCTTGGGGATTATTTTTTAGTTTTCTTATAAGAATATCTATTTTCTTTAACATTTAGAAGCATATTTTTAATTTACATTATTAGAATTCTGTTTTCTTTTTAATACTTTATTTTAGAACAATGCAAATCGTTGTATTGTATTGATTGTTATGAGAAGTTTATTTAGTTGGACATCTACATTATTTTCCGCGACATTTCGCTCTACATTGGCATGTTTATTACACAACACCTAGTATGGAATACAATAAATAGCACTACTCGGTATTTATAAATATTTACAGAATATGCACTGTAGTAGTGATGAGCGATATTTCACGAACTGTGATTCTTTCACGGTGATTGGAGAATCACGGATCACGGCCGTGAGTGGAGTAAAAGCAATGATTCGTGATTGCGGTAACGATCAACGGCGAGGCGCGACTGCTCGGGGATCACTGCTTAGCCGGCAAGTGAACAAATAAAATCGGTGAATTAACGATCCTAAAACTGTGATTATTGGTTGCCTATTGAAAATGGAATATATTAAACCGATGAATGAACATTACATATTTATTATATAGCTGAAATGACGGAGGTTATCTTCTTACGATATATTTATATTTTTCAAATGTAAATATTGATTCTCTTTATATCATTATAGTTATATCTGCAATTAATAAGGGATGTTATGTATTATTTTTACCTATATAATGGCCCCTAGTAGCAAAATTAAATTTCCCGCAATTATTTTTTAGGAACTTCAACATTGGAACACGAATTACCAATGATTTTGTATTAGATTACAAGATTAGTTACTTTGATGTCTTTCTGTTGAAGTTACTAAGGATAATTATGGGCAATTTAAGTCTTGCTACTCTACTAGAGGGGATATTGTGTTATAAGGTTAAATTTATATTATTAGTTTTAAATGTACTAATTCAAAAACAAAAGTATTTTTATTAAATTGTAGGTAGTAGTATATTAAATCACAGGTTTTTTTTAAATCTTCGCTCACTTTAAGAATTATATTCTGTTTTACCATTGGAAATATACAAAATGAAATTAGCTTTATTTCCATTTTTATTATTTACTATTTTGTCATAATTTTGAAAAGAAATGTTGTATACAAAATCTTTGCGTTAATTGTTCTCCTTAGAGAAATATGTTAGATTTACAATATTTTTCTCTTATATGAATTTTATATTTTTATATTTAATTTTTCAACTTTAAGTCAAATTTTACTTTGTCTAGTGCTGTGTTATAATTGTTATTAAAACATAAAAATAGGATCAAGTTTAAAAATCATAAAAAATATTTCTGTAGATCTAATTGTCTGTATTTTCTCAAACTACGTAATGCATCCCAGAACTTGTATACTGGACAAAACCTTTACGAAAATCCCGGACTCAGACCGTATAAATCATTTTAAAATATAAAGAATCTCTTCGTAATGAGCAAGATGAAATATAAAAGGCAATATAACGCATCGTTTTTCGTAGGTGGTGCATCAAGCACATGGTTAATGATATATACTAATAATTATTACTCCCTTTATTTCTTCAGCGTGTGCTAGACTTTATTTATTATATTACGACTAATGGTTTAAGCAGAGGTTTCTTCAAAAAAAAAAAATGTAATAAACGCTGTTGCCGAAAAATACTCCATAAAACAAACTCGCAGTACAACTATATAGACACATCACAGGAAGATGAAGATGATTTCTCAATTTGGAAATCATTTAATAAGTCTGTATCGACAGCACAACCTCGAGTTACGGCTGCATCAAGTGCAATAATTGAAATTCAGCGTTACCTGGAAGACGAAATAGTCCCTAGAAGTATAGATGCATTGCAGTAGTGGTCAAACCGTATATATAATTATCCAAACCTTTCTTTAGTTGTATAAGAGAAGTTTTGCGCTTTGGCATCATCAGTTCCCTATGAACGAATATTTTCAAAAGTTGGACAAATCCTCAGCGACCGTAGAAATCGCCTAAGTGAAAAAAAAGGCAAATATGTTACTTTTTTAAGCTCTAGTTTTTAGTATTGTTATCTTAACATTAATATATTTTTTGTTGTATTTAAGCAGAAAAAATTTAAAGTAGTAGAAGATCCTAAATATTCATGTTTCAGCCTTAGGAAATGCAAATTTGGTTAATTGTACTGTTTATATTTGCAAAAACCACGGAAAAAATTGCAAATTTATTACCATCCATCGTGAATTAGGTTCTAATATTAACTGTTTATTCGAATATCTAGAATATAAAACATCCTTGCTTTTCGCATTGCAGTTATGTTAGCTATTTTTATTACAATTTTGTAAAAAATATAAATTGGGTTTTTCTTTGATTAAAAATATATAAATTGTTTCCAAAACAGAAAATGGTATGGTAACTCTAACGCTGCGAAAAAGAACAACTCGTCCCTTCGTAAACTTACTAACCGATGAGAAGTATATACGCGATTAACGATTTATACTAAGATATGACATCGACGAGTCAATACCATGATCGCAATCTCACCGTTTTACAATCCGAATGATTTATACATCACATCACGACTCACGACGCTGATTTAAGAATCACCGTTTCGCTCATCACTACACTGTAGTATATATGTAGCATACATGAGGTGCAATTATTATCAGTAAGTGTTCCATGTAGCAATCTCTGAAATGATGTTTACTCCGTGAGAGCGGACAGTGCCAAGGGCGGCCAAGCGATCGTTGTGCAGGGAAGTGTCGACGTACAACTCCCTAAAATGATCAGTACTATTTGACAACCAGTTGGTAATATTCTAATGGTTTATATGGAAAGCCACATTCAACATGATACGGTTCCATACCTATATATTACAATGCACAGTTTTATAAATTCACGAAAGTACATTTCAAGTTCAGACCTAGTATCGAGCCCCGCTACCAGCAGATGTTTCGTATTACGTAATTAAATAAATCCTAAACAAGAGGCGGAGAGCCAAGGAAAACGAGGTCTATAATAGATAGTATGTAGTACATGTATTTAAACTATTTATACTATTTTTAGCAACAGTAAACTATCGCAAAACATATCTGTACATTTTCTTTACCGCTGCTTCTCCGATTTCTTTGCAGCAACGCTGGCGTCTACTATCAAGTTTAGAAAGTTTACGGAAAGAGCTCTTATCTTTAGCTACCATAAGATTGGCGAACGCGCAAAAAGGGAAGAGTTATTGTTTTGCCGCACTGGCTGGGGTCGCTGGGTGACGGAAACTTCTACTTCTAGTTGGATTTTCTGCTTGCTGCTTTTCCGCGACATTTGTCAGTTATTTAAACCTCTCGTGCCTCTTGTACTTCGCGAAAATTTAATGAAGAAATTAAATTACTTGAAACGTTTTTTTTTCTACTTACCAAACAAGGATATCTTTCTGTCTCACGGATATGATTTAAATGACAATTGTGAGCTGCTAAAGTTTCTTGGAGCAATAATAAAAATACAACACTGGTCGGGCTGAGCATGCACGGGTGGCAGCAGTGAATAAATGATTTTTTTGTTTTTTTTTCTAAAAACTCAAGCAATTCTTGCCGTTTTCAATTAAATCAACAACACACTTAAGTGTAGATAATCTCTATAAATGAATTACTACTTTAGTAACTGATCCTATACATACATTAGAGATTTTTAATAGTGGCAGCAGAAAATTCACATTTATTAGTAAAAACATTTTTATTTGTATTAGAGGTTGGCATACAACTAAACAGCGTCATCAGAATGGAAAATAAATATATTTGTTGAATTGGACACTCAACAATGGCCATTATGTCATTCTCTCGGTTACTTGCTTGAAAAACTCTTAAGCCGCGTCCGGACCGACGGCCGAATCCCAACGCCAATGCCAACGCCAACGGCAAATGGGAGCGAAGCGTATGCCGTTGAAAAGGATTCGAGAGGGTTTGTTCTTGGCGTCCACACCAAGATTCAAATCCGAGTTCGACAGCATTGGATGCGGTTCGGTGATAAAAATGTCGAGCAACGAAAATAATGATTTAAAAATTGCGAGTGCGGAAATAATCGTGAATTCGTTATTAAAAAAAAAAAATAGTAAACGTTGGGCAAAGCGTTGGTGGATGACAACACATGTTAAAGAGAAAAGCAGGTACAGCGGAAGTCATTTAATGGCAGAACTTCAGAATGGGGACGGTGGACATTTCCGAAATTTCGGCAGAATGACACCAGAACCGTTTGATGTTCTGCTTAACTTACTAAAACCGAAACATAATACAAAGTATGAAGCATAGCAACTCAAAAAGGATTCACTGTAACACTTCATTTTTTGGTCACCGGAAACTCTTACGCAAGTTTCTCACACATATACAATTCAAAATATCAAAACAGTCCATGTTTTATTGTTCCCCGAAGTTTGTGCTGCCATAATTGTAGTATTTGATGAATCCATTCAGTTGAATAGCTATGTTATGTAACTGATTAAAATATAACAAATAAATGGAGAGAAAAAAATATTCTAACCACCCGAAACTACCTGATTATTTTTTTTTAATATCAAATAATTAATTTTCAATTAACTTGATAATAAATTTGAACGATATAAATCATCTAAACCCATTCCATAATCATTCACGTTGGTAAGAGGTCAGCAGACTCTCACCTTTCGTTTTTATTTCACTTTCATCATGACCAAACTCAATGGCTATCTTTTTCCAATGATCGATTTTTTCTTGATTAATTTCTAGTTTTTATTTGCAGGATCCCACAATACGGGATTCTCCCGATAGCGCTGTATTAATTGTAAATTCTTCAGTCAATTCCATGTTTTCACGGAGATATTAGTAAATAATTAATTAATCGAAATTGCAAGTTTTGTTAAAAATATTACGCTACTAGTGCATCGAGCTTTTCGTTCGCACGTTCGCAACTGAATAAACACAAATCCCGTCCAGACCGAATCGAACGTCCTTTGACGTACCGACACGAGAGCGAAGGCTTTCTAACGCCAAGAGTAGCGTACGATGCAGTTTGGTTCCAAGGAAATACAAATTGAATAAAGAAACCATAAAGATGTCTGAATGAAATCTCATCAAAAAAATATTGTCGGTTTCACGCATGTTTTTCAGGATATAAAATATTGCACTGAAACTTTAAACAGGACTTCGAAAAAATCAAAAAAAATATTGTCGGTTTCACGCATGTTTTTCAGGGTATAAAATATTGCACTGAAACTTTAAACAGGACTTCGAAAAAATATAATATTCCTAGATCCACCCTCCATAATAAGCTTAGTTAGAAGACGCCTAACTTTAAGCAAATGACTCCCGAGCCAGTTTTTAATGAATTATAAGGAAATCGTCGGATGAACAGTGGATAACAGGTAAAGCGATATTGCGATTTCCAATGCATCCATCCGAAATTAAGAATCCTGTTAAAAAAAAGCCAGTCATCAAAACCATTTAAAAAAAAAACAAGCCTGGCGAAAAATGCCTCAAATTAAACTGCGTGTCTAAAAATTACAACACTTAAAGAAGCTGAGTCACAAAACTGAAATTTTGACAAGTTTCAAGTAGTAAATCATTACTAGTTTTCAGTAGCAGGTGAATCATATGAAAAAAAATATACACACTGAAATAACATGAGATGTTATCTAGATAACATCTCTCGTTATTTCAGTTGTCAGCTAGAGCCAGTGAATAAACATACGCTGACGTTGTGAACGCTTTAAAGAGTGTTACGTTGTAATGCGTTCAAACTATTGTAGTAAAACCGCAAACATTTGATCACGTATAAAATGCCAAGGAAATGCGTACATCACAATGTGTGTGTAGCAAAAAGAGTTCGCTCTTTTGCTTTACAAATATAAGTGGTATGACATCTAAATCGAAAGATACTGTAAAATATTCTAATATTCCATTTGCACTGAGATCAGTACCTCACAGTCCAAAATTACCTGCGCCTAAACCTCCACAAAACATGACACTAAGCGACGATCAAAGTGCTGATGACCAAGTAAACGAAGAAAGTTTTGAAAGCGACAATATGGATTTGGATGCAACATTTCAACCAGATTCGTCTTGTTGTGTACCGCATCTTCTAAGTCAAGAAGACCTCAACGACCTCGTCCGCGATTTAAAGTTGCCTAAGAAGCAAGCCGAACTTTTAGGTTCCAGATTTTATCTTCTTCAGAGTAGAACAAAAGTTGCACTTTTTCGTAATCGCCATGTAGAATTCTACAGAATTTCTTCTCTATGAAAAAAGGAACTTACATTTTGTAATGACGTCCGTTCTGCTATGAAGACGCTTGGTGATGAATATAATACAGATGAATATAATACAGGCTTTTGTTCATTGACTCTTCCAAATTAAGCTTGAAGGCGGTACTACTCCACAATGGAAATAACTTCCCTCTGTTCCTTTGGCTCATGCAAGCGATTTGAAAGAATCATGACAACATGAAGCTTCTTTTGGAAAAAAATATGTATAATAACTTTAAGCGGAATATTTGTGGCGATTTGAAAGTTGTTTCACTTTTGCTGGGCATGCAACTCGGTTACAGAAAGTATTGTTATTTTCTCTGCAAATGGGAAAATCGGAATAGGAAAAATCATTATAAAAAGGAAAAGTACCCAAACCAAACTTCACTGACACCAGGAAATAAGAATATCATTGGTACCCGACTTGTCGACCCTCAAAAAAATTATTTGCCCCTTGACACATTAAGCTTGGGTTGATGAAAAACTTTGTCAAAGGTATGGATAAAACCAACGGTGGGTTTGCATAAGTGAGGTGTAAGTTCCCTAAGATCAGTGATGCTAAGGTAAAGGAAAGTATTTTTGTGGGACTCCAGATTAGAGAGCTACTTCGAGATGAAAAAATTGTTGAGGCGCTAAATGGAATTGAAAAAGTAGCATGGTTATCTTTTAGGGAGATTTGCGACGGCTTCTTAGGAAATCGTAAAGCCGAAAACTACGTAGAGATTGTTAACAATCTAAAGCCATGGGTAGCAACATGAGTCTAAAAATACACTTTCTTGACTCCCACTTGGATTTTTTCCCAAAAAAAAACCTTGGAGCAGTCAGTGACGAGCATGGCGAAAGAATTCACCAGGAAATTCCAGTCATGGAGAAGATATACCAAGACAAATGGAGCCCTGCTATGTTGAGCAGACTATTTCTGGACGCTGAAGAAGATGTTTCTGATGCAAACTAAAGTCGAAACTCATATATTACCTGATAGAAAAAATCTAAAAACAGATATGAAATAAGTGTAAAAAGTATTATGTGTGTATATGTAAGTTCACCCACTTTACCTCGTGGGACAAAATAAATCTTAAATTTTGTTGACCAGTGTTATCAGCGACTTTTTACATTCAGCTCGTTATTTTGTTGATTTCAGTATTGAAATTTTTTTGGGACGTACCTAATTTATTTATACAAAGATATCCAAATCTTGACAAGCATGATAGAGAAATTATTCCCAGATTACATGCAGCAGTAACCAAGAGAACAATTAGAGGATGGTTTTCGAATGGAAACATATTTGATAGAAAACGATCTTTTGGGTATGATGAGGGATCCCTCCAGAATTCACAATGCCGACGAAACTGAAGTGAAAACTTATGTGTGACATCAGGGTTGGTGTTGGGGCCGGTCACAAAAAAAATATACAAAAGCTTATCTGGTAACGAGAAAGAAACAATTACTGCCTTGTGCACCAATCAGTTGCAGCTTCTTTTGGAATAGAAATGGCCATTTTTCATATCATTTCATATCTGGCAAACCAAATTTACAAAAGGCACCAAATAGTGAAAAAACCTCAACATTTAAATCGTCGACGCAAATTTAGTCTTTTTGTTCAAAAAAATTAAATTTTGCAAGAAATAAAATATTAGTTCATTTAGTGGTTGTCTTTTGTTTATTTATTAGATTTTAGTGTTTATTCACTAGATATTGCGACCTTTTTGAATTATTAAGTTTTACAAAAGAGTTGTAACAAGAAATCACTTCTAGATTTTTTATGAATGTAACAATTTTCGTTCAATTGCGATAGATATTGAAGTCGTACTAAAATTCGTCACTCAAAGTATAAGTAGTCCCTAATTGTTCATCCACTGAGCGATCTACCCTATAGTTGGAGTGTTCATCGTATATCATGCTAGTGCAAAACATGTTAATATACATATTAATTTTCCGATCCCCAAATGCTTGCACGTGTGTTTATAAATTGGACATTCCAAACGCGTTCTACTAAACCCGAAACTATATTTCATAAAGCGGTGTCGCATTCACGGGAGACGGCGTAACATAATGCGAACGCTACCTACCATTTAAAAACGAAAAGAAAAAAATGTATAATGAATTTACACACACTCGCCTAACATTTACGGTATCTGCCTCCTTAACAATGTGAGTGTTCGCGCCGAAATTTACGCTACGTCAGTCCACTAGATGGCGTTCGACGATTCTCTAATTCACTTGTAGGACAGAGATGGCGCTGACGTTAACGTGATTATAAAACCGTGAGGATGCGACCATTTCCCGAACCGCCGTTGTAGACCCCGACCCGACTGCCGGCTGAAAGGGCAAATTTTGAATAGATTTAAAATGAACAGTGGTGTGACGGTGGTGGCACGGGTATGTGTGTGCGTCGCGCGTCGACGTACGTACGTGAGACTGAATGTTAAATACGTATTAATTCTGGCGAGATAAGGACAACTTCCGTATCTGCGGCGGTTTTTGTTGATTTTAGGTACCTTTAATGTTCTGCGTAATGCTTTATTTATGGAAAATTACCGTCGTTTGATACCAGATTTCGGCGCGCTGATTAATTTTATTGACGGGACAACCTCTACGTGTTACGGTTTTAACGTAGATTAGATCAACCGCATTTACTTGTGGAAATATGTTGTAACACAACTTTGTGCAGTCGTTTTTCATTTATCGGTTCTCGTCGGTATTCGAGCTGGCCTGGTTCTTTTTGAGCACGTAGGGGCTGCGAGATTTTATAAGAAAAGTTTGACGCTCCATTGTCCCAAAATATATTGTATTAAGTATTGGAAAAGTTTTGAAAACTTCGCTCTTAAGTTCTGCATTTATTAGCGCAAACAAGGAAAATGAGAAAATAACTGAGTTTTCAATAATCAGTTTATCGTAAAACATGAATCCTTTTCCTATTTATAACTTGGGTGCTTTTACCCCTAATGGATAAAATACATACTGTTTTTTTTTTAACAATACATACTTTTTAATGAAACATTCCAATCTCTAAATATGTTCATTTAGAAATGCCATTTTTGCCCCCGATTCGTGGTATCAGCGGAAATTAAAACTCTTCCACCATTCGATAATAAAAATTATTTATTGCTGTGACGTTTTAAGTTAAAGTTTAAAGTTTTACTTTTTAAACTTAATTAACTAATATCGGTTTATATAAAACATGGTTTTATTTGAAATATTTTTGAGCAAATCGGAGAACGAAAATTTTAACAAATTCAGAATGTGTAATACTAAAATTAAATTCCTACCATATATAACACATCTCTTCTACATACATACGTCAATTAATTTTAATTTTTGTGTTTATAAAATTCAAACCAAAAATTCATTTCAAATAGTAACTAAATATTTTACATAATAATAAATATTACATACGGATTTTATTTTGTTTCTCTATAAATAGGTATGATATGTTTATATGCTAAATGCCAACAGTTGGTATGTTTTAAAATTATATTTTATGGTGACGTCTAGATATTTGTAGGACGAAAGAGGTTTACTGAAGTAGATGTAAGTAAATATTAAATATTTAGTAATATACAAAGTTGACGGAAATAATAATGACATAGTTTAAGCATTTATTTGAAGCTTCAGCAATAAACATTTTTTAGAGCCCTTTTTCCAGTGTGAGGAGCAAGCTGAGGTTGCTGCAATTCATCCCTGTGTCCGAGAGATATACAGATGTACCGAGCCAGGTAAAAGCGTCGCTATCTTCTCTGACAGTCAGTCCACACTTAAAGCGATTAGCCCCACAAGCGTTGACTCTAAACTCATTTGAGACTGTATAAGCGCCCTAAATGAGATAGGTATCCAAAGGAAAATAAACCTGACCTGGGTCCCTAGCCACTTGGGCATGAGAGAAAATGAGGCGGCGGACGAGCTGGCCGGGCGAGATTCGTCAATGCCAGTCGTTGAAGCCCTCTCCTCTTTCGGCACTACTAAATCGCAAATTAAAAAATCCATCAATGAATGGATACATAATCAGTCCAGAGAGTGGTGGCAAAAATCACCGGAACAAAGACAGGCAAAAGAGTTCCTAAAGGAGCAGAGGGCCTGAATTCACGAGAGATCTACTGAATAAAGACGGGAGACTGTCAAAATGATTGTAGGTCTGCTGACTGATCATTGTAGACTGAATAGGCATATGTACAACATAGGCCTGGCAGATGATGCAACCTGCAGATACTGCCAAGAAGAGGAAGAAATGTGCTGTACCACTGTAAAGGCCTGGCGAGGACAAGGTTTCTAGTACCGTAGAATGGGGATACTTCGATCATTTTTTTTCTTTAAAGCTAAATATCTTTTTTGTTGGTAAAGATAAAAATTAAAAAAAGACAACTGTAGCATCAGGTTTTGGTGTGCTACCGATTACTAAAATATGAAAAAAAAATATCCAGTAGCTTTTGAGTAAAATATAAAAAACCTGCGTGATCAAAGTTATACGGAAAGTGGGGATACTTTGATCATCTGTGTTTTTTCAACGAAATACCATAGTATCCCCATCGTTTTTAAAATTTGTGCTTTAAAAAAATGTCTTTTTTGAGCTTTTAAAAAAAAATATGTATTTTTTTAGCTTTTACAGGCAAATTTAGAGGGTGGGGAAAATAAATTTTATTTCTTAAAATATTTAAAAAAAATAATAGTAAAATAGTAAAAAAATAAATAGTATTTGGCCATCATGCGTATATCGAACAAGGTTAAAGGAAAGCCCCAGTTCCCGCATTTTGCTGCTGCTTGAAGAATTGCTTGTTCCTCCTCGTCATTAAATACTGGAGGTCGTCCCCGTTTTCGTCCATGCTTTCCTTGAATTTTTATAGAAAGTGTCAAATGGAATTTGTACTGGTCGGATGCTGCTCGAATGCTTAAACTCATTGGCTATTTTCTCAAGAGCTTTTTCCAACGTTTCTGGCAAATAATCTGCATAAGAACGAGATCCAGCTATTCTTTTGTGTTTACGAGCCATCTTCTGCAAGAAAAAAAAAAGAAAATAAAAAAAACAATTTTTTTACATTTAAAAACCTCTGCTGTATCAATGCTACCGCATACCCCCTGTCAAAGTACCCCAGTCATCAATATAATTCTTACACCACTGTTTCCACATATATGTCTGATTTAATTATATAAGCAGTTGCACTAATGGTCAAACAAAAGCATAAAATCAAAGGAATTAAAAATTATCTAAAACTTACCTTTGCAGCGGGAAAGATATTTCACTAAGAGAAAACCCGTAAAATAATCGCTGACCTTGCGTCACACTTCTTCGGCGTTCGGCAGTCGACTGAACCGCACGTGCGCCGAATTTCGCTTACATAACCATGTAAGTGTAAACCTGAGTGGGAGAAATTAATGACGTTCGAGAACTAACAGAAAGAGAAGCTTTTTTGAACTAAGGGGAAGTGATGATCAAAATATACCCGTAATTTAAAGTATCCCCATTCTACGGTAATGGGAGAGGAGAACCACACAGCTAGTGGCTTCATAAAGAAGCCGCTCTCAAAGATGATAGGCCTAATTAAGAGGGCAAAATTAGAGAGCGTCCTCTAGGAAAAAGGGGATCACAATAGATATGAAAAGGTCGCGGTGAAACAGGTCGATAGGCCATCCCAATCCTAATCTAATCTAAATCTAATGTAAGAGCCCTTTTTACGATAATATCACGAAATAAGGAGAAAAAAAAAATGAAACAAGTTCGAAAAAGAAAACACAAAGAAGTTAGAAATACACTGGCTTGCAATAAAATCGCGCACAACTAGTTTTACCTATGACGAAAATGACTCTCTTGTGGCGTCTAATTTGACATTGGTCAATTTAAATTAAAATGTTAAATTTAAGAGAAAGCAACAAAATATTCATCTTTGCTGCTTTCCAGATGTCTGAGGTCTCATACAATCTCACTCACTGATTTTAGCTACTTTCCATTTACCAGATGACTCACCTCATTTCAGTTTTGTGCGTTAAGTTACGAACTGTTCACGTCAAACTCATTTTGTCGCAAGTTACGTCATTCGTAGTAAGTAACTCGTAGCTTAACGCACAAAACTAAAGTGAAGTGATCCAGACGATAAATGGAAAGCACCTTATGTCTCAGTTAAAATACCTTTCCAATTGAGTTTGCTCAGATCACTTTAAGCGAGCCTGTCAATTTAAGTGACAGTTTATGACAGTGTAAAATAGGACAAACCGTTCCATTTATTAACTGCGTCAGCAAAGAGATCTTAGCTCACTACAACCCACTACGTCACAACTGAGTGAGATTACATGAGATCTCAGACTTCTAAAAAGTAGCAATTATTAAAATTGGAAGCGGGTTATACAATGAGAGTTGTGGCTAATACATTTAATACAAATAAAGCTATGGTTTTGCGTATCAAGAAAAGATGGTGAGAAAAAGCAAGCATTGAAAGAAAAGAAGGTTCTGGAAGAGCAAGAAAATCAAATGAGGAGCAAGATCAATATTACTAGTAAATTGTTTAAGAGAAAAATCCTTCCAAAACAGTAGGAGATGCTGTTGATGAAACCAAATTTCCTGCAACATGGTCTATAGCATCCCACAGAATTAAAAAATTGTACCGGTGCCAAAAAAGAGTTGTCAGAAGAAAATAAACAATCTGGAATTTTATTTTGTTTGAATTATAATTACCGGGAATTTAATTTTTGGGATAATGTTTGTATTGTATTTTCAGACAAAAAATCTTCCAGTCTAGCCACGATAACCACGTGGATGTTTTTCACAAGGTATGATGAAAAATACGGGACTCCGCCAAATAGATCTGGAAGATTTTCCGTTAACGTTCGGGCATGAATGTGTGCGTACGGTGCGGAAGTTGGGTGACATGTTGAAGGTTGGCTAAACTCACAAAGTTATCTAGAAATTTTAGAAAATGCGATGTTACCGTCAGTATGAGTTATGGGTAGTAGTTGAAAATTCTTGGGAAGAATTAAGCGAGAATCAAGGGCTTTAAAGAAATTTAATTTATCAATAACAACAAGTTGTAAAAAATAATGCTTAAGATAGTAGTACAATTAAATACTAATTTCCATACTCATTTATTTAAAACTTCAATAAATACACACACAGAAGTAATTTCTAAAAGCAAGTGAGAATTCTTTCTTTCTTGGTCGAAGAAATTTTATGTCTTTAAGCATGGGAAAGTCAGTTATGTACTTGTTTTAAGATGGAAAACATTTGTGACAGATAAATTTTGCTTTGAAATTAGTGAAATTTTAAGAAAATAATTTATTGTGTTTAAGTACACCTATTTACTTGAATCTAATAAATTCTCTAAAATAAAGAAAATACTATCTTACACTTAGTAATTTTTTTAAGAACATAGATGTACTTGGCAATAGAGAGCGTTTTTCTGTGTTTATTACAAGTGTATCTACCTACAGTCCTAAACTTAACCTAATTTTATTCACCAGGACACGTTGTTTTCCGTGATTGAGTACGTCCATTGTTCTCAGAAACGAATGAAAAGTTTCGAGACTTTAATTATGTTTTATTCTTCTTGTAAGAACAAGAAAGAAAGCGTTCTAATTTCAATAAAATAACGTTTTAGGAAAATCCACAAATTTAGTGCAAAACAAAGATGAAATGATTTTTGCTTTTAATGACACACCTGGTTTGAAATTAGAAATTTACACTACTGAACAAAGTATTTATTAAATTTATCCAAAAGCTAGAATACGTTAGCAAATTATAATCAATTCTTATACTTGTTTTGAAATTAAAACATAGGTCAACAATGCTCTTTTATTAGTCGAATGCCTTAAGCAGTTTCGACTAATGCGGGAGACCGCGGTTCCAATCTCATTCTGATCAATCATAGTAACCGGGCCGAATTTGCCTCTTTCGCTAATTGATCCGCCCTCTCATAACCGATAGTACTTACGTGAGCCCTAGTCTAAAAATGTTTTACGCCCCCCTAAGCTGTCAGTTATAATTCGCAGGTTCCGTATTAATTCTCACTCGCGCCTAATATAACGTACTGCCTGATTTATTGCAATTCATTCTGCCTGAAAATTATTGCAATGATCCCCTAATTTAAGCTTTTGATTATATATTTCAATACCCCTATTCTAAACAACAAAAGCTGTCCCTGTACCACCCACACCTTTCAGGCCATCCGTAAAAAAATCTAAACTCTCTCCAAAAGTGCTTATAAATTTGGTATAAGTATACTTTTTTAATTCGCCAGGATAAATTTATCCTATCCACTCGCTTTCCAAAATATCCCTGTTCTAATCTAATTCCCGTTGCCGTAATTAAACCCTCAAAGTTAATGATAATAAAACTTGCCGAGGAACTGACCTTTATTTATAGCTTTACCTGGACACGAAAACGAATATTTCAATATTTTCATTTAAATCTCCTTGTGTATTATTTAATGAACGGTTTTATCTTTTTTGTGTCATTATTTTAATAATTATGCACTCTATTTTCATATGTATAAGCTGTGGTTTATTTTATTAATCTGAAAATATGCAGGTGGGTGAAATAAATATGGGGGTTATGGCCGGTAGTGTATGTGTGATAAGCAGGCTTGTAATTTCAGTCCCGTTCGATCATCTGCCGTACGAAATTTTATTACTCGGAGTGTCCCTCCACAGTCTCTCGCGTCCCCACCAATTTGCCAATGCGAGTGCGACTAGAGATTCAGCAAGCGAAGATCGTGGTAGTAATCTGTGGTCTATGAATGCAAATGCATGTGCATAGAGAAAGATTGCTTTTCGTTTTCATTTAATAATTTCTGAGTTTCCTTTATTTATTTTAAGTTGTCACTAGAGACTCCGTTTTTCATTTTATATTTTGAAGGTCGAAATTCTATTTTTTGGTTTTCTTTTAGAGAAGTTTCTAGCAAACAAAGCATTACTTGCGCGATAATCTGCGAAAATTTCTGTTTGAAAATTTACGAATGTACCTAATAGTTGCTTCGAATTATAATATTGTTTAATGATTTATTGATATATACTACACTGATTGTGAGTTTCATACGGTTTTCCCTCTAGAGAACAAAGAAAATGTAATATAACTTGTTTGTGACAATCATTTATGCAAAGATTGCACGCTTTTTGCAGTAAGAAATTAACAAATTTGTTACTTAATTTTATATTTATGCATATTTTCATTGCATCGATTTTACATGCATGTTTACGCTAACCTAATGCGACTGTAATTCATGGCAATGCATTATACGTTATGGTTGCATAATACTGCTACGAAGTCTGAGAGTAAGTGTTGAAATACGCGGTCCCAACTACGCACGCTAACTCCGCCCAGCATTGTGACGTAGCTCCCGGACACTCGCAGCAATAAATTTTCATAGTACGGCTATTCGAAGTGGACCGAAATTTCAACCCTGGTGATAAGTAAGGTTGTACCGTGTTTTTCTCTTCTGCATTAGAACTATCATTTTTTTTAGAGAGAGGCTGTTCAACATAAATCACCTCTCTGCTGTTAGACTTTCCAAGCTCAATTCTCCTTCTTCACTTCTCTAGGCCAAACTATTGCATCAATCTATAGAGAGAGTGAATAGGCCCCTCTTCACGAAATCTGTGGTTGTCAAGGTTTCTTATAAATAATATCCCTACTGAGTTTGCAGTGATTGGTCAAAATACTATTATCATTTTCACTATCTTTTTCTACTAAAAACTCTTTTGTCTCTCTTCATCGACAACTTTTACTTCCACACTTTGGACTAATTATGTATTCATTCATTAACGAACTTCGTTCGTTCTGATTTCATAAGCTCAAAAGCAGAGCCAGCTGCTACTGGCTGATCTACCACTTTATTACGTTTCAAGATCATATGATTAGCTAATCAGCCAGACCAGTGTTATTTTTTTTCGAGTCCCAGTTTAGGGCTAACACTTGGAAAATTAAGACTTCAAAGTACTCACTGGCTCTCAAAAAATACAGTAACGATCTACCTAGATTTTACATTATATTATTCGAAGCAGTAATGATTTTAAGCTAAATTATAAAAACATTTGCTTGGCTTATTATTTTTCCAAAACTTTCGCTATAATAAAAATTTGATATTACGCCAATATCCAACTTTGAACTTCTTTGCATCCTTATCGACCCAATTCATTTAACCTCGCGACCCTTAATCCCTTTAATTCTAGCCAATTTCATACAATAGTCGAAGAAACGTCGGTCGATTTCTCTCTCTGCCGACACAATCGAATAAATCGTCAGCTTGCCATTTCATTCCTTTTCTAACGTTTTAGCAGCGAAACAGGACGAAAAGATCCTCCATTACCACAGCCGTGTAGATCAGGCCCTTCTGGAACTATTCTCGCACAAGTCTGATGCCGCGTCCACTTCATTGCTTCTTGAACAGCCTTCGTTTTTCTGATAGTATAACCTGCACGTAGTTCTATGAATGACCACGAAACACGCCGCGCTGAACTCAACGACGAGGTGATGTAATAATATTGATCTCACCACCACGTTTAAGTATCGTAGAAATATATCTCCTCTTTTCGGAACCGTAATGGAACTTTTTTGCTTATGTTTTTCTATCTAGTTTCTAGAGATAATGATGTTCAATCAATTACGACTTAAAGCTCTTTGAGTCCGTTACTTTTTTCGAAGAGTGAAGGTAATAAGTGTTCCAGAAGAGGTGGATTTTGATTTAAAATGTATCATTCAAGCTTTTGAAAGAATTCAGCGGTTTGCCTTTATGCCTCAGGATTTGAACTTCTTTGAAACGTATTGTCAAAAATGTTTACACTGATAACAATGGCATAGCAAATAATAAAACAGAATGGAGCAAATAAAAATAACATAACCTCTACATGGAAAAGTAGAAGGACTATAGTTCGTTGTCGTCCCTCGGGTGTGACACGAATATAGTATTTTTTCCGTTCTCGTAGAGCTATAATTCGTTGTCGTCCCTCAGGTGTGGCACGACTATAGTTTCTTTTTCCGTTCTCGTAGTGCTGTAGTTCGTTGTCATCCTTCAGGTATGACACGAATATAGTTCTTCCGCATTGAATTAACGGAAGTAACTGTCAAACATAAAAGAATGGATGAATGTGTGACAAATAAAAGAAAGCAGAATTAAAATGGAACGAAAACAATTTAACTGGGGAGGAGATTTCCGATAGATGCAACACATGGTCCTATAATAAAACACTGGTATTAATAACTGCTGTAGAAAATAGGTACGACGGCATACACCACCCAGCAAGAAGAAAAGATGTATGGAAAATGGTTTCTGAAAAATTAATGTATCAAAATATATCTGTAAATTCAAAATGTAGATGTTACCCATTGTTGCGGGTTAGAAATTATCGAATTTCATTATCATCTACTACAAAAACTATGTTTCCATTAATTCAAGAAGTAATGCTTAGTTTTCAGATATCGCATGCAAAAGAAAAAAATGGGAAAACCTGCAACGAACATATAAAAATAAGGAAACAAAAAATGAGCATGGAAGAAGCAATGTGCGCGTTCCATTTTATAACTAAATAGCTGTTAGGGGGAAGCCCGCCCAATAATTCGAATTGATTTTCAATTAATAAATATTGATGTGGTCAAAAAACAGAATATTTTTAATATAGCCACTTCTACTAATGTGTTGAAAGACGATCCATGTTCATCAACAAACAGAAAAAGACAAAATCCAGCCTTTGAATTTAAAAAAAAAAAAATATACGCAAATATAGATTACTTGAAATGAAGGAAAGAAAACTTCTGCAATTGCAACGAAAAATTTAATCAAAAGGAAAGGAAACATGAGATGTAAGAAAAATTATAAAATATATAAAAACAAATTAGCTTTGTTGTCGATGCTTATTTTATCAATAAAACAAATTTCTATAGGAATTAAGAAAAAAAGGAAGAGATTAAAAATGTATAACAGAAAATTCAAAATACAGTGTGAGTTAGTACGAACAGGTTAAGGTCTAGGTATTATTAGTTATACACATTATTTTAATAAATAACACTGTCATTTATTGTGCGTCATGCTTAATTTGGATTTGTTTAATGATTCAATATTTACTTTTACAACACTCTGTGATGCAGGCAATCTTATTCCCTTCATCAAATATATTCGGGTAAATTTATAAATGAACTTATTATTGTCACAGATAATCATCAAGTGTCCGCTTTAATGCCACTTATCCAAAATACCCATTTATAGAATACAAATTTATTTATTTGTAGTTAAACCTAGCAGTGTTCGTTGTAAGGTTGCTACTACAGCGCCTACTACATTGCAGAACTGAACTAAAAATATGTTCCCGCCTTTAGTATTTCAAATCCCACACCGTCGATAAAAAAGAAGGCATATCACTCACTTGTCAAAGTGGCGCTGAGGCAAATTTCTCACCTCACAAGTAAATAGAAAGGACCTATTATATCAGTCAAATGACGTGACGTTCTCGATGACGATGACGCATGCGATAGGAGTGTGAGAGTAAAACAGGCGTCGAAATTACCGGCCGCGTGTCATTCATTAATTAGTGAATAGCTGCCGAGTTCACGACTCTAAATAGATTATAGATCTGACACGTACTGCGTTCAACTATATTCGATCGTGCGAAACATACATACTCGACGTAACCAAATCATATTTGCACCACCGTTTTAATTGATGGGCATTTTCTGCCGTAAATGAAGTAGTATCATGGATATTTAACCACTCCTATTACAATTTCTCATTCATAATGTGATAGTTTAATTATAAAATAATAATATTTCTTGTTCAACAGTTCAAACGCCAAATAAAGAACAATTTATAACTACGGACAAAAACAGTGCGAATATGACACTTGCAAGACAACAAAATAAATACATAACAAACAAATTAGCTACATCAATCTAAAAATTAAAAAATTATACGGATTAACCAAAGTGTAATTAATTATTTCTTGTGGTGTTATTTAAAAGAAAGAAATATACTACACCACATAATTTAATGGAACTAAATTATTGAGTTAATATGTGAGATCAGTACGGAATTAATTTTATTATCGCGTACAGAAATAAAAGACATTTCATAAGACTTGAGGCACTCGCTCACTAATGAATTCGTGGTTACGTCACTCGGTTTTTAAAACTTGAATTTGTGTTTCAAAATGTTTCTTATGAAACTAGTTTTTTTTTTAATATGCTATTCCAATGTCATCGTTTGAGCTTCAGTGCACCAATTTGTTTTTTCCACAAGTTGTTAATAATGAAAAAGAGTTGCCTTGTTGAGTGCCCCAGACCATATTTCGAACCAGTTCTACATTGTATTTTCTGTCTGTAAGTAGTCGTGTGGTCACCCACTTTTTTTTCAAACGTGCAACTTAAAATAAAATGCTATGGAAAAGAACTGCTAAAAAAAGTACATTAGAAAAACATCTCTAGAGGAGGCCGCCATTTCCTAATCAACACGCTTGCCATGTCACTCAGGCAAATCGTGTGATAGTGCCCTGTATAAATTCGTACCACGAGTGGAGACGTCTAACGAAAACTAACAGATTGCACTAGTAGCGTTTTTGAACATAGAAGGAGCATTTGATAACTCCTATTAAAAATCCATGATAGGAGATTCTAGAAACCGTGAAGTAGAAAACACTATTTGTAACTGGATGAAGACCAGGCAAGTGTCAGTACACAGGGTTGCCCACAGGAAAGAGTATTATCTCCCGTAATGTGGGATTTTGTAATTGACGAATTGCTTGTAGTCTTAAACAATACAGGCTAGGTACAGGGATGTGCAGAAGTATGTAAAATTTTGAAATCACCAAATCTAAAATTGTAAAGTATTAATACTAGTGTTGTGATGAACGTAGCTTATATTACTGCAATATAATGCACAACTAACTCGAAATTGTTCTAATGCTTATTTTAAGCAGGAATATTTTGGTATATATACAGTGTGTCCCAAAAAGTTTTATACAAATAGAGAAAATGTTTATCTTACATTTCACAAAAAAAAATATTCTTGATAAAAAGCTCTGCATGACTTGTAGATTCATAATTAAGTACAAAATTTTTAAAACATTGGCTGGAATACAGGGAAAATCAAAATCATGATTTGGAGTGAGAGTAAAATACTTTCAAACTGTAGTGGAGAGCAAAATGTTCATTGAAATGGTTATTAAGTAGCAAAAAATTATGCCCACTTTTACATTAAAATTGAAAGATGTCTGCAATTGTGAGATTAAAGCGCAGTATGAAACAGCGTAAGATCTCGTACATAATAAGCGCCTGATTGTGTTTACTACACACGTTCTTGATAGAGTGCTGTACACAAATGTCAATATTACATCAGTGTGTGTTTGCAATAATTACAGAAATGCCAGTAAAACTGAGTATTGACGATAAAATTGAAATTGTTCTTATTATTGGAGAAAATTATAAAACATTGTAGGGAAGCAGCAGAAATTTTTAATAATCGACACCCCGATAAAATAATACATTTCACAACTGTCAGATATGTAATAAATAAATTCAAGAGTTCTGGAAGTGTTGAAAATAAATTTAGAAAGAAACATCAGGCATGCATTCGAAATGAAGATATGGAAACTGATGTGATGCTATCGGTCGTGGAAAATACAAAATATTCACTTCGAAAAAGATCCAATTTATTAAATGTAAGTAAAAATACAGTTGGACAAATTTTAAAGTCAATAAATTTAAAACCATACAAACCACAATTTGCCCATACTTTAAAAGAAAGAGATTTTGAACGAAGGTTCGAATTTTGTGCTCGTATCCAAGGAGAATTGGAAAGTAACAGATTTATGACACGATAAGTACTGTTCTCCGACGAAGCAACGTTTACGTCTAATGGTACAGTAAGTTCGCAAAATTGTCGATGGTGGAACGATGTTAATCCCAATTTCCATGTCCAAACCAGAGATCAATATTCATTTAAAACTAATGTATGGTGTGGCATTTACAAAGACAGAATTATTGGACCATTCTTTTTTCGACATAATATGAATGGAGAAAGATACCTACAATTTTTAAATAATCAGTTGTCTGACTTTCTTGATGAACTACCACTAAATGAACGAGGAAAAATATGGTACCAACAGGATGGAGCACCATGTCACTGTAACAGAAATATTCGGGATTTTCTCCTCCAACATTCAACGGTAAAGTGATCGGGAGGTATATGGAGTTTTCTTGGCTTCCAAGGTCGCCGGACATTACTCCTCTAGACTTTTTTTTGTGGGGCTACTTAAAAGAAAAGGTATACCTTCAGAGGCCATTTCAAGATGTTGATCATCTTGAAAGACTCATTAGAGAACATGTGAGCTACAACTCCAGATGTGATTAGAAATGTCATACACGAATTTAATCAACGAACACATCACTGTTTAGAAGGGACGGTGGATACGTTGAAGTTCATAGTTTTTTCGTAATGTTTACGTGTTCCAGCAAAATTTATTAGTTGCGTATTTTTCATTGTTGATAAATTGATTGAGGGTTAGGTAGGAGATGATTTTTTTAAATGATCATTTTTCTCTTTTTCTTAACATCGGGAGAGAAGACCCATTAAAATAATTCAAGTCATATTTTTTTAAAGAGGGGGGAGGTGGAGGAGGATGATTTGTTTTAACCCCTTCCCATGTTAAAAAATATATTAAAAACATTTTAAGGCGCCCTATCTCCCGATGTTTTAAAAAAAAAATGTGATTGAAAAAACATCCCTCTCCTCTTCTCACCCCTACCAATGTTAAAAAAAATATTATTTCAAATATTTTTATTGTATCCTTTCTGCCGATCTTTTTAAAAAAAGCAAAAAATTATTTAGAAATACACTCCCCTCCCCCCTCCTTCCAATGTTGAAAGATGTATGATCCGAAACATTTTTATTGTGTCCTCTCTCCGGATGTTTTTAAAAAAAGGAAAAAGATGTCATTAAAAAAACATCATCCTCTCCCGCTCATCCCATCCAATGTTAAAAAAATATGATTCAAAGGTAACGTCAAATGAATACATGTTAGTTTTATTTTGTTAGTATTATAAATTTTATTCATTGTAATAATAAACCATCTAAAATTGGAAATTGTTGCTGCATTTATTTTGATAAGTGCTGTTTCAACAATATAAATTCCAAAATACATTATAATGTCTCTTTAATTTCGTTATAAATGTCGACACTGAAAAAATTCCTCATTTCGACCGACCACAAAAATAAATGTCGGAGAAAATACAAGCGCCAATGTTAATGTTAAAATGTAACCGATTACAAAAACTATGCCATGAACGGAACTGACAGCTCGCAATCTTTCACAAAGCAGATATAAGGCCGCTTTACAGTTCGCAATTTTTCGTATTACGTGCAATACAAATAGCGCATGCGCATTCAATGGATTTCGATCACCTGTGTGCAATCTTATTGGTATTGCACGGACTAGAACATGTTCTAATATTTCATTGCGCGCAATTTTATTGCACGCAATACAAAAAATTGCGAACTGTAAAGCGACCTTTAGGTACTACAATGCATACAGTCACTTGAGAATAAGTTTTGTTTCACTCTTTCGTTGGTTCACTTTTCATATTTACGCGTGAAAGCGATATGAAAAATTTGCTCCATGTACAACGCTTCATTCACTCAGGTAAAGAATGAAATACAGGGTGTATCAGATATAGAGGTACATATAATAATATGTAACAGCTGTAATCATATACAATCAAAAAGTCTTAATGCACAGGGGGTCTATCTGTAAGCATTAACAAGAAAAAAAATATTTTATAAATGCCGTGGGCTAGAGCCGCACCTATGCCCAACCTAAATGCTGTCCCGAGTATACCCCCACATACCACTATCATTCAGCCATTACCGCTGTTAGTTTTGTGTGGATCGCCGCTTGGAGTGCAAACCACTTCTAACATTTTATTTAAATTCTTCCCGTCTCGAAAAAATGATCCTTTTCAGGACCATCATGATTTCATTTAAAGAAAATCGAAGCTTGATGCATCGGCAAAAGCGCGGGAATGTATAGATTCATTCTCGCGCGATATCGTGGCAAAAAGGCGTGTTTGCAAATTTTCTGTATCTACATTTATTTCTATGTAATTCGATTCAATTTCATTTTGCGTTATTTGATTAAATAAAGCCAAAAGAAATAACTCAGATTCATGTGGTACCGTTTATTATTAACAACTAAGTCTCGATTCGAAAAAGCAAAAGAAAAATATTTACGGTTTTTGTAACTACTGAAGTCGCATATCCGGTGAAACTCGAACGTCTTATCAGGATATTAAAAATAATACTTTGTAGACTTACGTAGAATGTTCTTAACAAAAAAGGAATGTTTTATTTTATAAAAAGAAGAAATTTTAAAAATGCCTCAGTTTTGCTATTTTTACAAGGGCCTTTATTTATTCAGAATGACGTTAAATGAACTTACGGCATACCATTAAGAATAATACTAAATGAATGCAACGTATTTATACATAATACCACGTTTAGCGGGTGCTTAACATGACGTTTCCTTGATCAGGCCCGGACTAAAGAATTTTTGGCTCTAAATTTTACTTTTTTTATTCTTTAATGATGAAATCCGATTTCGGTGGCTTTGTGCTTTATATGTCGTGTAGTTAACACTCAAGCAAAATTTACTTTTTTATTTGATACACCCTGTATACTGCTTGAAGCCCTGCGAAGGATCTGCGGCGAATGACGGCAAAGCTTCGTTCGCAACGCTAATTAATACTATATAAAGCTAAAGCTGTTTATCTATAAAGAAGAACAACAGTTATGAGATGACATGAACCCACTATATAAGCGTTAATTAAGTAACGCTAATTAATAATTAGGTCACATTAAAAATGTGTGTAACATTCGATTTCGGTTGATATTAGCAAACAAAAACAGATTAGCTTGTTATTTGGGTGTCTCCCGTCAGACTTTCCCAATGCACTGTGTATATTTACTTTTATCCTTACCGCACGCACACATTTCCCGATCGCCATAGTTTCCGAATTAATTTAATCCCTCATCGAAACTTTCTTAAGGCGGCCGAGGTAAACACGCGTAGTTTCCATGTTAAGTACCGGTTAAGTTCTGCGTCGATAGATGCACTAAAGCGGGTAAAGGCGTAGGAACCAATATTGCCGGACAGCAAACTCGGAGCCAAGTATACCTCTGCGGAACGTGTTGTAATCAGGATAACGAATGGCAATATCCGTTCGACAAATCGAATACACGAACATGACGTAGCATCTCTACGCGTTTAGAGATAAGGAAAAGTGAAAGTCGTTTCTGAGCGAAATGAGGGGGAAATGGGTTTAGGACAATATTTGTCAAAGTGGTTGTTATATTTGTGCTAGGATTATGGTAAACTGAAAATTGGACGAAGTGAAAAGAATGAGGAAAAAGCGTGGAAAAGAAATAATCAAAGAACAATTCTAAGAGAGATAAACGGAGAGAAAAAAGGTAAACGAAGGTTGATAGAATTTGAAATAACATCTAACAAATGTACTTATAATGATTATGCTGCGACAGTTTTTCTGAAATATCTCCTAAAGTGTTCATTCCAGCTAAAAACGGTTTTTGACATTTACACGTATTTTTTGATAGACAATCGATTGCTATTTAAAGAAAAGTGAGTTATCACAAATTAAAGATCTTTCGTTTTGCTCCCTTCATTGTTGGAAATAAATACCCTATTTGGTGGATATTATTTACAAATGAAAATGAAAAAAATCCACTGTACCAACCACAAGCAACTTAAAAGTTAGTGAATCACTACATAACACAAAATTATTTACAAAAATAATATCCTGTAAAACATAAACATTAGGTGCATGGTTTGTTAGATAAATTGATATAGATTTACAGTAAAAATTTTAAAATCTCGTATTTATTTACTTCTTCATAAACTTTTAATGGAAGCTCGTCGTGACACGCACTGTATATATTTTGTTCCCCTTCTAGTGAAGTTTCAAATCAAAAACCTTGTTTTTTTTTTGAAAATAAAAGTAGATTAAAGAGTTGGCTAATACTTTTTGTTTCTTTAATTTTGAATTATATTTATTATGACTATGACGTAATATTTTTATGTATTCAGTTTAACTTTTCTAATTTATATACGTATACCTAATTTATAAGAACACTTAGAGCCATTTGTACAATTAATATGTAGCTAAATGGGATAAATAACGCAAAAATATAAATACATAATATATACAAAATCTACATAACTTCTTAAGAAATATTTTTACTACTTACCACCAAAACGTCCATCAACTACCCTAAACTCCAACACAGGAAAAACCCTTTCCTTCCACTATTAGTGTTGCTTTATGCAGGGGCGGCCCCTCTTAAAGAGCCATTTAGATACAGAACGAACGTTGCGATTCTCATGATTTGATGCGACCAAACGTGCTTTGTAATTATTTATGCACACAAGCGGCGAACTGGGGCCACGTCTAGATTGGCGCCTGATTTCAGATGTTTGTGGGTATCCGCGCGAAGCTAGCGGAAGAGGGGGTGGTCGCAGTATATGCAAAAATTACATTGAAGTGGGGCCAGCCGTTTCGTGGCCGGTTGCCAGCTGGTCGATGTCATCTCGTCAGTGCTCGGCACTGTGCGAGAAGGGACTCCCACTATCACGGTAGGCAAGCGTGTTAATCAGACGCAAACGGCTGTCGAAGATCGACTATTGAAAGTTGAAACATATGTACACTGTAAAAAATTACAGTAATTTTGCCATGGTAAATCAGGAATATTACATGTAATAACGTTGTAAATTTACCACAATAAATCATGTAAATTTTGTTTTTTCTAGGATATTTAACATGGAAAAAGAAATTTCGGTAAAATTTATAGCTTTTTCATGTAAGTTTAAGATAACAATAAGTAACAAAAATTCAAAAGGAAAATACAGGAAAAAACATGTACAATTTTGTATTAACTCTCAAAATTTACTTAAAAGTGTAAAATTGACATTTTTTTTGGGTATTTAGTACACTTTAAAAGTAATTTTACTAGTGAACTATTAATTTTGCTGTAAAAATATGAAACAATCGTAGGTTTCGCGTAAGCGTGTTCATTCTTGATCCCTGGTTGAGCGATTCAGTATGACCTATTAGGTGCTATAAAAGAATTAGGTAAGTTGCTTGCTCTCTTTATAAAAATACATATGAAAATTACTTCAGTGTTCGGTAAATATAGAGTTCATATAAATATTACATACGAATTTACAGTGCAATCCTTTGAAAAACACATCAGCATGTGAAATTTACTAGATGGTAGAAATTTTACCTTATGAAGCAAATTTACCTGTAAAATTGTAGGCAACTTTGTTACCAACGATTTTATATGTAATTTTACTGCAACTTTTTTTACAGTGTAGAGAACTGTCGCATACGGACTTCGGATTACCACTTGCCCGCAATAAAAATAGAGTTCAAGAATATTAAGTATTTATTAATTATAGTAATAAAGTGTAGTATTATTCTAGGATGACATCGCAAATTGATAACCACAGCATTTCAAATCAAAATGAACTACCATTCATATTTTTTTTAGGGTAAAAATTATGAAAATGAATTAATAAATATAACAACGGAGTTATCCTGAAAAATACATCATAATAGTGTCTTAAATAAAAAAAAAAAACAAGCCATTTGCTTAGGTAAATAAACAAAGAAAATAAAAAATGTGTTTCTTTGTAAGAAATACGTGGGATTATTATATTATGTTATAATATCCATTATATTTTAGTCGACGATCTTCGCTTAAATAACTCATGCGCTCTGTGTCGTGTTATGTTTTCGTCGATATAACATCACAAAAACACCTGAATAATTTTGCGTTAGTTAGGTGAGGAAATGTAAACAAGTGACTCATGTATGTACGTGCAGTTTAAAGAATAAATATATACAAGTTACGTAGGTACGTAAGGAAATACGTTAGTAATTATATTAACGAGGTAATAAATTACTGCCAACTGAACTAAACTGTAATCACTTTGTAAAATTAATATAAAAAAGAACGGAAGGGGGAGGGGGTAAGGAAAGAGGCTCAATGTGTGACAACGGGTAACAAACTGGTGGCTAAAATGGCGTTTTATCGTGATGAGTAGGTTAAGTTGCATTATTAACTGCCAATATCATTACAATACTATTTCCTTTCTTGTATTTTGTAATCACCCCTCAAATGTTACATAACCCAAGCATGCACAAACCCAGCTACTACATAATTTGTTACAAAAGAACGAAAATTGTCTTATTCACTGAAAGGTCTTGTAGAAACACGCATTAATTTCCTCATATTAATAAAAGTTTACACTCATGTACAAAGAGACAAACAAAAACGTTTATATCTGCACCACATAAGGATCTATTTCACCCTCACAAAACACCACACCAAATAATTTATCAAATATCATAAAACCAACTTCAAGAATATAGAAAAGCCAACATTTCACCACCAAATCTGAGAAGATACTGACAAATTAACGTATTCCACTTTACTGTCGGTATATGTATTATTGCATAGCAACCCGATAAAAAGTGGTGACAACTTTTTGTTACATATCTCAACGGAGCGTGCTCAAATAACCCATTGCCGTTCATGGTAAATATTTAGATATAAATTTAAATTACAAAAGCAGGGAATATATTAAGGAAATGAATTAATGTATTTTTGCTAATATCTGTAATAATTAAGAGAAATTTTTCCCAAGAAAAATTTACTTCACGCAGGATTCGAACCTACATGCTCTAGTTTACCGAAGGAGCGATTCACCAATTGAGCTAGCGAAATATATACAGATTCATACGAAGTTTCGTTCTAGCCGAGCATCCTCAGGTCAGAATTTAAAATCAGTTTAAAAATAGTCTAGGTTTGAAGACAAAGTAGAAAGTGCAGTGTAAATAGTTAAACTTAAGTAAAATTTGTAAAGAACAGACATTGAAACAAGAAAACACTTAATTTAAACAAACAACACTCTAATAGTATATTAAAGTACGAGTTTCATGAGGCATGATTTTGTCGCACGAGTTCAAGTTTAGAAAACTCGCCTGCGGCTCGTTTTCTAAACTTGAACTCGTGCGACAAAAAGCCTTATGAAACGAGTCCTTTATACTATTTTTTCTATTTTGCATTATAAATTGATAATAAATACTTAATAAAAATCTCATTAAAAATGTTGAGTTTTATTTTTATATGAAGTTGGTCACATTGACATACGATTGACATTTGACGAATTCAAAATTCAAATTCGGCTATTTAAATTGTTTAAACAATATATTTCATAATATAGTCTCTGTAAACTGTAAAAAATGAGTGATACTGAGACAAATTTATCTTGTACGCCACCACAACTGCGTGAAATTGCGGATAACGCCGTCATAAATTTATTACCGAAAAAATCAAAAGCAGTATATGAAAAATGCTACCATCAATTTGAACTATGGGCTGTACAGAATAATGTCAACACAATATCTGAAAACATTTATTGGCATATTTTGAATTACAAGGTAAAAATAAGAAATCTTCTACCTTATGGTCTATGTATTCCATGCTTCGTTCTTGCTTTTCCATTTATAAAAATACAGACATATCAAAATATATTATCTATACAAGGCTAAGAAATCTAAAATTTTATGCATTGAAGATATTAATAAATTTATAGAAGAAGGTTCTGACGCATTGTATTTAGCAATAAAGGTACGATATTATTTGCAAAATGTAATTTTTTATGTAATGGATTTAATTTTAGATCGTTTTAATAATGGGTTACACAGGTGCCTGTAGACGAGATGAATTAACAAATATGTCCATACATGATTTAGAATTTAAGAGTGATATTATTTTGGTGACAGTACCTAAAACAAAAAATAATATCGTAAGAGTTTTTGCAATTACGGATGAAAGATGGATTACTTTAATTAAAAATATGTCGCCCTGCGACCAAAAAATATTAATCATTCAAGATTCTTCCTTACATATCGCAATGGTTATTGTATATCGTGCCCGATTGGAATTAATACGATTGGCAAAATGCCTAAATTAATAGCTGATTTTCTAAATTGCCCAATTCAGAGCTTTATACTGGACATTGCTTCAGACGTTCTAGTGCTACACACTTAGCAGACGCAGGCAGTGATTTGCTGACTATAAAACGTCATGGTGGATGGAAGTCATCTGCGGTAGCTGAGGGTTACATCGAAACATCTATGAAAAGTAAAGTGGCTGTAGCGCACAACTTATCAGGGCCAAGTGCATCTGGTCATTCTAGAGTTATATCATCGAATGATTCTCAATCACAAGAGTCTACCATTAAAGCCAATAACATAACTCAGCAAAACTTTGTTACGAAGAATTTGCCTGGCATAACAATACATGCTCAAGATACTTGTTCCGTCAGTGTAAATGTATACAGTAATTCCACGTTTCATAACAATAACAATGTAAACTAAATTTGTATAGAATTTTTGATTAAAGTATTTACAATTTACATGCATTAAACGTCAATTTTGCTTTCTGTCATAATGTATTCAATACAGCCAACCTATAGAAATGAAAAAAAGGCGTATCACAATGAAGCACTTTTCGATACGCAAAAGCGTGTTACAATTGCGTTTTTATGAACGCAAAATAGAAAAAATTATTTAAAATAGATGTCGATACTTCACACTCAGAATATAATCTATATTTTTTTCCTTCTTAACTATTATTTACTCATTCTTTCTTTTAAATTGAATATTACAAAGTTAAAACTTTCTGAGTTTCAACATTATATGTAAGTAAAGCTCCTTTAAAAAAATACCCAGATCTATTATGCATGGCCCAATTCCATTAGCTCATACGGCTATAACCTTCAACATATCGAAAAATTATGTTTATATTGGATTAATATATCCATTCGTCAGTTTATTAAGCAATCTCCAGTAAGAGTATCCACTCGATTACTGCAGGAGGGATTACGACGTTGAAAATTCGCGGAAAGTAATAAAAGCGCACGATAAGCGAAAAGTAAATACATGAGGAAATTGATACGAGAGAAGGAAAGTTTGGAGTGATGCGTGAGAGAAGTTGTCGGCGGACGGGATTGCTGCCTACGAAGGGACTAAAATAAAAAATTCAAATTAAATCTTAAAAGTGTTTCAATTGGGGTTTTATCTTTGTCGCGGCGTGCTCGTCCTATATCGGCTCCGGAAATGCTGTTATAACTTTCCTCTTCCCGACACTCGGAGAGGATGGGAACTGGAAGGACGAAGGAAGGGAAAGGAGAGGAGGACGCGCGGAAAGAGAGGGAGTATAACTTCTTTGGGGATTTCCAAAGAACTTTCTTTTCCCCCCTTTGGACATTGATCGTTCGTTTTTTGAGCGATTAGGGCGAATCTTATAAATTTTAATTAGAGCCCCAAAAATAGAAGGCCATTAAGGGATAATTAAATATTCAAGGGTTGGATGTTATATATCTGTTAATAAGGAACTGAGTGTTTTTGGGAGATTATAATATATGTATTTTATCGTACCTCACATATTTAGTGTTTTTTTTTTTTCAACTTCTTCTCGATTACAATATTATCTTCTAGTTTTTAGTATTATTGGTCCGATTTACGAAAATAATTTGTTAATTACAACGTTTCGTTCCTGTGTTCGCAACATTTTAAAATAAAATTCTCCTTTTTCCAGAATAACATCCGCAACGGGCCATTCCCTGACATACATCATTTTCAAGATTGGATCAGCGTATTCGAGATACTGGTGAATTGCTAGTAAAGAAAAGCTAATTTGGAACTGTGTAAGCGCCCTAAATGAGGTGGGCACCCAAAGGAAACTAACCCTGCCCTGGATCCCTAGTCACTCGGGCGTGAAAGGAAATGAGGCTGCGGATGAGCTGGCCAGGCGTTGGAGCCGACCCCTCTTTCGGCACTACCAAATCGCAAATTAAAAAAATCATCAATGAATGGATACATAATCAGTCCAGAGAGTGGTGGCAAAAATCACCGGGACAAAGACAGGCAAAAGAGTTCCTAAAGGAGCAGAGGCCTGAATTCACGAGAGATCGACTGAATAAAGACAGGAACACTATCAAAATGATTGTAGGTCTCCTGACTGGCCATTGTCCTAATCTAATCTAATCTAGTAAAGAAAAGAGATTCGGGCGCCAATCGCACTTTCCGAAATGTTAACTTTGAGGACCAAATTCTGGACCAATTTGAAAATAACCCGAAAACAAGAACTCGTGCCCATGCCCCTGGTGTTGCATACAAGTCACACATCTGTATGGAGTATACTGAACGAATTCCAGAAGCACCCGTTTCACATTCCAAAAGTACAAACTTTCATACCAGGTGAAAACATTAATGACGAGCTGAGATTTCCTAGAAGTTCCTAGAAGATGAAGCATGTTTTATAAGAGATGGCTATTTTAATACACACAATAGTTACACTTGGAGTGAAAAAATCCTCACGCCGGTCACAAGTTACATCATCAATGGTAGTTTTCTGTTAATATTTGGACTGGGATTATATAAGTGATGCGGTTAAATGCTCACGCTTATATATTCTGGAACATACCCTATCAAAATTGCTTGAAAATCCCACTTAATATTCGAAGAAATGTTTGATGATGGTGCACCAGCGCATTTAGGATTTAATTGCCGAAATTATCTAAATGCAAACTCCAAACAGATGAATCGAAAGAGGGCGATCGATTTTAGTTGGTTTTTGTATTTGGCGCCGTATTAAAGCACTGGTTTGTGAGACACCTGTTGATACAGAAAAAGAATTGGTGGCTCAAATTATTCTAGCATTTGAGGATATATCCTCAAATTGTAGTCGTCTTATAAGACGACTACAATACGAAGATAGAGCCTGTTAAAACCATTAAGATTTGCATAATTTTCAATCTTATATCTGCGAAAGCAATTGGATTTAGGGTTAATTATTTTGGATGCATTGATTTTATGTAAATATTTATTGAAATGGTTCATTTTATCATTCAATAGTATTGCAGCATAATGTGAAAAATGAAATTATCTAACGGAGAATATGAACATACCAGAACTGCTATTTCCTAGTGCGAAGCTTTAAATTTGAATTGATGCGTGTTTCCTTCCTCAAAACATGCAACAAAGCATGTATAGACAATGATTCTAATTCATAAACTTGATATGTAAAAAATGACATTTATGACGTCTATACGTCAGTTTGCCACATTCAAAGATGGTGGAAGCCAGACCGTTTTTCAGTTATTGCGTGCACCCGAAAGCGCGTTCCAGTGTTTTATATAGTTCGTTGATTTAAACATATGTCACCTAACCACTAGCAAGGCGACAAACTTAAAAAATATGGCATGAATCGGGAAAGAGTGAGGTTAGATGATATCCAAAAACGTTATTTGGAAAAGAAGTTGCTCTCAGTTCAATTTTGAGGCCATATACAACTTTTTGTAAAAGTATTTTAAAGAAACTCTTAACTAAAGAATTTAGTAGAACGACTTTGTTTTTCTTTAAAAGGGGTGGTAATCCTAATCAACATTACGACCCCGGAAAAAGCCGATTATCGTAACTGACCCATTTGGAAAAATACATATTTAAGTAAATAAACAATTTTCTTTCTTGATGTCATAGTGATTACTTTCTTTATATTCAATTTATTCCAGTTGCGGAAAATAGATTCATTCAAAAGCAATCACTTAAACACATCTACACGAATTTAATCAACAACAGATTAAAATTAAATTCTGAGTCAAACTTCGATTATTCACAAACTGGGGCGGAAAAAGAACACCCGTCGAAAGATTAGTTAATTCCCTAAACTTGTAACGTTTCAATTTTCCCTCGTGAATTGGTGAGAGGGGTGAAGTCTGCTCGCGTTCTATCGGCTCACATCACAATGACTAAAATATCACTGAAACAACAAGGCGTACTGCGTACGCCTTTGTTAACACAATACCGGTGCCGTTGCCTTGATAAAGCCCAGCTCTTTGATATTGTTAGAGTAGCCAAGAAGGCGGAAAATTCGCCGAAAACTTATTAACAACGGTATACGGGACTGAGCCGGCAGCGGTGACGGCGATGTGCAAACAGTAATTTACCGGAATTGTCGAACGCATTCCGTAGGAACCATCGGTATGTGGGGCCTTGTTTTCGGATTATGATCCCTGTCGATTATTAAATTTTCATGCGTATAGCAGTCAGTTGATTTTCATTTGAAGGCAGAATTAGTAACGAAAATAAAAAAGCGAAACTTTAAAGGAAAGAAAAGATAATTTATGTTTGTTTCATGCGGTCCGTTTGTAAGGAATACTTATTTTCGTTTAAGAACAACCTTCGGTGTTGTTTCACATGTAAAATGTAAAAAAGAATTATTGACTCAAACACTAATGTAGCGCCTAGCGTAAAATATATTTCAATTTCCGGGAAGTGGCTGACATGTTAAAAGTTTTTAGGGAATCTCATCTATGTGTGCGCAGAGGCATTTTGTGCAACGTTACACTGAGGGACGAGAAATATTGAATTAAAAAGAAAGTGAGCACGACTGAAAAATAAGGAACACACTAACCAAAATTGCAGTTAATTTACACCCTCTTAAATAAGTGCTCTGATCTAAATATTATTACAGCAGTTTTCTATCCACATAGTAGCAAATTTGTTAGGTAGGGCAGGATAATTATAGATATTTGTCTACAATTACCCCATAGATATGAATGATCCAGTGTTATTAAATTACAGTGAGGTTTAAGAAACCAAATATTTGCATGAATTGATAGTAAAGTAAACTTTACTTCAAAAAATCACGAAACTACAGAGGTATAAGAAACGTCAGCAAAAGAAAGCAAAAAGTACTAGTGGAGAATACGACTACTTTTTGCCCAATGGGTCTAGCCGGTTAAGCATATGAAAATTGTCCTCGCATCTCATGAAGGGTTCTTTCCTTGTTTTTATTGTTCTTCATCTAAAATAGCCATACAATTAATCCCACATCCCTAACCCCTATTGTAAGGGAAAAAATGGGGGTGATAATCCTTAACGTAATTTTTTTTCAGCAACTATTGAAGATATCTTTATGAAATTTAAATTTGTAAAAAAGTGACACCTACCAAAATAATATATCTTATTTGTCATTGGTTAGCGGCTACATGTTAAAATTGCAAAAGCTTGGAATTGGTGGAACATAGTTAAAAAAAGAAATAAAAACTAATTATGAATATGTGCATATGTATCGCTTATTTACCAAAAACTATATTAAAACCTGTAAACTATCTCCATACCTATCGTCATAAATATGTTCTTATAACATGATCCTGACTTTTAAGCGTTTTGCCGCAATAGTTGACTTCAAGAAGAATATGCAGAGTTACAAATAAATAGAAATAAAACAACACATTTTTACTCTACATTATGTGAATCTAAAAAATCTTAACTACTGTGCTTTTAAATAATCTTTTATCAAATGGCTCGGGCAACCTCTGCTTCCTTTTGGAATAAAAATTCTTCGTTTAATAAATGCTTGAAAGTAAGCCTCTAAAGGCACAGTAGTAAGACTCTTTTTAGATTCACATAATGTGCATATTCTTCTTGAAGCGAACTATTGCGGCAAAACACTTGAAAGGCAGGATCATCCAAATCACTGTCGTAACTGTCATTTTCAATACTATCACCACAGCTACTAGACACGGTCGGTCGCGTATCTCTATATATTATCAGCCTACATTTATGACAAAAAAAACAGACTGAATGTGTACAGTATTTCTACAATAAGATTCATATCTATTTAAATCTTCATTTATAATGATACGCTTTAGATTTCCACTAGTTTTTCCGACATTTATTTTACAATTAACACATTTATTATCTTTATGGCGTTCAATTGTTTTCTCCATTATTTCTTATCGCAAATGTTAAAATGAAGAACAGGATCTCACTTAATATATTTGAAACTCCCGCAAAATACTCAATAAAACAATTTAAGTGTCATTAACACAAATTTTCTTTTGCCTAAATGGCCTGCCAACTATGTTTTGACTCGCCAGTTAACTTCTTATAACTTGACAAAACTTGTATGAAAATCGAATCGTCCTGGGAATAGGTCACTAGATACTCATTATAGCGCATTATAGGATAACATTGTACCGAGTCTACATCACACATCACAAGTTCGAAATTCGTACGGTCGAATGCTGTAAAATCGCATATTCGACGGGTCCAATCTTAATATTTCATCGAGTATAGTACTGAGTAGTCGTCATCGTATCCGATGAGTTACAAAATATTGATTGTTTATAGCTTATTGGCAGGTGTATATTTTGTTATAAGAACATATTTATGACGATAGGTATAGGGATAGTTCACAGGTTTTAATATAATTTTTGGTAAATAATTGATACATATGCACATATCCATAATCCGTTTTTATTTTTTTAACTATGTTCCACCAATTCGACGCTTTTACAATTTTGTAGTAGTTAGCCAATGAACAAATAAGATATATTTTTTTGGTAGGTGTCACTTTGGGGGTTAGTATAGAAAATCACTCCTAAAAAATGTACTTCTCATTTTTTACAGTTTCCAGTGTCACAAAAATTCTGAAAAACTTATATGAGTTTATGAATAATCAAGTACAGTTTAAATTTAATAAATTTAAATTTCATAAATATTATATATAACTTACCCCAGTTCTTAGGTTAAACACATCGGAATTCGGCACTTCTCTTATTGTTAGTAGTAGTTAGGCTGGAGCTATTGAAGATGCAGAAGGAAACATATTTAAAATGATAGAAATAGTTTTTAAATTTTTGTCACCGAAAATTTGTAATTGTCGATAAAAGAAAACATTAGAAAAAATACATTCATTTTGATTTAAATAATATTTAAGTATCTAGTTAGTTACCATAAAATAAACAAAACCAATATTCTTGTGTGGGATAAATGTTTACTATTTAGGTACTAGGTAATAACAAGTCAAGAATGAAAGGTAATACAATATCTAAAAATTAAAGGCTGTAGTCGGATAAATAACCATAATTTCATTCCTGTTTTTCTTATGAGTTACACTGGATAGCTATTATATTTCTCCAAAGTATCAATCCTAAAAAAAAATGGCAAAAACCAAATCAATTTAATTTTTATTTTATTTTTTTTTTTGTCGATAACTATTTCTTGTACTTATGTCCTTCATTTTTTATATGTTATAGACACTTGGCTATGGCTAAAACATCAAACCTCTACCCCTTCTAATAGACATAGAGAAAATGGTATTATTCATTTCAACACTTTTTTAGGGGCCTTATACCGCGGATAGACTCACCATTTTTTGCATAAATAATACTCATTTATTCTTTAATTATATATTGTGACGAAAGCGAATTTTTAAATTGGTTTCGATAGGCGCCCCTAGATGGCGCTAGCACAGCGGAAGAAAGGCCTACATACGAGGTTCCAAAAAGGAACGACAGAGGGCAGTACCGGGTCGAAGATTTATTCTTCTGAATCTAGAAACGCGCCCTAGATGCGCCCCGAACAATCTCCCAATTCTCGCGCCAGATATAAAATAACGCGTGGTTATTGGTCAGTCAGTCAGTCGATACGAGTTAAATTGTGCGGATAGGCAAACAGCGAGTGGAGATAAATAGGAGCGAATTAGTACGTGTAATACAAATATCCGTGCAAATAAATCGTTTACATAAATAAAGACAATAGTAATTAAGTGATTTAATTAATAAGTGATTTTTAATAGTAAGTAGTGAGTGTTTTAATTTTAGTGTTTATTTTGATCTTATTTAATAGATTTTAAGTAGTTCGTAAGTGCGTTAATAAATCAAGTTAATTTTAAATATATTGCCTGTGTATTCTTTTTTTTCTAAACCCCCACAACGTTTTAAGAATAGAAAAACGTTACAACATATTACTTTGAAAAATGTAGAAGATTTATAACATGTTCGTAGAAAGTCTTGTCATACATCACAATAATTTTGTTTTTTTAAATGTTCATTTTTGACTTTCTAATTTTTAGATTTTGTAACATGACGTTTTAAGACCGAAACATGGCTTTTGTGGGCCGAAAAATGTTGTCTTATTTATATATTTTAAAAACTTTGGTGAATGTAAGGACGTTTTCCTTCTTTTTATTATTTATTACGTACCACATTCATAGATTTCAACATACGAAGTTGTATTTGTCCTTGCTAAACATTTGGGGATAGTTTTATGTATTGGAACTACGTTTTAAACAAACATTTCTTACATATCTCTAATATTTCTGAAAGAAAGGAACCGCATTACTCATAAATAAGGTAGGTTGGGCTTGAATGTATCTGGAATCCACCAATTGGCAGCTTGGATTTCATTTACGCGTAAGTAGAGCAAAGTAAGTATCCAAAATCGGCACGAAAAATGAAACACTGAATAAACCATCAATTTATCTATGATATTATTTCTAATTAACGCGGTCAATGAAGAAAATACGACGAGGGATATGAAACGCATAACTGTAAGAGCGACTTGCCTCAGAATCCGGATGATAACAAAACGTACCAAATCCATCTATTTATTAGTTCTCCAACCTCTACCAATCAATTTTTAAAAAGAAAAACATCAGCTATTGATGAACAAACATTCACCGGATAAATTGCGCACTGATTGTGATCCTTTACAGTTTAATGGTCATTTCGATTTTCTACACGGACGACCGACGCACGAATAGCCGGGCGCACCCTGTCACCCCTCGTTGCGCCCGGCCGGACCTAAACACCGTTTAATTGTTTGTTATTTTCGAATTAGCACCGTCGATATCTCACCCAAGCGTGTCCGCCGCATCTCCGAACCCCGTGTATGTATGTGTGCGTTGCCGGTCGGTCCATTTCCCCTTGACCTGGCACGGCTCCATCGCCGCGAGCGTCCCGTTAGATACTCTATTGATTTCTGGCCGTTAAATAATGATGCAGACGCGGCCCCGGTAGTAGCAGCCGTCTAAATAATTCCGTACGTACTCTCAAGGGCTGTAGAGGAACAAGAAACGGGGCGTACGCGTCGGGAGAAATCTCGGGCGAATGATTCATCGCCGAAAGTTCGCTCGTTATTTCGCCGATAAGCTAATAGACCAGGGACTGGCGTTATAGCGCGCCGCTAACTACCATCGTAATACATGCAACGTAGATTCCCTCGGAAAATCAACTATTAACAGGTTATTACGTCGTCGCGGTTCTTGCTTCTGTACAGCCCGACGCAATGTTGGCGGTGCCGTGAATCTGGAAATCTGCATTTAGATTGGGAATCGTTCATCGCTATAACCGGATTATGTCCGGTTTCTGATCGGCGCTTTGATCGCCATATTTCGTTTGCTTTTCTTCTGAATCTTCCCGAAAAATGTTAATTGGATTCACTTTGACAATCTTGTGTCACCAAAAATATAAATTTTACTGCCTATCATGCATTTGGATGGTTATTTTTTTAGTGATCTCTAATAGTTCGATCTCTTATACTTTTCCAATGTCCACTTTCTCTAAAGTTCTGTTTAATTATATCTAAAGAATCTACAATTACCAAATTTATTTACGATCGATTTCGTGATTACAACATCCTCAGGTAGTGATGGCTCGTACGAAGCAAACTGCTATTTTGGGGCAGTTAACAACTGTTAGCAGTTTCCGGATATTCACGAAATCCGTTCTGTAAAAGTTTTTGACTTTGCAATGATACCTCGATTTTGAAACTTTCGGATTGAACCTAGTTGGCTATGATCTCTTTTAAAAAAACAATTGCATCTATGTCGCACTTCCGGTTACATCGAAAGTCATGGCCAACTTTGATATTTTAAATAGAAACCTATATTTTTTAGTGCATTTTTAGGTTCTATTAAGCATTTTAAAGCAAATTTTATAACATATCTACTTACCTATTGCTTACCGTTCCCGAGTTATATTGGTTTTTGTGTAAAAAATCTCAAAAAAATATGATGCTGTAAATGCGTACAACGGCTATACAGTAAAAGATAGAGAGGTTTTATGTTGACTGCGGAGGGTATGAGTCCTCTACTATTTAACCAGGAAATAAAAAGTAAATAAAATTATACAAGGTGATCCAAAATCTAGGGTTGATTTGGAGTAACTTCTTAGTACGAAAAGTATTTTTTTCAAGTGGAACGCCCTGTATGTTCTTACACCATGTGATGTAAAATTGAATCCTCTATTGAAAAGCTATAAGTGTTCTTATACCTATCTCTATTGCTTCTTTTAGAATTAGTGATTTTCAGAAAATACAGTTTTTAATTAATTTTTAATTAATAGTAAGCGGTGAAAAACAATTTTAACTTTAAGAGTATTCATTTTCATATTCATATTCATTTTATTTATCCAGAAGACATAAATTTTTATGTGTGGACAATGTCAAATATAAAACTTAAAACAACATAACAGGACAATACAGACAAACATCATAAAAGACATAGAGTATAAAAAATGTACACACCAAATTGCAAAAATAACTAACATAGATGACATGTGAAAATAAGCAGTTAAGCAAGTTAATAATAATATTAATAATAATAATAATAATAACAATAATAATAATAATAATAACAGTAATAATAATATTGATAATAATAATAATTAATTTATTCATTATTAGGACCAACTGCCCAATTGGCATCAACATTGTCAAAGATAAATGCAGCAAAAATAGTGCACAGCTAAAAATATAAACGAGACATTATAACACATTAAAAACAAAAATTGTATAAAAATGTATAAAGATACTCACTTAACATAAGTAATAATTTGTTAATTTATATTAGGTAACTAATATTACATTTTATACGTCATAAAAAATTAAACGCCTTGTAAAACAAGACATGTCACAAAGAAGACACATAATTAAAACTACAAAACACAAAATTACACCGCCACCAGCTCCCCGACCGTATACAGGGCGCGATCAACCAGATAGTTCTTCAATTTTGTTTTAAACTCAATTAAAGTGTTATAAGTACGTATTTCCTCAGGAAGTCCGTTAAAAATTTTAAACCAACATAATTTGGTGAGTTACGCACAATGTCACATCTCCCATGAGGTATAAAGAACTTATTTTCTTGTCTGGTTGCAATACCGTGAACATTTTTGATTAACTTAAACCGATGTTTATTGGTGAATATATATACCGACAACTGATAGACAAAAAGACCAGCCAGAGTCAATACACGAAATCGCCCAAAACAAATCTCGACAATGACTAAATACAGATACACCCGCAATAACCTTAATGATTCTTTTCTGAGCAATAAAAACTCGATTCGCCCCAGTGGACAAACCCCACAAACATATTCCATAGGCTAATCTAGAGCCAACTAAGGCATGATAAATTGAAATTAACTGGTTTGTACACATTACACGTTTTAAATTTCTAAATATATAACAAATTGAATGTAATTTAGATACCTAAGCACTACAATGGCATTTCCAATTTAAATGTTTATCTATATTCAAACCCAAAAATTGAGAATTGTCAACATTACTTAATAGTTGAGGACCAACAGTCACTTCCATACTAGAACAAACCTTCTGCCTATTATGAAATCGAACCATCTGGGTTTTATCTGTATTCAAATGCAAAAAATTAGTATTACACCAGTCACTCATCGAATTCAGTGTTGATTGACACCTTAATTTTAAATCCATACTCATTTTATCAGATATAAGAAATGTGTTATCATCTGCATACGAAACTAAGAAAGCATCAGATATATTAGTGCTTAAATCGTTAGAATAAAGTAAAAATAGCACAGGACCTAATACAGAACCTTGCGGGACACCTAAGGTGATTTCCTTACAGTCCGATCTACATTGCGTAATATATCCGTTTTCTTTATACGTTATAGTTACATACTGACGTCTATTACTTAAGAAAGAATTCACCCAGTCATATGCTACTCCACGGACACCAGATGAATATAATTTAGATAAAAGTCTATTATGATCTACGCAGTCAAACGCCTTACTAAGGTCGCAAAAAAACACCACAGGGCACTCACCTTCATTAATATAAGAAATCAAACCTGGTATAAAAAATCCATTAGTGCAGTAGTTGTTGATTTATTTGAACGAAAACCATGTTGACTATCAGTTAAAACACTATTCTTATCTAAAAATTTTGCGAAACGATCTAAGAAGCAATATTCAAAAATTTTTGAAAAGTTTGATGAAATTGTTACTGGTCTATAATTAAAAATGGATTGTGAATTACCTTTTTTGTAAACTGGTACTACTTTACACAATTTTAATGAATTTGGAAAGCTACCCTTAGAAAAAGATAAGTTAACCAAATAAGTGACTGGTTTTAAGATACAGGCAAAAATTTTTTTAATTAAGTTCGCAGGTATGTCATCCGGTCCCGCCGTACTCTTATTTTTCAATTTGCAATTCACCAATTGTAATAACTCATCTTCAACAAAAGGGTCTAAAAACAATGAAAAACTGCAGGAACTTACAGCATAGTCAACATTATTTGAAGGAGATGGTATAATATCGAGTACTTGTCCAGGTGAATCTATAAAAAAGTCATTAAAAAAGTGAAGCAACATCTTTAGGACTTCAGTCAGACCTTCTTGGTTTTCAAAGATATATTGTTCACAGCATTTGACTTATTAGTTAGTTCAGACACTAGGTTCCAAGTGGTTACACATAGATTTGATGATTCATTAATTCTTGACTGATAATATGAACGCTTAGAGTCCTGTACTAATTTAGTATGCATTTTTTTAGCTTCTTTGTAAATCTGACTTATCTCAGGAAATTGAAGTTTTAGTTTGTATAGATCCTTTAATCTTTCACTAGATATTTTTACGTCATCAGTAACCCATTTGTTATTTATTTTTTTGTTTAAAGTGATATGTTGTTGTGGAAAATGTTTTTCAAAATAAAAGAGAAAAGTATTTAAAAAAATATCAAAAGCTACATTTAAGTCATTACTATTAAATAATTCCTGCCACGACTCGCTCAACAGAGAGGAGGCAAAAGCGGCAATTGCAGTATTACTAAAATGTCTCCTAAACCCCCTAATCCCACCCTGACTGGTCCTCAATCTACCCGATTCAAAAAGAACTGTTCTATGATCAGATATAGTGTTATCGAGAACGCAAACAGTCCCGGAGAGGTTTGTAAAAATATGGTCAATTATAGTTGCTGAATTAGTTGTGACACGGGTTGGCCAACCAACAACTGATAGTAAATTAAAAGTAGCTAAAAAATTAGATAACCTCTCAAAGTCACCAATGCTACGTGATCCAACAGTACAATCTAAGTTAAAATCACCAACTAAAATAACATTATCAGTGGGATTATACAAATCCTCAAGAACTGAAACAACATTTTGAATGAAACATCGACATCCCCATCAGGCGCCCTGTACACAGTCAGCAAGACAGTGGCCGTGCCAACACTATCCCTGGCGGAAACACCGCAAACCTCAAAATGTTTTTCCGTACAATATTTTTCCAAATTTATGACTTCAACATTTAAATTTGATTTTAATTTATAATAAATAGCAACTCCACCCATTTTAAGTACCCTTCTACAATAATAACCTCCCAAAACATAACCTTTTATTGCTTTGCTTCCAATAGATTCAATATTTGCATGCGTTTCCGCCAGACAGACGAAATCGACATCGAAACAGTTCAACTCAATCTCAAGCAAATCAATAGATTGCGCGTTTAAACTTTGAATATTTAAAAATAAAATATCAGGATTGTACACTACCTCGCTGCAGACACCACCATACGTTTTTGAAAAAATTTGTTGATGCATACCCCAGCCGGCCATACTTCTGGATCCATTGCTTTTCTAAAGTTTTCATCAAATATTCCGACCTTGAAGGAGGAGTATATCTCTGGGAATCTTGACGTCATCGCCTCACAAGTCACCTCCGGAAATACCCCGGACAACGCAGCTTTCATATCCTCAACAGAAGTCGATTTGTCCACTCTTGAAACATGAAGAAAAGTCATCTTCGGAACACCTTGTATTTTAGCAACTTGATTTTTGCCAATTATTGACTTCCTTTTGTTAGTTTTTTTGTAAGCAGCTGTTTTCCATCCTGCGCTTGATTGTTCCAGAGGCTTTTCATTGTTTTTTTGATTAATCTCCAAATTAACTTCACCAAAATTTATTTTCGGTGGTGGTAAATTGTTTATCGTTTTACTAGTAGGTTTTTCCTGCGTCATAATCTTTTTATCACCACTGTTTATTTTTCTATCAGATGATGGCCCTGGTGCGTTTTTACTGGCTTCACCTTTTTTTGGGGAAGTATGTACGTGACACGATATAGTCGCTTTTTCTAAAGGAATAAATTCTTTCATAAATTCAATTTGCTGCTTCAACAAATCAATTTTCTCATGCAATTCATTAATAATCAAATCCTTTTGCTTAATAACATAAGTATATATATGTGCATCTACCTTTTTATCCATACTAGCGACATCCTCCATTGCATCGAAAAACGCCGTGTCAGTGTCTACCCCAATCTCGTCTTTTTCACAACAAATAACAGTTGTAGCGTCAATCACCCTACTACAGAACTTTGCACAAATTGGGCCTCTGCTATTTTGGAAGGACAAAATGAAAGTTGTGTATCGTCAGCATAAAGATGGTATTTACAATACTTCAACGTGAGGGGAAACTTAGAGGTATAGATGTTAAAAAGCATAGAACTTAATATTGCCCCTTGGAGAACTCCATGCGCTACCGTAATTGTAAGGTAAGCTTCAAAAAACTTTACAGCAGGTTCAGACATTCCAGTGCATCTCTCAAGTAACACCAATGCTGTTACATTCCCCTTGTCATATTCCGCGAGGATATCATCTATAATACTTGTGAGCGCCGTGACACAGCCGTGAGCCGGACGAAAACCAGACTGATACGTGGGCAGTATCCTAGATTCTGTGACATGTTCGATTAAAACACTCGAATTAGCATCCTCTACTAGCTTAAGTGGTAAAGCGCTCGTCCGGCAAACGAGGGGATGCAGGTTAGAATCCTGCGTGAGGAGAAAAATTTTTCTTCTAATTATTACAATTAAAAGCAGAAATTCATTAATTTGTTAATTTCTTACTGTAAAAAACTTGCAATCTTTGCAATTTATTAATTTGTTGCATTTAAAAAACATTATTTAGTAAGTTTTTGTCAAATAGATTTGAATAGCTTCTCTTATTATTAAAATCACATTGATATTATTATAGTAATTGGGACTAAATTGTGACAATATATGTTGATTGTATTTTATTCTAGTAGTAAGCTTTAGTGGTAACTTGTAACTGAAAGATTAAGAATAATTTGTGTATGGTGTTGTTATTTATATGAATTTGGGTGGTGATTAATGCTAGTTTTTTTTTTTTATTTATTTCAATTAATTTATAGATATTATTATTTACCAATCTTACGGCGGCCAACAAAAAAATATAATATTCATAAGTATATTAACGGTCCATTCCAATCTGACCCACAAATGTTGTCTTGTTTTTTTCGCTATCTTTTTTTTCTGGTGATAAATATATTATTATAAATACGTCAATAAATAAATAAAAAACAAGTAAAGATATTTTTACATCATCATATCAGGTAGCACATTTATTGCTTTTCATTTATCTCCAACAAGCGATGAGAAAATGTTGTTATTTAATTATGCAAAGCTATATGACGGAAATGTAAATACGTCTCTCGAATACGACTATAATACAGAAAACAAACAAAGCAATGGAACCTTTTACAAATAATTGAAAATAAATCACGAGAAAAACAGATCGACAGCGCATACCTACTCAAACTGTGGAAGGAGGATGTCTATTCTCGGGCCGGCAAGGCGAACGGCGAAATGAAATCGCAAGCCTATTAACGGGAACAATGGCGTACTTTTCCGATCAAATTACGAAAGAGGACTTGTTATATTTATCTCATGTCACCTGGTATCGACAGGGAAAAAGCAACCACCACTCGCCGGACGATTGCTCATTGCCTCTGCAGTGTTCTCGCTCCATTGGCCGCCTCATCAGCTACCCGGTCCGGGGACACGTCACAAGGATAACCGAGCAGAAGGACTGTTCCTCCATTTTTTTTTGTTTTGTTTAGGTACATAATAAATCTAGCGATACATTTGTACATTTGTCAGTGCAGTGGGATATGTCGAAGTGGACAAGGAAATATCGGTGGCTGTTAGTGATTTTGTTATCTTACAGCGGTTGTTAGGTTTTTTACCCTTTTATTATATCGAATTCGAACTTGAGGAGATATCAAGAAAATACGATGTGAATAAACTAGGTATACGTATTCCAAAAGAAAAGGGGAAATATCCACATTAGATGGAAATTGATTTGCTTTTTTTTTGTGTTTAAAGTATCAAAATATTATTTATACATCCATTCATTTGTACCAGTGACGGCTCGTGACAATAGTCAGTGGTAAAATCAATCTCAGGTCAACTACCCCCCACCCCTCGTTTTATTAATTTTACAAAATTTTGAATCAGGTCAGCTCAGCTGGCAATAATTTATTACCTCGTCTATTGCTAACTAAAATAATAATAATAACGGCACAAAAAATTTAATGTAGACAAATTTAGAAGCATTTTAAAATAAAAAATCACACGAGAAAATAAAAGAGTATTTAAGTATTTATGTTAAAGAATACAAAATTTTAACAATACAGTTTTGATAGAAAAAAAGAAAGAACTGTGAAAGAAACCAGATAAATAGTTATATCGATGTTATATAATTACTACTACACACTAAAAAATTTAGGTAATTTTTCTTGGTAAAAATCCTTTTTTTTTTTTGATAATTATCCACACTGAATGAGGGAAATGTAGAGAAACTTAAGGAAAATATCGAAATGTTAGAAATTTTCCCATAATACAAGTATTTTACGTGAATATTACAGAAAAATTTCTATTTCTTAGAAAAAAATCGTTGTAATATTATCAAGAAAAAATTAATATCTCAGGAAAAACTTAAAATTTCTTACAATTTTGGAAAATTACAGTGATATACCGGGTGAGTCAATAGTCCGATATTGCTCGATATTGCCTTTAACATCTGTCGTAATAGATTTTTCAGTGTGGCATCCTACATGATGGAAAGAAGTGCACGTTCTAAAAATATTTTCACGTTCACGGGGTGGATCAGTTTTCCAAGACCGTACTCAACTTCATTTTTTCAAATGAAACCATACTTATTTTATTAGGCATTTTTATTTGTTGTAATGAATGCTACAAATACATATGTTCGTTTCAAACTTCGAATGCAAGGTTGCCAAGTTATTTAACTTTTTACATAAAATTTTCAAAATGCATGCCCATTTAACATTTTTTTTTCCGGAATTAACATTGACAATTAAACTCTAAAATTTGTTGAGTAGCTTACAAAAGTTTAAATCTTTCTTATGAATTGAATGTTATTTAGTAAAATTATACAGGATGGTCTTCAGAAGCAATCAATTTGTTTGATATTTAAACGGCTTTGTTATTTTAAATTGAACGCCCTATATTTTTTTATTTCATCACATGCACTGTTTTATGACATTTCATTTTTGCTAGCAGTAGGGTAAGGTAAAGTCAGGTAAGTGTGTAGTAAAAATTGCATACTGTGAAGAAAATGTAACACTGTTCATATAATAAGACATTTTGATAAATTTTACACATAGAAGTACGTAATGTATGCCCAGTGTAAGCCTTCAAAGCTTTTTATAATTATCAACGGTTTACTAGAAAAAAAAAAGGAATTTTAAACCGTGTCAATACTACACACTTACCCAGCAAAATGGGGCAAGTGTGTAATCGTTCCGCATTTTATATATTAATAGCATTATCCTTTAGTTCGGCCAAGCGTGTAATGCTATACTGATGCCTTTTAATAGGGTATGATATATTCACAAGATATCTAAGTTATTACACGTTAGCAGATGTGAATTTTTATTTGTAAAACTAGTATGAAGTTTAGTACATTTGTAATACAACAGAGGACATCCTTATTTTAATTTTAAAAATAAATATAGCCAATCTATACACTTGCCCCGGTTACACACTTACCTGACTTTACCTTATATATAAAACTTTCTGAGATAATTTGACATTTTCAGAAATTGTCCCACAAATAACAACATAACAACATAAAAGGTGGGAGGTGAAGCTATTTTTTATAACATTACCAAACTGCCAAACACGCTGTGTTAGTAGAATTTTCTTTATTTAGTGTTAATTAAAAGGAATTTCAATCACGTGGAGCTTGTTGATATGGTGTATGTTTTGGGTAAAGGAGAACGAAATTCTATGCTTGCCTCCCGAATTTACGATCAACGATTTCCTAACCGCAGACATCCCACTGCTCTAGCGTTTGAAAGACTTCGAGAAAGGTTTGAAGGTACAGGAGAAATTAAATACGAAAAAAAAAGAACGCGAGAAGCGTGTTACCCCATGAAGATTTTTTTATAGTAGCGAACACGTTAAACATACTCCACGAGTACAGAAATTGCCAGAAGATGGCGGCTCTCCTATTTTACTACTTAACTTTCCATACTCGCTATAAGTGTTCTACATGGCAGGCATAGTTACCAAACATTTATCTATTACTTGCCAGATAAATATATTGTAATGTAATGTAAGAGAGATTTGAGATTTGGAAGTCATTATGTATTTACCTATTATATGATTTCAGTATTTGCATAAAGTTAAGATATATAATTTACAAATGAAATTAATGTTAAATTTAATACAAACATAACATATAACACTTTACAAATGTTTATATTCCAAAATTTCAAAGTCATTTAAAATTGTCAAGATAAAATATGATGTTTGGGAAGGTGTGTGCAATTCATCGTATATGTGTGTTCTGGTGCACACGGTGATATAAATAAAAAAATGATTATTATTTATTAGTTACGAAAAATTATTGATTGATTTAAAAGATAAATAAAAGTTCTAAAAATTAAGAAGAGAAAATAAGAAGAAATATCAAACGCGAAGCTAAAAAGAGAAGATATATTATTGTTTCAAGAAATACTATTCGAAGGTTGGTTTAAAATAAAAGGAGAAGCTGTAGAGGAGATATCAAAGAAGAAATTTTACAATTAAGGTGCAAAATTGAAGAGGAGCTGCTAATGAAAATCTAATTTAAGGTCGGACTTTAATATTTATTTTTAATTGATTGCAAAATTCATATATTTACATATACACACCATTCATAAAATTTTGAGCTAGTAGGGATTAAAATAGGGTTTTGTCAAGAATCTGTAAATAAAATAGTATAAATTATATAAATTATAAATATTCAACATTAATTAATATTTTTTATTATTATTTTAAAATTTTGATATTGATAAATGTGGAATCAAACGCATGTCTTTGACAACCGGATTCACAAAATAAATTCACCCTGAGAGAGAGAAAAAGTAACATTACAATATCTTAGGAACTGTTATCACAACAGTTGCCCGATTACGTGCAGTGGCACTTGATTTTTACGAATTAACGGCCAATGTGGTGAGGCAACGGGTAACTGACTTGCTGTGGTTTTGGGTAAGCATTACAAATTTTGTTTGCCTTTTATGCATTAAATTCTAATTAAATACACTTTACCAAGGCATTTTCACTCCGACGATATTTTCCTTTTTATTAGGGAACACAAAAATTAGAATTGCTGAACTTTTCTTTGTATTTTTACTTTCAAACAAGTAGAACTTCTGAGAAATGATCACTAGATTAGAAATTTACTTGTGAATATTCCAGACTAGATGAAAAAATCTTGGAAAAATTACCCACATTTCGAAATTTTACTACAACCTTCAAAAAGTACTTATACTTAGAAATATCACTTCTGCAAGTAAAATACCTGTACGGTTTTAACGGGCACAAAATTTCCCCAAAACCGTATCGAATTTTACCAACAATTTTTTAGTGTGTATTGTGTCAAAAAGTACAAATAAAGAAAATTATTTCAGTGCATGTTGAGATATTGTAATAGCTACGCTTTTTACATAAAACAGTAAATTCAAGAAACAATCATACTACTTGGAAAATAGTAGCATATCATTCTTAATCCCAGCTCGTAACTTTGCATGTACGAACGATAAGATTTGCACTTTGGCTCCGTGCCACCATCTAGCGAAGATTGTCACCTCGACTCCGACGGACGGAACTTTAAGTTTTTATTCTTATAATTGTTTCAGCTCGGCTGAAAATCAAATAAGTCTGTCCTGATAAGTCGCCCGGGTTCCCGACGAACTCTGTCGAGGAATTCCTTCGCTTGCCGCTGTAAAAGTAAATGGAGCGAATCCGCTATTCGTAAGTAACTTGGAGAAAATACGGGCAAAACCAACTACGTTCTGAAGAGAAACGCTTTTAGCTCTTCTATATACAATTCGTTTGTGTTTCACTTAAAAATTGTGACGTCAGCCAAATGGTTAATTCCTTTTTAATAAATTCGCAATTAATCGGCACACCCTTTCTAATGTTTAATGTAGTGAAAATTAATAATAATATATCTTTATCTCAACTACGGCTATACATAGAGCGTACAAAATAACGTCACAGACAAAATAGGAGTTCAGTTTGCATGCTAAAACTTCAAATAATCGTTCAGAGAATAACATAAGACATCCAAAAGATATCTCCTCACTCGATTCCGAAAAATGCGGAAGCTAGCAATACACTTAATTTCCTCGGGTAACTTATTGTATAATTTGCACCCCAAATACGTGAGGTTATTCTGATAAAGTGTTGTTTTGTGACGAGGAGGCAGTAAGTAATTGCACTTTCTCACATTATAGCTACTAGCATATGTAGAAAATTCAGATCTATGTTTAAACACAAAACACAAAACTTCGCAAACATAGGCAACATAAAAGGTTAGCAAACACTCATTTCTGAATGTTTCTTTACACGATTCACGGTATTGCAGATTGTACATGATTCTAACTGCCCGTTTCTGCAGGAGGAATATGCGGTCTACATTTGATCCAGCACCCCAGTGTATGATACCAAATATCATTCTGCAGAAAAAAATTGAGAAATAATAGGTTTTTAATGTACATAAAGAACATGATTTCTTTAGGTTATAAATGGCATAACAAATTTTTGATAATTCTTTAGAGAGGTACTGCACGCGATAATTCCACTTTAAATTCTCGTCGAGTAGGACGCCAAGTAGCTTAGCAGATTCAATGAATTTCACATCTTCTCGATTGAGGATAAAACTGCTGATATCATATCTAGAACGATTACGGAAAAGTATGCACTGGGTTTTATCTGAGTTTATGCACAGGTTATTAAAAAACATCCATTGACTTAACTTTGTGTAGTCTGCATTTACATTGTAAACTAAATCTTCGAAGTTATTACTTTTAAACGCAATAGTGATGTCATCAGCAAACAGAGTAATATTGCTAATATTGCTAATCTGCAATGGTAAGTCGTTAATATATATTAAAATCATTGTACTTTCTAAGCACAGACAATTGAGATTCATAATTATCTATGATTACTCTTTGTTTTCGGTCCAACAAGTAACTTCTAAGCCATGCCAATGGGGCTCCTCTAACTCCATACAGTTCTAATTTTGTAAGTAATATTTCATGATTGACACTATCAAACGCTTTTGATAGGTCAATAAATAAAGCGGGAGTTAAGTACCCAGCATCAAGATCTAGAGATACCTGGTTAACAAATTTAAACAAAGCCGTGTTTACAGATCGATTTAATAAAAAAACCATGCTGGCATATTGAGAATAAGTTGTATTTATTAAAGTAATGCGGTAGTTTTTCATTCATAACTGATTCATAAATTTTAGAAAATATAGGTAGTATACTAATTGTCGAAAGTTATCCAAATTGTTCTCATCCCCCTTTTTATAAATTGGAATAACATGGGCTAATTTCAAGGAAGTAGGAAAAGTGCCCTTATTGAACGATAGACTGATCAAGTAAGCTAATGACGGGGCAATATGGCTTGCTACCCGCTTAACCAGGCAGGCAGAAATACCATCATGCCCCACAGCATGAGAGGAACTCAAACGGCCTATGACATGCAACACATCCTCCTTAACCACAGGAGAACTGAAGAAACTATTACTGTGTCGTACAGGTAAGTATTCTTCAGGATTTAGCAATTTAGTTCCTGATAATGATTGGATATTACATGAATTCGAAAAACTATCATTGAAAGCATTACAGAGCTCATACGGATCTTCAAAACAATTAGGAGGTTTGCTAGTTTTTTTGATTAATATTACAATTTCTCCGTATCACATCCCAGACAGCTTTAGATTTATTTTAATCTTAGCAAAATCAATACAAAAACACACAGGCGCAGATTTTCTGATGTTTAGTACGCAGATTTCGGATACTAGAGGAGATAACGCCAAGAAATGTGTTCCAACATTTTCTCTCTAAGTTTGGAAGTATACTGATGTCATCATCATCATCCCTAAGCCTGTGAAAAATCCTCGCTTTCTATAGAGTTACCGGCCCTGTAAGGCTTTTGGCAAATGTTTCAAAAGTACTTGAATCGATCGTCCTCCCGTTACTTAATAACAGTAATATGAAACTTCATACCATTCTTATCAGCGGGAAATTTGCATCCGAAAGAATCCAGATCGCTTTCAGGCTTGTAGAGAGGTAGTGTATAAGAGAGGCTCTTAATGTTAAACTCTAGTAAAACGACTATGGTTCCGTTCACATGGAGGAGGAAGCTTCCCAAGCTCCAGTGTCCCACTATATTCGGCTCTAAAATACTCGTATCAACCAAGGTTAAATATCTGGGTGTTGTCTTGGACACCAAACTGCTGTACAAATCACAGCTGGAACATGTGACGAACAAAGCCATTCGGAACATCTCGGCCTGTAGAAGTATGTTCGGTAAAATGTTTCATTAAAAAAAACACACAAATCTCTAATATCTAAAAAAATAGAGCATAAATTTAAAGTCTAGTCAGATTACTTCGTCAAGCATAATTACCTGCAACTGCATCCTTTGCATATATTCATTTGAGCTCTTCAAACTTCAACTCTTTTCTTATTTGATTGTTTCTTTTCTGTTTTCTCTAGTTTCTCAAATCTCCGCACTAACACGATAAAAAAAGCCCTGTGAAAATTACCGATTGTCAAATAATTGCAACCTCCACAAATGGTATAAAAGGATATATTTCCTTTAATTCAATGTAACTTGCTCGAATATTATTGCATCAGTTTTTGTAAAATACATAACTCTGAAAATCATTATCCCCACTTTACATAATCTGATCACCTTCTTTAAACTTAATAAGTAACAAGTCCATTACAAAAAAAAAACAGATGTGTCACCCGCCTTAAGAGAGTTAAAAAATCAACAGCTCTTAAAACAAGGGCACAACTTATTGCCACCTACTTTGCAGTCACTTGAAAAAATTCCATGAGCCCCGTAAAAAATTAATAGGGCGTTACTACGGAGGAAGAATGTCACATTCCGAGTAACTTTAAAATTGTTTTTTTCCCTGCATACTTCTCAGCTCGTGTCGAGCGGAAACTCGGTTACCTTAGTCGGAAACTTTTTTCCAATGTTCGACTATGCAATTGCGAGGTTCGCGTTATCGTTTTTCGTCTGGAAGTGTAGAAAGTTTAACGATTTCTTTGGTAGGTTATACTGAATTAAATTCTAGATAAATATTATTTTCTTTTTGTTTGGTTGTTCCGAATATGATATGACATTTGATATATGATATTTATTTGTCAAAATTCAAAATGAACATAGTATATATACAATAAGTAATAGAGTAATTTCTATGTATTATAATATTTCTAGTACAAGCAATACGAAGAGGAACAAATAAAAAAAATTCAGAAGAATTTTATCACAATAGCTTATACTATTTGCATATCGAGAACCCACTAGTACAGAAGTTATATGTAATATCATTTCATCAACTGTTACTTAGATATTCCTCAACACTGTAGCATAATTTTTCTAGCAAATATTGTTTTAGTTTGGTCTTAAAACTAGACCAAGTCGAGAGCCATGAAGTAAGGACCTTTCTCATTTTTTTTAGTTTTCTGGTTGAGAAACAGTAAAATTATGGCAATGCCTAGTTGTCATAATATTATAAAACTTAAAGTTTGCGCAAATAATTCCCTATGCTGCTTCAAAAATATAATTAGCTCAAACAAATATAGACCTGCCAATAGTCAGATATTCAATTGTTTAAATTAATAAATCTCTACATGAAACTGCACTTACTGCACCACAAATGCATCTAACAACTGTCTTCTGTGATACAAAAACACTCTTACTCTCTACTGAGGAGTCCCAGAAAATAATGGCATAATGCAGAATCGATTCAACTTTAGCATAACAAAACGATTCTAAAGAATCAAGAGTACATACTTTCGAAGATTTGAAATCATGTAAGTTGTGAAAAGATTCCGAGTTGTGATTCCGATTCTGGTATGGACTTACCTTGATATTTAACGTTTTTGCTGTAATCTTTGCTTCTGTATGTAAAATGTAGTGACTGGGATTTTTCAGTGTTCAGCGCAACAAACGATTGTATATACACCACTCCACCATTGACTGACAGTATCACGGTGACTCTCGGTTGCAACCGCATATGAATTCACTTCGTCTGTTCGGGAATAAACCATTAAGTCTTTTCACATTCTATTAATAAGCAGTGATACCTATAAAATGAGTTTAGAAAAAATTAACCAGAGTGTAAACGAGAAATATATATACCAAGCGAGTGATTTTGATAACTTTAGTTGAGCTTTCCAAAAGCAGTTATGTTTAAGCTACTAAAAAATGCTTTCGATGGTGTCGAATTAAGAACTTATAAAGAAGTTGTGATTTATGAAGGTAATGACCCAAAACTTCAGCGCCTTACAACTAATAGGCGAGGTAATAGAAGCAATTAACCTCCAAACTACTTTATTTTTTATTTCTGTCTCATTTTAAGCAATCGATTTATATTTTACAGAAATAATTTGTTTAATTAGTTCTCCCATTTAAACAATTTTTACTCGGCTGTGATAATTTCAACTAGTTAAAAAAAATATTTTTAGAACTCCCAGAAAGGGGCTCATCCTTCGGAGCACAAACACCAAACTTTCATCAAATATGCTGCTATACCTCAGCTTTTGTGAAAATTTGATTCCATTTGCTGTGGTAGAACAGCTTGGAAAAAGGTAAAAGTGGATGTAAGGTAATTATACACCAATTGTAAGTATAACTCATTATTTTAAGAAACCTGCATATGTTACAATATGAAAGGTTTCTAATCACACTCCATTCTTTTTCCCAAGTTATAAGTAATTGTCTTGTAGCTTTCTGTTTCTCATCAAAGAATTGTAAAATCATCTATCCCAAAGAAAAGTATTCCAACTTCCAAACGCCTTACAAATAACAATAATTTTTTTTGTGTGGGTTGGGCCTAGACGATGTTGTCAAGGATGACGGTTGGTTTTGCGGAAGTATTGACTTTACTGTTTTCAACATGATTTTTTTTACGACTTTTTAATAGAACTGTATATTATAATATTAGAAGTGATGCAGAATTACTCTTTGCATCAATCCATATTAGGTTTCCTAATACCTATTTTCACTGGTTTCTACAATAATCTCGGAAAATCAAAGTTTTAATATCGTTAATAAAAGGTGCCACCAAAGTATCGAATTGAAAACTACTACAAAAGTTGTGCATTATGAAAGTATTCCCCTGCGTAATGCTCCAGCTCCCTACAACTGCCAGGGAGAAGTAATTAACCCCGAAAGTGCTTTATTTTTTATCTCCGTCTCTGTTTATTCAATCGATTTGGAATTTTTGCAGAAATAAATCTTCTAGTTAGTGCTTCTATAGAAAAACTTTGATACCTCTGTGACAATTATAACTAGTTAACAAAAAATAAGATTCTTTTGCGACACTCAGAAACGAAATCAAGGTTTGATCAGATATGAGTCTATCTAATCCTAATTATTCTAAGTAATAGCAATTAAATTAAATATCTATATTTTAAATACTTATAGTTTAACACTAATTCCGATCACTAAATAGCATAAAATATTCATTCATAAATACGTGCTACCCTACTAACTATCTAAATATCATGCTGTAACCTATATAGTTCTTTAGCAACATTACTAAAAAAAAATCCACCATTCGACCGACTCATTATCTCTAATATCTGTTTCGCTTCCCGGTCAAGTTAATCCCCTAGTTAATGCCCCCTAACTTCCGTACGCGACCGCCACTCATCAGTGAGTGAACATTCAAATAAGACATGCCCCGCTATATCTACCCCACCACATTCACAATGCGAATGACTTGCTCCTCCCAATTCTACATAAATATGATTTAAAATTAGGATGACCTGTTATTAATTCTACCGCCTGATACGATAAATTAACCTCATGTCCCTAAAACGTGTAACGCTACCGATAAATTTCGTAGTCCACCTCTCATTTAAGTTAATATCTCACCTACTCTGTCAATCATTATCAAGTTTATCCGTAAATACTTTTTTTTTTAACTACGCTAGCCGATATTAGCCCAAATCTAATAATCTCCCCTAGACACCGCCTCTTTCGCTAATTGATCCGCTCTCTCATATCGATTGTACCTACGTAATCCCTAGTCCAAAAAAAAAAATTATATCCTCCTCACGCAACATATTCTAAATATCTAATAACAAATCAGTCGGATGTTTTAAATTCTCTAAAGCCTTTAATGCAGATAAGCTATCTGTTATAATTCTCATGTCCTATATAAAAGTGCTGACTGTATTTAAAGGACGACGAGACAGTTAAACATATGCCACTGGACTGCTGCTACAAGAATCAGGTATATAAACTTCGGAAAAGCTAACCCTTCCTTACAAGACTGAAAACAATCTCGTTCAAAAAGATACTGAGCTACCTTAATGACCTGAACTTGTTACATGAACTCGAAGATAACATCCACACAGTGGACGGGATCGAACCATCCGGATGTTAACGACCCAATTTTAAACCAAACTATTATGATAAATATTGTATGTGCTGTAAATGATGAATTTCAAAAGTAGTAAGACCAAACGCCTCGACTCGAATAAGGTAGAATACCTGGTCTGGCAATAGTGAAGTGAACATCGAATCTTAGCACATACTTGTAAGATTAATTCCGCATCTAACAAGACGATTCAGTCGGCAGAAATCGCCCTAATTCCACGGGATATGCAAATATCCCACGAGGACGCCGACGATTCGAAGAAGTGGAAAGGGAAGCAGTAATTCGAACCCCACATACGTGTCTACAGATGATGTGCGCCCGCGCGCGCACACTCGTACAGAAAGACGTACACCTACAGGCGACGTCGACGCGCACACTTGATGAGACCGATTGGTTCATCGGTCGCGGCGCGCTAATTCCACGGAAGCCGCATACGGATGTAGAACGCGAAATGGAGGAGAGAGATGAATCTCGTAGGGTATCGGCCGAAGTTCGCCGCGCTACCGCTAGAGGACTCGCGACGTTATACGAGAACGGCTGTGTCGCTATCGACTGAGTCGCCTTTCTCCCTCTCTCTACTCTCTCCGGTTGCCATGACGACCGGTTTTCGCTCAGGTTCAAGTACAGTCTAGTACAAAGTCAGCAGCCTCGGCGACGTTAATCGCTTTAAATCGTGTCACGGCTCGTCTGTGTCGACGCTCTACTATCCGCCTTATATGCAACTTGTGGAATCTGTGAACCGTTTGCTGGTCCGATTCTTCCGCCAACAACTGATTTGATTCTGCGTAAAGCATGCATTAGGTAGTGGGATCGAATTAATGAGGAATCAATTTCGAATCCAATGAAGTTAGAATCGGTTGTTAGCTCCCAACGATAATTGATCACTTGATACCCTACATAGTACAGGGACAAATCATTGCCATATAATTTTGAATCAAGGACTTCTACTGAAACACAAAATAACGGTATCATACCGATTTTTTTTTTAGTTATATCTAGTACTGTTATAAAATGATTAAACTTTAAAAATATCGGTACAATTAATCTAGGTATATCTAGTTTTGTCCGGAACTGGCTGGCTACGTATTTTCCGGGTAAACAAAACATTTTAACTTGAAAAATTAGGGGTTTGTCGTAATAGGATAGTTATTTCTTTTGTAAAATGTTCTAGTTAGATCTTCCAATTTGGCTGCGTGTGAGTTCATAGTTATAGTAAGATAAAACGACAAAATGGTCCTTTCTCACAACCTCGGTGTATTGAATTAATTAGGAACAAATTTAATTTCATAATTTTAATTGTGCACATTATAATATATTATGTTCACTTTGTAATTTTTTCGTGGCTTCCAGCTAATCTGAAGATGGGAGCTTTTTTCCGAAACCAATAGCTAATTAATTCAATACACTGATATTGTGAGAAAGGACCATTCTGCCGTCCTATTTTATTTATTTATTTATTTATTTATTTGTTGATTTGTCCAACAGTGTTCAAGAACACCACTACATAAATATTACAAATACAAGTACAGTGTAAAAGAATATACAATAATAATGAAATAATGCACATTATAAAGAATGAGAGCAAAGAAAAAACTACTTATGTGGCCATAAAACTATTTATATATTTTAGGTACTATGTTTTCAAGTTTCTTACGCTTCCAATTAATTGAAAATAGTTATGTCCTTTATTATTTTAAACGGAATATTGTATATAGGGTTTCTCATGGTAGCAATTCGTTAGAAGTTTCCGTGGTTAGGAAGAGTTTAAAATTCTGAATTTTTAGACTCCAGGGTTAGTCAAGATTCTCCTCCATTTTTAAATATTTTCAAGATCGTACCACTTCCGGTTATACCGGAACTCGCGTTTAATGTCCTTATTTTAAATTAAACACCCGATATATTATCTTATTTGGATTCCTGAGAAAATTCCACGCTGTATTCCATCTGGTTTCCCTATACTTACTTTCATTTGCTTCTTAGATATCTTAAATTATTTTGAGAATCTTGAGATATGTAGTCTTATTTTCAATACTATGCCTTTTACCCATTTTCGACTGATGATAAGCGCTTCTGGGATAGAATTTAATTCTGCATAGATTCGCTATGTCTTTCCCTATGCCCATTTGCAGCGGTTTTTTTGCTATTCCATAGTTCCTATTTTCAGATGATTTTTGGTAAAAACCAGAACATCGTTTATTTTTCGAAACAAAAAGAACATGACTGAAGCGGCAGAAATTCACGTTAATTAGAACATTGAAACAAAATGGGAACATTTCGCAGTTGACCTTGATGTTCGATGATATTTTTATTTTAACTAAAAAAAAAAGGTCGGCTCTTTTTCGATACAATTTAAATAGTGTTATCATGGGAGGAGTAATTACACAAGAAAGGGAAAAAACAAGGATAAGTGTTTATCTTTAAATGTAAAATTTTGATTTACAAGTAGGCTTCGCTGGCTAATGGGGGGGAGGGGGAGGGGGATTACCTCCATTACGCCCTCCCCTTGTATACACACGTGAGGAAAAGTCATAACGATTCTAATAATATACATCCCATTTGAAAAACCAAACTTTTTCAACTTTGAAAATGATGCAATTGTTGTGGATTTCGAAAGTAGCATTCGTGTGCTTCCGTCTATGCCAGAAGCGCTTACAACCAGTCGAAAATGGGTAAAAGAGGCAGTATTGAAAATAAGGCCAGATATTTCAAAATTTTAGAAGATAGGTATAGGAAAACCAGATTAAATAAATCATGAAATTTTCTAGACGTCTAAAAATGAGATAATATATCGGGTGTCTTATTTAAAAGAAGGAATTAATGCTGATTTCCAGTATAATCGGAACTAGTACCACCTTGTAAATATTTTAAAATGAAACAGAATCTTGACTAACCTTAGAAACTAAAAATTCAGAATTCTAAATTCTTTCTTACGATCGTAAATAAAACACAAAAGTCAAATGAGTATAAAATATATTAAAATTGACCACTACAATATTGTTTCACCACACAGTGGCTTATTTTTATTTATATAGTTAGTAGGAAAGCGGTAGTTTTCTTGTCGCTTTGAAGTACTGCAAAATGAGTTTTTCTGGACGGAGGCGTGAAAATTTAATTTAGTTGTCGTGTCACTGGTTGTGTCACTTGTTATATTATGTTTTGTACTCCTCCGGTGCGCATCATACCTAAATTTACACGGTGCGTGTCGTGTTGCTGATTGTATCGCTTGTCGTATTGCGGTCGTATCACTCCGGTGTGAACTCTGCCTAAAGGTGTGCACATGAAGAGACAATAACAAGGAAATGAGGAGAAACCCACTGGAGAAAAATGGTGAAGAAAATTGAGGAAGAAGCATAGTGATGAAATAATGAAGTCATAAGAAAGAATTAATTGAAATGGGGGGGATACATGTTTAAACTCCATCTTCAAATCATAAATAAAACACAAAAGTCAAATGATTATAAAATATATTAAAATTGACAATATTGTTTCACCACATAGTAGCTTCATCAGGTGGATGAATTAAACTAAACAAAATATAATATGACATACTATTTATATTGTTTTTTATATTATTAATAGGTAGCCAGGTGTAGTACCTTTAGGTGGAGCATGGGGTTAGGATGATTTGTAATTATTTAGCTTTTCATAAAAGAGTGCATTTTACTTTTACATTTCCTCCTCCACTTCGTTCTTCCCTCGCGATGCTTCTTAATTCTTTTTGCATGACTCTTTCCTCTACTACTAAGTCGTTGTAAATGTATGTCTTTGTCCCTTTCAATTTACTTTCGCCTTCATTATTTCCTGTTTTGCTTCAAAAGTTTCCAGTTCCATTTTTATTATTCGGAATCCTTAATCTTGCTTTTTTAAGTTAGCTTCTTTTACTTTGGTGTTTAGCTGTAACTCATCTCGTATACACTGCTCTATCACTTCTTTTTCTAGTTTCTAACGTACACTCACCCCCTTTATTATAATATTGTTCATTCTTTTATGATTCTTATCATTTTCCTGTTTATCTTCTAACTTCCGATTCTTTTCTTCCGCGTTCCACTTTTATTCCTTCCTGCTCCATTCGAGTTTGTTCTCCTTTATTCCTGTAGCTCTTTTATTTCTTTAAATCCGCAGTCAACTCCACAATTATCTGTTTCATCGTTTGTATTTCTTCCTTTTCTTGTTTATCTCTTGGGTTTGTACCATTTTCTTTCTTCTCCTTTTTTCCTCTTCTGCCTTCTTTGTTACGGCAATAGTAATGTTTTTGATATAAATAAATAACAACTGGTATAATACTTAATTAGGATATAACTATGCATCTGAACGTATTTGTTTACTTTTACTAAATATATCCCACATCTTTATTCTCCTCTGTTTCGTCGCCTTCCTTTTCTCCCGGGTTTTCTGTCAGCATGCATTTGTCCCAATCAACACCGGACAATGACTCAACGTCGATCGCGCAGCGTACTAGACTCCTACTCAACTCAAGATTCAGCCCGCTTCAACGCCCGCTTGCCTACCGATTTACTATCCTCAAGCTGTACGTCATCACTCTAAGCTGCTTCTTTTGATTTACCCTTATGAATTTTGCAGCGATGCCAAAGTGCTCCAATATGTACTTGTTTTTCTTTTTCTCTTCAATCTATCACCCTACTTTCATACTTGCTATTTTACTATATGAATAGATAAATATATGTATGTTTACTAGTGTTGTGAGTTTCCAAATTAAAATATTCGTTGATTCCAATTATTGAAATATTAGGGTGATTCCGATTCGGAATCGGATGATTTCAAATCGGATGATTCCAAATCCATAAAATTCATACAACGATTTTGTACCGAAACTTTTGATAGGTATTCGTACGAATTGTGTGATTTTGGAAATTCTCAACTTTCCGGTTTTGACTCGACCATTCTAAATTTGTTTTCCGGGCTGATGGACGGTGTTTGTCACATTCATTCAGTCTTAGTAATCTGCAGAATTTTTTATTAAGAAAAAATAGTAAACTTTCGTTGAAAATAAGTTTAATAGAGATTTAGTTACCTATAAAATACACACGAAATATGATCTCGTGTTCCACCGCTCCCCGTGTGAATTATTCCGATTATTGAAATCATCCGAATACGTGCAACTTATACGAATATGTCTGGTGGAATGTGGAATCGGCATATTATTCCGATTCGATTATTCCGATTTTGAAATCATCCGAATATTTACAACACTAATGTGTACATCTACCAAAATAAGATGAATGAGATAGTTCGTATTTGATTTGTTGGCATTTGATTCATACTCAGTATCCCATTCATTTATTTTTTTGTATCCGATTTTACTCTGTTTAGATATCGAATACAGATTTTCTGACTTTCTCTAAATACGCTCATACTTTGGCATTTGTGCGTATTGATATTAATGTCCTCTCTCCCTGACCATTTCACATTTTCGTTCGGAATTTTATTAATGTCAACCGACAACGCGGAGGACGTAGAAAAATCGATAACTGACATTTTAATAACCCCGCATGAACCGAACCAGCTTTCAGACCGTGCACAGACATGCACCACGGCTGAACGAAACCTTTTGAAAATCGTATATCGGTGCATGCGAAAAAGGTTAAATGGGAAATTAATTTAATAACGACGTCCGTCGCGGTATTGGCACTTTTAACAGCAACTTTTACGGTTCGCTTTTTGAGGAAGCAATTCTAACGGATAAATCGAAAGGTGAGAGTGGTAATTTATGTGACGTTTTGCCTTTAGTTTTTACGTGCTTACGTCGTCATCCGTGAGATGTGAAATTAAGTATTTCAGTGATTAAAAGCGGTGGGCGTTATAACCTCTAACGGGAGTCTTATTTATTAATTTAAAATTTATTTTTAATAAGCAAAGAAGGTCAAGCATATATCTTTTATATTTGTGGTTAGGTTTTTGTGATTCAGGTAATATTATGAACATATCATACATTTCATTTCAACATAATCTTTATCTTTTGATCATATACAACTAGTTGCAGCATTTACCCTACTGTCTTAACCTTGAACCGAGGTATACCTCAAGGCTCTAGTATAGGACCTTTACTTTTCTCGCTATATACTAACCCATGGGCTGGTCCTCTCGGTGGAGACTGCCTTTGAACGAATCCAAATGCGTCGCAGTTGGATTCTCAAGGAGAGGACATGATCTGATACGCGCATCCGCGTGGGAAACGTCAGGTTACCGTGGAGTCAACAGGTTAAGTACCTAGGAATCCACTTCGACAGGCGTCTCACCTGGTCGAAGCAGAGCTCCGAGCTCAGAACTCGTTTTATCGCTGCTCGCAACTCGTTACTCCCAATGTTAGGGCGAAGGAGTCCCCTTCACCTAGCAAACAAGTTGCTACTCTACAAGTCCATCCTAAGGCCTGTCCTGGTTTACGGCGCTTTCGCGTGGGCGTCGTTGGCCCCCACTAGATTGAAGTCCCTCGAGGCACTTCAAAACAGGACACTCAGGCTAATCGTGCAGGCCCCTTGGTTCGTAAGGAACGAGCAGATTCATCGTGATCTGCAAGTTCCGCCCCTCCGAGACTTCATTAAGCAGACCCTCAACGCTGCTTGGGCTCGCGCCCAACTCAGCGAGAACCCCTTGGTTCAGGCGGTCGTGGAACCCCAGGATCGTCCACCTCCACTTACACGAGTCAGACGTCTAGATGTTTTCTTAGAGTAACATCTAACGTTTAAAAACCCTGACGACCGCCTGCAAATACCTTATCACGAGGTAAAACTTCAAATCACAATTTCAAAGTTAGGTTCGGCCTAGAATTACAAATGACGATCACCAACCTCCCCTGCAGAGTAACTTTTCAAGTTACTTCCGAACACCCACCCCCAGCGGCTTGATCGTGCCGCTCTTATCAGAGATGAAAGGGTACAGAACCTCAGGTTCACACCCTAGTTGAGACGTAGGTTCCAAGTTCCTAACCCATGGCTATGTTTCTCTCAGGAGAGGGGGAAGTCTTTCGTTTAGTTCGGCCACTTCGCACATTGGCGAGTCCATCAGTCCCGCCAAATATTTTTAAATTCAGTTCGGTAAACATCGCAAACACTCGTTCATATTCGTTTTTTGCTCTCGCGTTCGCGCCAAACCCGTTCTGTAAACATATCGCACGTGGTTAGACATTGCCGGCAAGTGGTTTTGTTGTGGAAGAAAGTTATATAATAATAAACAGTTGTAAGTATAGGACCGGCATTTCAACTTTATTATAATAAACATATATTACAATCAATTATAGTTGTATGATATATGGGTCGAAAGAATTGGGCTTAGCCAACTAGAAACTAGATCAAGAAGCTGCATATAAGAGGTACAGAGTTTGTGACCGGCATTTTAGTGAATTTTGTAGAATACCTGGAAGTACAAAATTAAAATTGTCTTGTTGGAGTCTGCCAACTTTGAATTAACCAGGTAGGGAGTGTATGATTTTGTCATGTATGTTAGACTGTGGACATAATATTGCTTACAGAGTGAGTTTCTTCATTTTGGCACTAGCATTGTGCAGCAAAACTTATGCATAGCACAGGTATTATTTTTTTTGTTAAACTTAAAAAATCCAGCAGAAATACTTATTGGGTTTGTGCATGCATATTGCTGTTGTCTGTACCAAATTGAACTAATCTACTAATATTAATATACATAACATTACGAAGTAGTCTGACAATATATGTGCAGTGACGATATGAAATTACATGTGTCTTGGTATCATTTGTTTCAGGGTATCGTGAGGACTCTACAAAGGACAATTCTATTTATTTTTATGGAAGAGAAGTTGTAGCCAATATATTATTAACACCGAGCACGATGTTCGCCAAAAAGTTTTCTGAATGTATTTATTACATAAGTAAACTGATTTTTTTTTTTCAAATAAAATAGGCATCAGAACACACATTTTAACCTATTCACGTCAACGTATAGATTTGACTTTTTTCAGTTGTGAGGAACATGATTTGCAAAATCTGTTTTTAAAACACACGATAGAATTATTTATTTATCATTGGGTTAAGAGTAGTAATAATATCCTTAAAGGAAAATCCACAATGTGTTCTGATAAAATAAAAACCGTAGCGTATGAAAAATACTTGAAAATGAAGAAAAAGAAATAACGTAAAACAATTATGTGTTTTATTATTATGCCTAGTCATGCTTGTAAATATATCTTATCAAGGTGTTAGAGTACAGTTTTTGTATTTATACATTATTATTATTTATGTTTTATAGAATTTGTCTAGTTTCACAATTTATTGTTTTCTATGTACCTTTTTTTTATTCTATATTGTCCATACTTTTATACATATTAATTTGGATGGAGGAAATATAAATTTACTGACTTGTCCATGTTATACTGTTACATTATCAACATATGTTATTAACTAGTTAGGTATATATACAATGTTTTCAGTTTACTGTTAATAAATGTATAAATCTGAATACTGCTACCTTTTTAACTTTTATAATCATATAAAAGCACTATTTTATCAAGGGGAGTCAATTAATAATACTCTTCTTGATTAAATAGTGCTTTTTATGGATTATATATAATTCCATAAATCCTATATATAATATATTTTAAATTTGAAAATACCGCCATTTGAATTTTCGCTTAGGACACTTGCCACTGCGGCGCTGTTTAGAACGACCTACCCCCACCACGAGAGAAACACCTCTATATTATTTCTCTATGTACTAACCAATTGCATAAATCTATTCACTTTTGTTATATCCAAAGTTACACGGATGATACGCAACTTTATCGCAGCTTCGGGGTTGCGAAACTTACAACCTACAGTTCAATTAACAGAAATACACAACTAAAGTAAAGAACGCAATATGACACTTAACTGACACAACCGCAAACGTAAGGTTATTCTTTACTTGTATGTGTACATGTGCTCGTCCTAACCGCCATTTTGGGTCCAAAATGTACTTCTCTCTCTAACACAGCTTCTTTATGTATTGCGGTACTTTATATATCTATAGTAACTTTACTATACAGCATCGAACAGCGCCATCCCTGTAGTAGTAGCTACACTATGCATTTCTCATAGAGTTCTATTTTACAACAAAACATTTACCGCGATTTTTACGTGTGCTAAATTTGAAGGTTATTTTTCTGTTGGGTAGCTTTCTGCACAATTGTGACAGGAGGCTATTACTATTTCACATTTTTTAATTTGGTCCTGCATTCATCATTGTAGCAGCTGCTTTTTCACTGTTTTTTTTTCACACTAATTTACTTTTATCTGTTTTATTATTATAGATTTATTTATTAATTAAAAGAGGATTTCTTATCCCTGCAGGAAATTTCTATATCTTTATGATTGTGACACAATTGTGTCATGTGCAATAGTTCTGCATGGTTCTATACACAAATGTCAAATGTGAAATGTCACTCACGGACTGCATAACCAATCTCATGTAAAATATCATCAGATTTAATCACAAGTACAAATTGGAACTTCGTGGCACTATTTTGGCAGAAAACTTTCACAGATGTCCATTGCATATGGCAAATAGAAAAACATTTTTGTTTATCATATGTCACGTTTAATTTTGTGATATGTCAGTTTATAAAATTTGTACGATATGTATGCGCTTTTGTATAAGAATATTTTTTTTTTATAATTTCTCCAAAATCAACATTACGACCTCGAAAGAAAACCGATTATCGTAATTGACCAGAGTAAGATTTGAATTCTTATAATTATAAGCCTGCCTGAAAGTTATGATTAATAAATTATAATTTAAATAATGAAATTTTAAATTGTTTTAAATTTTAATATGCCACTTTAAGATTGTACAAATTTAGAATAACAAAAAATAAAGGTTTTTAAATGTGTTTCTTTACAATATCTCCAAAATCTGTCAGAAATAATAAATAAAGTATTAATCCCATGCAGTGTTAAGTTAGTGTTTCACACTGCCAATTTTAAACAAACCAACATTTGAATGAAAGAAAACTTATAAAGCTGGACGTATTTTAGAACTACCCCAAATTAAACAGTATTGTGTAAATAATAGATGGTACATTATAAACCAATTTTCAAATGCCAAGCATGTTTCACAAATAGTTCTCTAAAACTTATTATAAGTCCGTAAAACCAACAACCTTACACCTAACGGTAGAAAGGTTTTAAAGGATTAAAAAAAAAAAAAATATCAATCGATAATTATTACTAACGCACAAGAAACCCGCAGGATTATAATTACTAAGAAACTTGTCTTCCTTTGTTTCTTTATTGTATGAAATATATTTTCAAAATCATTAAAGGATTCAAAAGACGTACAACTTTCGTAATACTATATAATACATACTCGTATCACTAATTGACCAACATAAATGTTATAAAAGTGGTAACGATAACTTTGGAAGGTATAAATTATGCAAATAGGCGGTCATCCCCTACATTTAAAGCGACCCAATGTAAATATTTACATGGGCCGGGATTTTAAATTTCATTACTGGAATCCTGGTGTTGTTACTTTAACAGCTTAAGAAGATGTTTAATTTTTTATGTGGACATAGTTACATACATGTGTTACTATTATACTTAACGTGAAGTCGTCTAAACTTAAATAAAATTATCTTTAATTCTGGTTAAAAAATTATTAATGCCGCTTCACATCAACCATGTTTCAAGTCCGAATTATATCAGATGGTATTAATGAAACAATTAATTTAAAAAATAAAAATCTATCGCTTTAAAAGTAGTAAAGGACACAAAACTCTAAAATAAACTGGAAATAAAGAAATTTATATTAATTCATATCTCAATTAGTGATAACTATATATTGATTGATTTCTGATGAGCATTTTCATTAGCTTTATGCGTACACAGATGTAGATGGTCATTTGTAATAAATTAGTCGCCAGACGAATGAGTGAAAATGTGAATAAACATTTTCCATCGACTGTCAGTAAAAATAAAGGGATCAAAAGACAATGTAAGCCGCGAATGACAGGCTGCTATGTGGATGTTATTACGAGCAAATACAGTGGTACGCGGACTCATTCGACTGTTTTTGTTTATACCAACTGACTCGAACAAATGAGCTTCAATGTATGATATACAGGCATTCTAAATTTGGGGCTAATATCGAAGACTCTAAATCTACTAAATTCATTATTAAGTAGCATCATTTGCAAAGATTTACTTCAGAATTTGTAAGAATTCTTAATCTTAGGATTATTTTTAATTTCTTCAGAGAACCACGAAAGAAAACATGATTTATTAGACAATTTGGGAACTGATTTGTCTAATGAATAATAGTGTTATAAAATGCACCCATTTTTGATATTTACATCATTATAAGTATATGCTGCTTTGGAAAATAAATCCATACCATGTAGCGTACTATTTCATCTGTCAAGGGCGTTCGACAGTGTTATGGCGTTAGAGGTGCAGCCTTAAGCTTGAATTACATTATACTTTTTTCGTCTAGAAAGAATTCTAAATTAGATTGCATACTATAATTTCGGCTAGAATTTCCCGCTTCTATTTAAACAGAAGCTATGCCGAGTACATTCTCTGCGCATGCCCAAATGGTGAAGGGTAATGCGTATACCAACATTTAAAAAATAGCGGTTTCATTTTTGAAGTTAGTGATCGCGTAAATTGTATACAAACACAAATTTGATTACAGTTTGTAGTTCGGAAAATTGTTCTAGCGAGCATGTCTAATATGAAACATGGATGAAAAAATAGGACGAGATCTAGTCTGAAAACTTGGATGGATATTCTGATTTATATTATCCAAGTCGATCTAGTTTAAAAAAATAGTCATACATTTCTAGACTAAAAAAAGGATAATGTAAATCAAGCTTTATCTTGGTTCACCTCATACCTGCGTCACAGACACCAGTATGTTGAGACCAGTCTAGTACCAACGCTCACTCCCGTATAATCACTATTCGCAGGGGCGTGCCGCAAGGCAGTATTTAGGCCCACCGCTTTTTGTGAATTATTTTAATAATATTTATGCTGTCGAAGGTATCAGATGTTCTTGTGATCACTTTATTGCATTCTCCATAAATAATAAACAAATTTAAATAATCTTCGTTCGTATAATTTAACCGTGCCGGCATTGTTTATAATTGAAAACTAAGTGACATTTCATCAATGCTAGATTGTTTGCCAAATGGTCATGACTTACTTAGATATACCAAAGCAGGATGACATTTTAAAAAACTACATAAGCTACCTTCTTACACCATACATACATATTTTACTAATTACCTTACAAAGTATCCATTTTAGATGGGTAACGAATATGACTTTTTTTGCATTTTTATAAGGGCATTTTGATGAGAAAGAGAAAAGTAGGTAGTTGTATAGTGGTTTCGGATGCTACCCTATACGGTCAACAATTCTACAAATTTCCAATTTTCCAAGTTAAATACCTCTGTAGTTATAGAAGTTCAGATGCACTCGTGAATCTGTCAACAATTTTAAAAAAAATGCAAATATTTCAAATATGGTTGAAAATAACAACATAGTTGTTTTAACAAACTTACTTTAGATTTGAACGAGGAATTAAAAAATCTAATAGTATATAGGGTGTTCTATTTAAAATAAAAACGTTGACAGCCACTTCCGGTACAACCGGATGCGCTAGATTATTAAAAATATTTTAGTTCAATAGCGCAGGTCGGCTTTAGTATACTGCGAAATTTTCAGAATTTTCCAATGTATATTCTCTCATATATCGATCGATGCAGTTCGTCGTGGACACTCTGTATAGTAAATCATTTTTATGTAGAATTGGTAGGGTTAATGATTCGCTTTGTGAGTGTGGTGGCATGCGGGGCATGTCTTATTTGAATGTCCACTCACTGATAAGTGGCAATCGCGTACGGAGGTTAGGGCATTAGCTAGCAGCTAGAGGGTTAAATTGGCCGCGACGCGAAACAGATATTAGAGATAATGAGTCGATCGAATGGTGGGAATTTTTTAGTAATGTTGCTAAAGAACTAGATAGGCTACGGCATGATATTTAGATAGTCAGTAGGGTAGCACGCTTATAAATGAATATTTTAAGCTCTTTAGTGGTCGGAATTGGTGTTAAACTATAAATATTTAAAATATAAATATTTATTTAATTACTCTGGTTAGAATAATTAGGATTAAGTTATTATTAAGTAGTAGAATAGGTACTGCTGTTGTTTGTTTTTTTTTAGGTCATCATCTTTCCTGTTCAACTTCTGAATGCGTGAAAGGGAGCAGCTACGCGAGAACGGCAAGGCTGTCGGAATTTGAGGAGACGTGGAGGCTGCTTCTTCGGCACTCAGAAGGATAATAATAATTTGTGGCTATCAGTAATAAGGTCTGGGACTTCTTCCCAGATCCTCCCAGAGTAAGTTTTGCCATGGTTTCCCTTACTCCGTGGCCATGGATTTTATATAAGTATGTATATTATAATCAGTGTCCTTGGCGAATGCTGGAGATAACGAAAGTCGTTCCATGGGCGCATTTTAATAATAACTGATAGCTGACTGATTTACAGTAGACTCGCGATTATGTGAACTAATCACATTTCACATTTTTTATCATTTCTCAAAAGTAATATTCGTATGGTCGCGAGGTTACTGTATTGTATTTTTGTTATTAAAAATCATAGGGAAGTTATTTAGTTAGAGTAGGATCATTTCAATTGTTATGGAAGCCATATAGTACTTAGAATAGGTAGCTCGTGTAGTACTTTTCAGGTGGAGCACGGGGTTAGGATGATTTGTAATAATTTAGTTTTCATAAATAAAGTGTATAGTAGGAACATTTCAATTGTTATGAAAATGACATAATACTTAGAATGGGTAGCTTCATGTAGTGCCTTTAGGTAAAGCAGGGGGTTTAGAATGAATTATAATTATTTAGCTTTTTATAATAAAAAAAAAGTATCTGTCATCTCATGTTACATCGATTGAAGTCAGTATCTCCACTCTTGATGCTGATTTTCAATCTCCATTTTAGTGCACAGGGGGTGGCAATAAACTAGCATAAAATGGAAAGAAGGCGCTTTGGACATCTCATTTGAAGTTTTGCCGTTCTGGTTTATTCATCAATTATAATACTGTTTCTTTCTTGTAGGTACTAATAAGACCGTCATTTAAACTCAAAGTGTTTAGTATCCCGTTTTCCCATTAATTAATCCTTTTTTTTGTATCTTTAGTCTTCCTCAGAATCTACAACACTTTTCTCAGTACTCTGTACTTTCCAAATTATCTCACCAGAAACACTCCTACAAACATCCAAACATGTCACTCAGATATTTAAAGCAAGTAATTATCATTAACTACTCATTGAGAGTATCCTACGGACAATATGGATTAATTTATTTCAGTACAAGAGATGATAACTAATAACGTTAATGTGTGTTTAATGCCGGAGACTGCGTCTGAGCAATCTGAAATTGCGGCCGCTCGGTAATAATAATTGTATCTCCGGCCCGCAGATGACGCCCTTACATTGTTCCACGGCAACCTTTGATACGTACACGTATATAGGCGGCTGCCATAGTATTAGGTACACAAACATTGTTCGCATCACATTCGCCGGAGCATTTAGATGGTTGTGGAGGTAGATGAAACGAGATGCGCCGAACTCCGGGTTCAGGGAATTAATTCACTTGTTTTGTATAGTACGCTTATGTGTGTATACGGCAAATGTGTGTACGTTACATAAAGGCGTTTGATCTCATTATATTTATTGTACAAATAATACGTTCTTGCTTTTACGACGTGAGAAAGTTACTTTCCATTGTTTTACTTGTCCTAGAGTAAAGGATATTATCATTATCTCTAAGAGACTAAACAGTTTGACTTGCTGCATGTTTGCGTACTATTGTGAAAAAACCTCCATTAAATGAAAAGGAAACAGAAACTGAATCACGCATGCAAATACAAGGAATGAAGTATATAGTAGCACAGGAGTCTGTTGTTGTACATGTTTCACATTAACGACTTTTGGTGTTGTGGAGGTATGTCCCTGACGTCACTTTCATGGCGTACGTGATCAAAATCTAACAAATCTACACAAAAAAAATAGATAGAGTTAATGCTGCGGGAAGCATAATTATAATAGCTGAGAACACTTACAGGTCGACAAATCGCTCGTGAGAGTTGCGCAGTGGCAAAAAGAGCGGAGCTAAAGCAATTAAGCCCACGTGTCATTGGCCCGCAGATGAGAGCGGGCGGAAGGCCAGTTGCAGCTGTGCTATTGGTAACTCACTAGTAATAAAAGTGAAACATATATGTACACAGGTTATTATGGTATAGTTATAATGACGGGTAAAATGCAACGTGCATCAATTCATTTAGGCGGACGTGTGATTATTGCACAAAGTCACTAAATTGTTGCTAATGTATTTCTGCTAATAACTGTAATAATTAAGAGAAATTTTTTCCAAGAAAAGGATTCGTACCTACACATTCTCGTTTACCGGAAGAACGCTCTACCAAGTAATCCAGAGAGGAGCATATAGATTCAAACGATACATCGACTTATGTCGATATTAGACCTTGAAAGGTCGGCAGGACGGTAAATATGCAAAGTTTACAAGCTTTTTACAGTAAGAAATTAACAAATGAATGTTTTCTGGAAAAAAATCCCCTTAATTATTACAGTTATTAGCAAAAATACATTCATTTGTTAATTTTTTACTGTAAAAAAAGCTTGCAAACAATGAAATTAAGAAATATTGAACTGACTGCAAGAAGAGTGGGGGCGAAACGAAAGATCTTCCGTTTGTGGTAAATAGTTTTTTTTACATAGCAACAGCAAACTTTCTCTGCGCAGAACGATCATCCGTCAAAAAAAAATGCGTATTGCTGTGGTTAAACAACCCAAATTGCTGGTTATTGGTTGTGTTCCTTGCTAAAACAGCTGTATTCGATTTATCGAGAATTTTTCACAATTTTTAATTTTCTTTTGTATAAATTTTAGTTTAAGAGTTAATTGTATGATTTAATTAATTAAGTGTTAAGTTTTTTTTTTAATTATTCCATTCATTAATTTGTCTATTATTTGCTAGTGTTGATTTAATGCTTATTCTATTAAATTTTGTCGTGTGTTTACGACTGCGTTGTACGATTTTGAGAGAGAGATTTTTGTAAGAAAAACAATTGTAGAGTTTTGTTAAGGACTTCCTTGTTCGACTATTGACGTGAGTAGACGTATTTTTGTATATTATTGTTGCCATTTTGTATTTCATTTTGATGTATTGATGATTTGTAAATTTCGCATTAATTGTCTTTTATTTGGTCCATCAAGGAATTCATATTGTGATAATTGTTAATATATTGAAGTATGCACATTATAGATATAAGATCAATTATTATTTTTGTTTGGGAAGATACATTTTAGTTTATTTTTTCTCATTATTGTTTAAAGAGGTAATTTTCCGTTATTCAATTTTGCTGTTTCATTTTTATTTATCAATCACCTCGGTTGAGTGAGTAGAAGCTTTGTTCTTGCATAATTTGTGAAACCACGTGGATTGAAATTGAAAGATTTTGGATAATCTTTCTGAACAAACAAAACTTTTGCTTTGCATAGGAAAAAGCATTGTCCTATTTTAATTTATAGTCAAGTGCAGTTTTTATTTTAGGCCAGAACCTTCAGTTCACGGTTTTTTTCTGCACAAGTTAATTTTTTTTAAGTAATTTAACCCTTTTTAAAAATAAATTTGATTGTTAATTAACGTCGTTGGGTTGAAAATTCTGTTCTCTTATTTTATTTTAAAAATTTTCAATTTTTCGGGTAATTAAGAAAGTCAGATTTCTTTCACTCACAATTTGCTTTTTGTGGTTAGATTCAAGTTTTAATTCGTGAGGGTTGCTCTGAGGTTATTTGTTCTTTTGCGCCCTTTTAAATTTTATCCGTTGAGCTAGCTATTTTTATTTTTTTTTTATTTTCATTTTGGCATTTTCAATTAATTCAATCAGTACACGTCAGTATAAATTGCGAAAACCGTTTCTAGCTGAAATGAATACTTTAGGAGATATTTCAGAAAAATTGTCGCAGCATAATGATTACAAATACATGTGTCGGTTCTAGGTGGCCATGCTCAAACAATGCAGTTACTACGAAGAAAGATGTTTGACAAAGTGAGAAGTACTTGTGAAATGAATTAGACGCAGAGTGAGTTCACTGGGCAACGTATAAACATTTACTACGAAAGTTAACGGCATGTTTACAAAAGGCCGTGCCATTTTTCAGTAATATTTGTAAAAAATAAATGTATTAATTATTTGTTTCTTGAATAATTTCTTCATTTCCTGTTACTCATTTTGTGTAAATATTGGACAAGAGCAAGATGTTGACACCAGCGTATGAAATTTACTCAATGGTGGAAATTTTACCTTGTGAAGTAAATTTACCTGTAAAATAGTAGAGAACTTTGTTACCAACAATTTTACATATAATTTCACTGAAATTTGTTAGTGTACATATGCAAAAAAGAAACACCACAAAAATTATATCACTATACAGTGAAATCTCCCTTGAACGGACACCAACGGGACCAACTGAAGATGTCCGTTCAGGAGGGGTGTCCGCAGAAAAGAAATATGTAGTAGATACAACAAAAACGTGTTTTAACGAAAAAATGAATATATTAAAGAAACTGGGACATTATAAATCGTTATATGTATATAAATGTTTTTAAAATAAATAAGAAACTTTAAACTTAAGAAAAAAAGTTTATTTCTTTAGATATATACAAAGTATAATATAATATGTACATAGATACATAGATGTAGTATGTAATACAAAACAGTGAATGAATAGTCATTTAAGGACGCAAAATTTCATATATTGTTGTTTGTCTTCTCTTTTTTCTTTAAATGGCGTATTGAAATCGTATTTCTAATTTAGAAAAAAGCTCCGAAGACTCTGTATCTCCGTGATTTTCGACAAAACTTTTGAGCTACTTGGTCAGGGTAATAGCTTTATCATAATTTGGGATACTTCTTGTTGGCACTGGAACCTCATCGACATCAGAATCTTCGAAAGTTTCTTGTATTTCAAACTGGATTTGTAATTTCTTGTTCTGAAAATCTGGATCCTCAACATACAAATCTTCATCTACGTTCAAAAAATCATTAAGGTTTCATTTCCGTCAATTTCAATAAATTCTTATTTTTGAGGATATCTGAAAGTACACTAAGAGGCAATCATCTTCTAGGCCAGAGTTATATCAGCCTCAGTTAACTGGTCTCACTTTGCATATTTGCATGATTAAATCCTGCTTTGCGGAAGCAATTTTGAACTGTCTCTTTGGTTACTTGGTCCCAAGCGGTTTTTGCCAATAAACTGCATCCAGTGGTGTAATTTTCTTTTATTAACTCAAAGCTGTACAGCAGTTTCAATGTTTACTAGCAGATGTTTGAGTATTTAGACTCTGGTAATAAGTTTTTAAAATTCTTTATAATCCCTGGTCAAGTGGTTGACAAGCGATGTAACAATTAGGGGGTAAACGTAATATTTTTATATTATTTAAGCGAACGTCTTTCGGATGAGATCCCGTTGTATAAAAATAACAAAAGTTTTCTTTTTTCTTTAGCCATTTTCCAATCTAGGTCTTGCAACCACTCTGTCATAATTTGTCCTGTCATCCAAGCTTTCTTATTGTATTTCCAAGTTACAGCCAGGTTATTTATGTTAATGTTTTTAAAAGCTCTGGTTTAGCTGCCTTACCAATAATTAGGAGATTTTTCTTTTTCACCGCGCCTATTTGCACAATGCAAAATTGTAAACCTCTCTTTGGGATACTTACCCCCAATACATTTTTCCTTCTTTAATGTGAGCGTTTTGTCGGGTAGAGCCCTAAAATACAGGCCTGTCTCGTCGGCATTATAGATGTCTCTCGGTGAATATCCTTAATCAAAGAAGGTTATTTTTTTAAAAACGATGAAACATCTCAGCATTAACCGAAGCTCCTTCTCCGAAATCGCTTTAAAACTTATATTGTGACGGATTTAAATTTATTGAGCCAACCAGAAGAAGCATTTGAATGTAGAATGTCCAAAGAAGCGGCTATTTCTCTTGCTTTACATCGTATTAGCGGACCTAAAAAAAAAATTAAGTTTTTTGCGTTTTTGTCACGACAAACCTATTGGTAATCTCACTCTTTTTATCTACATACATATTTTAGAATTTAATATGAAAGAAAATCAACGCATTAATACAAGAAAACCTTATCTAAAAAAATCATATGCATACCTGTTAAAGGAATCGCCTTATGGCGAGCTGCTGTAAACCAGTCATAACACAATTTGTCAATTTTAGTACCATCAACCCGTCAAAAAGCTTCTTTTTTCATTCAAATTGCTGTTCGACATCCATTTTGTTTAGAAGGATTTCTTTATGTTTAATTATATCTGCAGCTTGTGTTTTTCCATATTAAAACGCTTGGATAAGTTCCTTACACTTAATTTCTCTTTATTGTAAACTCACAATCTCAATTTTTGTTTAAGCGTGAGAATTTTTCTATTTGTAGCCATTTCTACAATGAATGTGTCACCACTGTGTCTTTTCGCATAGACGTCAGACTAATATTGAATGCAGATTCAATCGAAAGCGTGCACCAAAGAATAATAACGGTAAATCCCCGACCAACTTGGGGAAGTCCCTAATTCACGCCAGGCAGAAATGCGCCACATAGGCTGCGTTTGTACCGAAAGATTAAAGTCGGTAAATCTCCGGTTTACTCGAGGAAGTCCCAGCGAATTGGCGCGCGCGCGATTGAGAAATGCAAGCACAATACTCTCGATAAAAAAATAAAGATAAGGCGTTTCTTTTTATTTTATTTTTTGTCCGGTTAAGAGAAACATTTCTCGTGTCCGCGTCCGTTCAAGAGAATGTCCGTCCAAGAAAGAGTTAATACAATGGAAAATATATGAGAGATCGGGACCATGAGAAACTGTCCGTTTAAGGGAGGTGTCCGTGTAAGAGGGGCGTCCGCGAAGGGGAATTTCACTGTAATTAATCTGGCCTGCCCAAACCTGGACAGAGGTCATTTACCTATATGTAAAGATCAATGGAAGACAGCTTTCGTGGTGCCTCTTTATAAAATCGGGTGATAGGACAAATGTTCATAACTATCGCCCAATATGCGCTTTGCCCGTTTTAGGCAAAGTGCTCGAGTCATTGTTGCCGACAAGATGATATCTACTCTTGCTGTTTACTTAGTCCCGGAACAACATGGTTTCATTCGTGGTAGAAGCACCGAAACTAACCTTTTACTTTATCATCAATTTATTTCTGAATCACTGGAAAACGGGCTCCAGGTCGACTCTATTTACACGGATTTTAGCAAAGCCTTTGATCGTGTCGACCATCAGTTGCTACTGTGGAAATTAAGCGCTTACGGTATTACGGGAACGCTTTATCTTGGTTCTGTCTTACCTGTCTGATCGTACTCAGAATAGTGGCGCTTAGGAACTTCGACCTCTTACCCAATCCGAGTAACCTCCGGTGTGACTCAAGGTAGCCATTTGGGTCTCATTTTATTCCTTCTATTTATAAACGACATCAAACATCGCATAAATTTTTCCAAATTCTATTTATTCGCAGATGGACCTAAAACTATTTCTTTCCACTACTCTGCATCGGATTGCATTAAATTACAAGCAGACATCAACAACATCTCTGTTTGGTGTAAAGATAATAAATGTCGTTGAACATCGATAATGCCAAAACAATTTCATTTTCCAAAAAGAAGAGGTCTACTATCCACTATGCGTACTCAATCGACGGTGTTACACTCGTTCACGTAGAGCAAAATTAAAGATCTGGGCGTGCTTTTGACTCTTCCTTGATTTTAATCAACATATCAATGATATCAGCGTATTAAAGCATCAAGATGTGGTGGATTCATTAGGCCGACAAATCCAGGCTTCAGGAACGTTATTGGACTCATCTCTATATTCCATAGTTTAGTTCGCCCTACCCTAGGATACTGTTCTAACGGTGTGGGAGTCCTTACTCAGCCTTGTTACTCGGATAAGACAGAGAGAGTGCCAAAGAAAATCATTAACTACATCTTGTTTAAAACTGAACATAGCTAAAGATTCATACACTTATTCCGAACGTTTAAATTCTAGTAAATGTCGAACCTCTTTCCGCCCGTCGTAAAATAGCCCTGCTCAAATTAGGATATAAATGTTTACGCAACGATAATCGATTGTCCTGATCTACTTGCCACAATTCTGTTTCCGTATACCAGGAGTACACCCCGTAATGTCGATCTCTTCGCTCCTCCTTTCACAGAACCTCTTATAGCTATAACTGTCCTTTGAGTTTGGCTGCTAGGGAGTTGAATCTGCTTACTAATTCCATTGACATATTTGAATTAAGTTATATGCAATTCACCACCGAATTAGGTCACTGAGCCATAATCAAATAAGTTAAATAAGATTTAAGTTTATTTTTTCTTTTGTTCTTTTCTCTTTATTTCGGTTAGTTTTCTAATTTAGTTTTAATATGTTTTATATATAAAATTGTATTGCGACCTTTCTGGGAGTTTTCCCGTTGGTCATATGTTAAATAAATAAATAAATAAAAGATGTGCTTGTATACTTTTACTCTTTACCTTTATTTTACTCTTTAGTTACTTTACCTATAGACACTAAACGCATCAGCCGATTAGATTTCTCGAATTAACTACTTTATCCACCACAGATTTCGTTTTCTTAAATTTAGCCTTCATCGCAACAATTTTTCTTCTCAGTATAACCCAAATTGCATACATATTTAATACACCTTCTATTACCCAACCAACCCCAAGGTACTTCAAAATCAATCATTTCTAATCCTGTCGAATTTACGACTTCTGGAAGAAGCGAAACACGCAACAGAGTCTGCGAGTAGGTGCATTTGTACCGAGGGAAACGTCGCCCAATAAAACTCACATAATTTATACCCCAGCATCCCTTCGGATTCGCCCACGACCGGCCGTCTGATGTCAAAATTTACGATTCCAAGTCACCGCACGAACGTACGAATGTCTTCTCTTCCTTCTCCTTCTTCTATACGAGTTCAAAAAAACATCATTCATCGATCGGACAAACATAATACATATCCACCTCCGCGGGAAGAAGGGTAGAAAAGTATTGGACGACTCGTCTGTGTAAGCATATATAACAAAAACAAATGTGACCAAGCGAGCCGTCTAAGATTGCTTGTGCAGCGCCGATATTAGTTTGATGTCGGTGCAGCGCGACGCCTCCTTTACGACTCAATTCCTGCCCTAGGTACACAAGAACCGAAGTCGTCCCGGAACCGTGTACTCTGGCGTTGCAACATGTGTGTACTTCTGCATACAAATATGGGTATTTGGAGTGCTGTCGGTACTTTTGTTTGTCTCAAACATTTTACCGCATATTTACTTTATAGATTATTTGCCTGCGGCGTTCGGAATAAATCTCGATTTAGGTCTTCATGAGAATTAGTTAGGGATAAATATGAAAAAAGGCGAACGAACCTCATGAATGTTTACTATGGACCAAATAATTTTATGAGCAAGTTCTAGTTAACGTGTGAAGATTTATTTGGGATCTCAATAACATAAGATAAATTAACATTAACAGTTTTTACCACAAATAAGAACTATAAATGGAGGTTATATTCCAGCGGAATGTAAAGACTCGTACACACCAGACGGTATGCACAACTATAATGTGTAATTAAATAAAGTGTACTAAAATTTACCCCAAAAGTAGGAGGCAACTGGACTATCTCCAATTTTTTAAGTAAATTTACACTTATGAGAACACTAGTTAAACCCACGATACAATCAACACTGATTTGGGATTGTATTCAATTAGTTAGCAAGAAAGAGATCACCTCTTCATATATAGGCTGCTCAGAACCTATTCTAGTAGTACCTAAAAACACAGCCCGAGAGCAGGTAAGAAAGAAGCAGTCAAAGAAAAACAAAAAGAACACTGGAACAATACAATCAAACTCGTGGAAAGACCTATACTAAGGAACCATCAAAAAAGAACTACTGCAGCTCAGTAGGAATCTTCTTCTAATCGTGACAGATTCCTTAACAGGATACTGTATATTGAAAGAACACCTACAGAGAATTGTGATCAACACTGGAGATCCCAATACCAACTGCAGACTGTTTAATAGGAGGACAGAGAACGAAATCCGTATTTCGATATTTGAAAGTGGTGGAATAGGAAAATGGTGGATGCGAAAACTGCGTGGTGTCACCCCGTGGGACGACAACTATCTCTAGATGAATAGACGACGAAATACTACGTCGTGTCACCCAGGGGACGACTACGATCTATAGCTAAACAGGAAGCGGACTCCAGGTTGTGTCACCCCTAAGAATGACAACAGTCTCTAGTTATGCAGAAAGCGGAAGACTATGTCACCCAAGGAACAACCACGGTCTATAACTAGACGAGAAGAGAATGGCGGGCTTCTGCTTTTATTGTGTCAAACGGGCCGTTCTTAAATAGTCTCACGTTTATCCCGACACAGCAGTATGGGTGGGGAATCAAGCGTGCGTGCAATAAAGGTGTGGCGCGGTGGAAGGCGATGGCATGAACTGATTTTTATGCGGACATCACCAAAACAATAAAACAAATAAATAAACAAAAGCAACTAATCATGTTGAAATGAATCGTCAAATCATTCAAAAAAAAATTAGTTTTATCCAAAAATAAATTACTGAATTAAAATAAACCCCGAAATTGGTTTCAAAAGGTAACAACGCGTTACAAGTGTACGCTTGCCACCTTGGGTTTGTCATTTTTCCTTACTTTGCAGTTTGGTTTCTGCCGTTCGCTCGATTTGGCTACCTGTACCTTCTGAGAGAAACCCCAGAGCAGATTGTTTTTCATCCAAGCTCAATGAAAGTTGCTTTTTAACGACGATACTCGTCCTTCTTTCTCGTCCTTGCTTAGGACAGGCACGGACGTAATTTTGCTGTTCACAGACAAAACATTAGCTTTGCAATCATATATGCGACAAGTAAAAGTTATATTTATACGCATAAATTATAGATGTTACCTACCATGCATTAGATTAGATTAGTGGCCTACAGACCCGTTTCACTGCAACCTTCTCAGATCTATTGTAATTCCCTTTTTCCTGGAAGACGCTCTCTACTTTTCCCTTTTTAATTAGGCATATCATCTTTCAGAGCGGCTTCTTTGTGTAGCTACTAGCTGTGGGGATTTCCATGTCCCTTACTAGAAACCTTATCCTCGCCAATCCGTCACATTGGCACAGCACATGAACTGCTGTTTCTTCCTCCTTTTGGCAGAATCTGCAAATAACATCATCTATATTGCACATATGCCTATTAGTCTACAGTGACCAGTCAGAAGACTTACTATTATTTTGACAGTGTTCCTATCTTTACCCAGTAGATTTGTAGTAAATTTTCAGTAAACTCTTTTGCCTATCTCGGTCCCGGTGACTTTTGTCGCCACTCTTTGGACTGACCTTTCATTGATGGATTTTTTTTTTAATTTGCGATTTGGTAATGCCGAAAGAAGGGCCAGCTCCCACGAATGACCTTGACGGACTTCGCCTAGCCAGCTCGTCCCCCGTCTCGTTTCCTTTCACGCCCGAGTGGCTAAGAACCCAAGTCAATGTTGATTCTCTTTGGGTGCCCACCTCATTTAGAGCGCTTACGCAATGCCAAATCAGCTTTAAGTCCGCCATTACGGAACTAATCGCTTTAAGTGTGGACTGAGTGTCAGAGAAGATCAATCAATCTTTCTATTTGCAACAACCTCAGGTTGGAATACCGTTGTGTCTTTGCTGAAGCTTACCGAAAGAGCTTTTTAGAGTTGTTTTGAGTCCAGCTTCGTTTTAGAGCCGTCTGTATACCAGTTTGAGTCCGCTCTTATTGGAGTGCGTGTCTCCCAGTCCTTTTTATCTGGTATTACAACCTGATATTTTCTATACAGGTTGAATTTTTGATCAATCACTTTATACATCACATGGCATCCCCAAAAGAGACGCCTCTTTAAGTTCATCTAATAGTTTTTGCCGCGCAATTTACTGATCGGTGCTTGACTACGCATAAGTCTATGTGCTGTAGATCTGGCAATTGCTTGCATGTAGATATGTAGCGGTGGCAGGTTAACCATGCATTACATAGTCTTCTATATTATCGAATATATTTTTTCTTTTACAATTTTGCACTTGCAGAAATGTGTTGAAACAAATGGCATTAAATTCAAAATTACGCGAATTACTACATTAATTTTTGTTATTAATTTGTTTTTCCTTGTTTTAATAACATCTATCTCTCTTTAGGTCGTTGACTTCGCTAGTGCAGTTTAGTAGTGTAAATGAAAAAACGCAATATACTAAACTACTACAGCAAAGTATTCAGTTCAAACACGAATACTTACTCTTTACCAAGAGATGTACGTGCTTACAAATCGAGAACGAATAATAATAGTAACAATAATAATTACAACATGAAGAATACGTTCCTCTGTCTACGACTTTGTAGATTGTTCTAGTTTCTCATAGTCAGTTTTCTTTTTACTTCATTTTTTCTTTATTAAATGGCAAAATCGAATAGAAACGCGATAGAGGAAAAACGTGCCAGTCCTTTCCTTGATAGATATCTGCAGGAAGCACACTCCTGCTAACACACACACTCATACAAAATATGAATTTATATGAGTGTGTATACCTTCCTATCCCTTCCAAGCGTCTTTCCGCGATCCTTTATTAAAAACAAAAGAAAACTTTGTCGTCTCTGTACTGAGATGTGGATGCGCACGCGCGCATCTCCTCCGAAGATAGAGTAATTAAAGTTGCGCTGGCTTCGCTTTTGTAGGCGATAAATAATTGCCGGGCGTTGCGAGTCAGTTCCTCTCCCCTGTTTATAATAGATACGTAAAGGATAGTTCGCGCATCAAAAGAAAATTATTTAATATTTGCCCGGAGATATTTCCAGCTGTAAATTAAAATTTTCCCTCGCGCGGCTCTCGGATGAGGCACCTCGGGAATTCATAGTTTTAAAAGAGGTTTTCGTAATTAAACAAGACTGGATCGTTGCCTTGGAAAATTCAGCGCTTTTTCTCGTCTCCAGGTTTTTCTTTAGGATGCTCCGTTTTCGCGATGGTGACTTTAAAAACCAGCTAGATTTTTGAATACTCATTTATTCTACTTGATTATCCAAATTTACTACTTAAAAGTTTGATGACTTTTATTTCCTTATTTTGCTCTTTTTAGATAAACCTCATTAATATGTCGAGATTGTTGGAATAATCATCACCCTTCGTTAGCCCAACATTCATTTAACGAGCTTCAAAGATAACATTGCCATATTTTAATGAAAATAAAAACGAATTCCGCCATTTTACTTGCCATGTAAAAAATTGAGAATTGTCTTTTTTTAAGTACTTTCACACTTATTCAACTCGAGCTGCCTAATTAAAAATGGTACAATATTGTCCTGCATCCACCCCTGGATACTATAACAAGTTTCAATCTGCTGAAGCAACTTAGATAGTTATCAGCATCTGAACAGCTCAATAGTGGCACATAGCTATATAAAGCTTTGCTAACATTCATCTTATACACTACAGTGGTAAGATCCATGTTAATCTGTGCCTGTCTGATTTGGTGGACCAATACTACGGACTAGCTTACCTGTGCATCACTGGAGCAGCAAAAACCTCCAACAGCTTCTATGGAAACCATGTTAAATCTACCGCCTTTGGATATTTACATTAAGGGAGAAGCAAGAGTGAGAGCATATAGATTGAAATATGGTGGAAACTGTAGAACCCAAAATGCCTCTGGGCATGTCAAAATAACAACAGAAATCACTCTATCCTTGAAATGGGCACTGATACAATTGAGGCTTATTCCTTCGAGAAACCCCTCAAGCTTATCTTGGACTTGAATGGGTAAAGGGCAAAGTAGAAACCAGGAAGTCAGAACCAAAACTAATATGCAGATGGGTCAAAAGGAATCAGAGATTCTGGAGCTGTTATATATGGGCCAACCCTATCATTGCAACAGTATAGCTTTATGACAAAGGGGTAAATAATACACTGTTTGCAAATAAAAACCCATCACCCGCGATTTTTTTTTAATATTTTCCAAAATTTGTTTATATAAATTGTATATTTCCAAAGATCAGTTCAAACAATGTTTATCATATTGCTTCGGTTTGGTTAATTTTCGAGTATTTGTGAGAGTCAGTTGTGTTTTCGGAAACAGTTATTATGGTGCAATATTTGCGATGTAGATGTAAAAAAAAAATACAAAATGCATTTGTTGCCGTTTTCTAGATAACAACGTCCATCTTACAAACAATTAACCCCTCCTGAGCTACATAATGGCAGTACTTCTTCTTCGGCCCGGATAGTTAATCGAAATCACCACTATACAACGGTGTTTAAATCCATGGATGGCAAGTCAATGTACAGCAGCTAGACTAGGTTCAGGCGCACGTAGGAGAACCATCCTCACGAAGATTTTCTTTTGAAACGTTTGGTTGGGCGGCATTGATTCAAGTCGGTAACAATTTTAGCGCAACAGTGCAGGAATGTTGTTGGTTGTAAAACATCATTATGTGTAATTTACCGAACTTATGAATAGTTCGCATGGGGTTCTGTGGCTATCGGCCTATATTTCTTTTTTTCAAGCAACATCACCCAAATCCTCCATAGGTATAATCGATTAGGTCGATCAGTACACTGATGATCCTTGGTAAGGTGAAACACATGTGTATGCTACTATGTGACTGGTACATACTTTTAATTTCACCTAATTGAATACAATGCCTAGAAATCTTATAAAATACCCAAGCGATTTGGCAAAGTTTGAAATGCAACAATTTTTGCACTCTATTACATATTTGACCTAGATTTTGTGTGGATGACATTACACATAATGCCAGTTCTTCATCTAGAAAAGTAAAAAATGTAAGTGGTTTGAATAAATACAATGGCTAGGCAATGCTCATAAGGGAAAATCGGAAATGAAAGAACTAAAGATTTCGTTTCTACGACTAGAGTGAGGCTGCTTGTAGTAGGCTGCTTGTTAAAAGCTATGAATAAACATGGAAAATAATATTAATGAAAAGTTTTGAATATTTATTTATTAAACTTACATACTTTTTGAAGCTACTTGTTACAGCCAGTATTAACAGCATTTACGCTCAACTTTCTCTAAGATTTCGAATCGTTAATATTTGGAAATTTTTTAAAGTTTCATTGTCATTTCTATTGCAACATTTGGGGTTATTGGGTTGTCAGTATAGGTCGTAGATGAACTTCATGTTTAGAAGAAAGAGGAAGAATCCAAACTCTTCGACAAGAAACCTATTCGAATCGAGAAATCGCCAGAAAAATCGAACTAAAGACGTGACTAGTTAACGCTTACCTGCAAAACAGGAAAACTATGGCAATAATCGGAGAGGTCGCACGGCTGCAGCATCAAAGGAGCGTCGTGCCATCCAAACCACCAGATCCATCCAAATTAGGATCTGGTGGTTTCCAATATTATTTTCACAATTTGAGGTTGGCAGAAAGATTTGTATCATGTCGTCATAGCCGAGCTGGATTAGTAACGATTTGGGGTGCGATTTCAAGTCGAGCAGCATCTGTACCAGAAATTTTAAAAGAAAGACAGGCTGTTGAAAAGTACCTGGGATTGCTCCAGAGGCAAATCGCTAATATTGCCTTGGTGTTTTCTCTATGAAGAATGGACATTTCAACTTGATAATGCGCCAATTTACACAGCAGAGATAATCAACACATAGATAAACTACAACAATATCGATATTCTTAAGTGGGCTGTCTTTTTTCGAGACTTGAATATTATAGAAAACTTATGAGACTGGATGACGAGACAAGTTTACAGCGAAGGAAAACAGTTTAACACTAGAGAAGAATTGATGTTAGCCATAAGAACCATTTGGGAAGCCATTCCAATGAATTTGTTAGATAATTTACTTAATTTGTTGCGTTGTCCCATTTTAGCAGTTATTGAGAAACTAGGAGGTGTTACTCGATAATAAAATAAAAGATACTTGCTTTATTTCCATTTCTTGTGGTCTTTTTAGGATGAGAATAATCAACTGTCGCTTTGAGAATTACTATCAAAATTGAAAAATCTCAGGAATTTGTTTTTGACATTTTCAAGACAAACTGGTGTGTAGATTTGTTCTAGGGACCTGTTTTAACTATTTTTATAGTCATTCTAACTAAAACGCCAGTTTTTCAACAAAATGGCGTCAAATATGAGATTAGAGTGATCAAGTGTAGGACACGGTGTAATAGAACGCTCCTCATTCAAAGAGATGACCACTAAAGAGTACTAAAAAGGAACGGTAGATACTTCTCACCCTATACAAGTACAATAACTCCCATTACTTATCGTAAGATAATACCTCCCAGCCTTCCCTTGCAAAATCGATCAAAGCAACCTCGTTTACTGAACGAAACTACTCCGGAGACGCCAGAGAATATCAAAAATATTTATGTCGGCGCATATGAACCAACATTTAACGTCGCCACCATAAACTCTCTGAATGGCGATTGATGACGATAAAGTATAGTCAGTTCAGGTGTCATTGTTGCGTACATTTAGCGTTAAATTACGTCTAGTAACTCACGACGACGTGCGTGTAGGAGCCGCCGGCAAGGTTCCATTGATATCGTGCGCCCCTATCCGGCAAGTGAGTGATCGACGGCAAAAGAAACCAATAGGAACGCTAGGTGAACGCGGTCGTAGAATGGCGAAGGCGAACAACTTCTAATATCTATGCTGTCAACTCGAAGTCGTCGTAGCGTTCGCTGTTGGCTTTAAACGGAATACAATGCGGGCATTGGGGGTAATATATCAATGTACAGTGTGTTTATATATACGATATATATCAACATCAATTCAATGAAAGGTTTTCTTTAAAATTACATATTATCAGAATTTATTTTCTGACATTTTTAGGGTGACATAGATGCATTTATCGAACTTTAACAGGTCAGTATATATATATATATATATATCAGTAAATATAATCAAATCGGTTTTTTTTGTAGGCACTTAAAAAGGACGTTTTCACATATTACTAATCATAAATGTATACTGAATTCCTCATTAAGTCATGAATAAAATAGATTCAGATGCGAAATGAAGATATGAGACTAAAGTAAACCAGAAATCAATAACCGCCAAGATTGAAAAATACAACTAAAATTTGCATGGTCACACAGTAGGGATGGAAAACAAGGCATTTTATTAAAAGGATGTTTGGAATAAGTCGATAAGAAAAAAAAGGAATTGATGAACCTGGAAGAAATGGAATGATTGAATAAAAGGAATATAGGGCAAAAATAGGAACACTATTAGAAATAAACCAGATAATTTTTTTTTTTATTGTGTAGTTGTAATGAAAATTATTATTGTATTTATCAGTTAAATCAAAACAAATGATAGCAAGGGAAATAGTCGAGGTGATTAAATGGCTCAACAGTAATAAAAATTTTTGGAAAGGACAGCAATTGAAGGCGATCATTTAGTGCAGCTAACACTTCTTCATCAAAATTTACAATCTATGAGTAATAAGACTAGGGAAATGGAGGTAGGTATTCTTGGACGGAGAATGTTGCGACTTTTTGTGTGTGATCGAACACTAGTTTTGTAGTATTAACATTGAAGTTGTAAATGTTTCTGGTTTTAGTTTATTTTGTCATTTTTCTAGAGCAACTCTAATGCATGGTGGGCTTCCTTTATTTTTCAATGATATGTTACGTAGTGTAGTAATTTTAAGTGTCAGGTATTAGATAGTATAAATAGCTTATCCATGGAGTTGCCGCTGCAAGGTTTTATTGCTTACATTTCAGTATTATCATAATTGTTATATACCGTAGTTGTGTGGGTAGGTTTAATGTTTTCACAAAACAGCTGGATGAAGCGTTATATATTGCCAGTCAATACGATAATTTTCAAATAATAATTTGTGGCGATTTCAACATAAATTTTCTAAAAAGCCGAATGATTTGAGTATGTTTGCAGACTTGATGGAAACCTATAACCTGTCAATAACAATAAAGAAACCAACTGCTTTGAATAAATGCCTTGACAACATATGTTTAAATAAATCAGTTCCGGTTTATGATAGTAAGATTGTATGCAACGGCATTTCAAATCACCACGCGCAAGGGCTTACTATTTCCTCTGTTCCTGAGGAGCCATTAATTGATGACTCTAAGAATTGTAGCGATTATAAACCTCTTATTAACAAAGTTACTGTACGAAATTTTAAGTCCAAAGTATCTAGTGAAAAGGCTTAGTGTTTTGGGGAATTAAGATGCGAATAGTCAGTACAAAAATTTTATGGTGGTGTTCAACTATCCACTATCAAATTAGCTGTCCATTAGTTAAGTATTCAACAAAACAAATTAACAAAAATGGTTGGATTACTAAAGGCATCTGTACTTCCGCTGAGAATCTAAATCAGTTATATAAGTTAGCATTAAATGGTGACAGTTATGTACAAAACTACTATAAAAATTATAAATCTGTTTATAGTAAAGTAATCAAAAATGCTAAATTGTTACATAATAATTGGATTATGAGAAGTACAGAAAATAAAGCGAAATTAGCTTGAAGTATTATTATCTTTAATAAGAAAAACGCAGGAAACAATCACAAAATTAAACACGAAGGACGATATATCAGATAACTCATTGGATATTGCTAATTACTTCAATAAGTACTTCAATACCGCAGCAGAAAAAATTGTTACAGATGTTAATGATTTTCGTGTTATTGGTAACTTGCCTCAATCATCAAATACATTTTTCTTGTACCCTGCAACTGAGGTGGAACTAATTAATATCGTGAGAAGCCTTAAGAATACCTACTCATCTGGTAAGTAATGATAATGTTAATACACATTTGTTAAAAGGATGTATACACAGAAAGAAATTTTTAATACTAGAACTACACTACGCCGAGTTCATGAAGGTCCCTCTAAATAGTGTAATTTTTTTAACACTAAGAGTAGTGTTAGTAGTTAGAGGATATTTAATATGCCTTAGTGCAGGGGCCGGCAAACTTTTAAGTCGGAAGAGTCAGTCGCAATTAGAATCTCGATTTCATGAATTTCAAAGAGCCACGAATTGTTATTTTCTGCTTTTACATTCCGGAAGACAATTCCAGGTATCGAAAATTAGTGCCTCAGGCTTGGCCATCTCTTTTAAAACTGTCCACTTATGTTTCGATACCAAAGTACATTTCTGCCTTTTCTAGCTCTTCTAAGCTAATGGTTAGGTTCGTAAATTTCTCCACAAATCTTTGCTAGTAATTGGATTTCAAATGAACCAGCATTGATATCATATGAAGCAAAATTTAGTTCTTTGCTGTTTGCTTTGAGAGGATTCGCAATGAAAGCTAAGGAAGGTTATTTATTTTGTACTGACCAAATCGTGCAACAAAGCCATCCTTCATTGTTTTGATCGTTCTTGTGAAGTAACTGGTATCAATAAAAGCACTGTTTCCATTTCGATAATTTTTTAAGGTTTGGATATATAGTAATGTGTCCATCTCCATATAAGAAGCAATTTATTTTCAAAACAAACTACTTCTTCCAGTAATGAAAATGCAGTATTTCTCTTTCCTTGAAGGTTTAGATATAATTCGTTGAAATGCATTGTAACGTCAGTCATAAAATATAACTTTTGTACCCATTTATCTTCTTTCAATTCAGGATCATGAATGGCCTTATTATTTAGAAACGTAATATGCAAACATGAGGAAAAATGCTCTAAAACAATGAGGAAAAATGCTCGTACGTTGTTGTGCATAATTAAGTCAGAGTAGTGGTTACCCATGTCATCTAATAATTCTTTAAATTGGCGATGATAGAGGGCTTTAGCTAAGGTAATTTTAATAACCAAGTTCATAACGTCAACTATTTCTTATGGAAGGGATTGTGCACAAAGCGCTTCCTGGTAAATTATGCAATGAAAAAAAGGATTTCATGTCCAATTTTACTTTTTAAAATTGAAATGAATCCTTTGTTTATTCCAGTCATGCTATTTGCTCCATCAGTTGTAATGGAAACAATCGTATTTACATTAATGTCTAATAGCAGCAATCCTAATAATTCTTCCTTAGGGCCTTGAGGTGAGACAAATTGTACAAATAGTGCCACTTGTGCTGTGTCTTTTGACACACTCAGCAATTGATGAAGACTCATCTACAGCAATTGATGTTGCCGAACTCAGTTTGATGTCCTTCAACCGTTGTGTCATATCTAAAGTCATTTTACCAGTCCGATCTTGTACTGTTTTAGCAGATAGTGGAATATCTTTGATTTTTTTACAATTTTAGTTTTGTTTTTAAAATCACTGAACAGATCCTCAGACGCTTTTATAAAACATTGCTTAATATAATCACCGTCTATGAATGGTTTTCTTCGTTTAGCTATTCGAAAGAAATTTTGAAGCTAGCCATATTTACGCTGTTCGTGGATTGTGTGCAATTATGTAACAAGGAACTTGACATTTAAGTTATTTAAATTTAAAATTGAATAAACTTATTTCTGTCTAAAAGCTCAGCTTTTAGTTATTTTTTTTAGGGAAACTTAAAGAGCCGCAGTTGTCCTTTGAAAGAGCCGCATGCGGCTCCGACCGCGTTTGCGACCGGCCTTATTAAATATAGAATACCACTACTAGTGCGAATTTACTGCTTCATAGTGTTATTAATCTTTAGGTGTAGATCGCAAGGCCACTAATAGTGTGCATTAAACAACATCAATAGTGATTGTTAACTCTAGAAAGAGGTAATTTTCTCTGTTAAATGTTTTATCAATACTACTGCAACGGAAGGAACGTAAATTAAGTTCCTTATTCTCTAATAAATAAAGCAACGACCGTGTTTGTTAGGATAAAACGTAATTACTCCGACATAAAATAATCCTATACATATACAGTACTTATATAGTATAAAAATAAACTCAAATATTGAAATTAAACGAATCGACAAAACACGAAAGTGTTTTTGAACATGTTGAGCATCTTATCATCCTTGCTATCAGGTGTTCTTCTACTAACGATGCAGTAACTCAACACTGCGGCACTTTATTAATCCGAAAATTGATAAGAAGCTCGACCTATTTACTTTCTCCCTTTCTGATGGTATCCTCCTATAATACAATTCTAAATAAATGTATTGTTTATAATATATAGACAATCACTTACCTTTTATTTTACTGCAGCATGTATGTAATACATAACCTAACTAGAATAGCGTATTGGCGGCTGATGTACCTACATATCTACGTATGTGGGTATGCATTGCATACAAGACCCACGTTTTGTCCACTGAAGCACTGAACACTAAACCGTTACAACTATTCTGGCCAATCAAAACGCATCGTAACTGATCATGTGTTATTACAGCGCGCGAAATACAATACGCACTCCAAAGACTTAACTATTGTTACACTGATAGAGTATATACTTTACTCCGCCAGTGTTGAATTGCACTAAGTAGCCTGTTAGTGTAATTATTTCACACTAAATTCTTTTTAGTGTAATTATGTACACTAGTTTTTCTTAGTGTTAAATCAAAGTGTACAAATACACTACAATTTTAACTCTATATGATCAACCTTAACACTAAGAACATTAACACTAGCGCTATTTCTTACTGTGTAGAGGAAATTGCAGCTCCTTTGGCAAAGATAATAAAATAACTCTTTCTCTGAAGCTGTTTTCATTGACGTATTAAAAATTGCAAAAATTATCGACCTATATCTTTATTAAGTGTTTCTTCTAAATTAATTGAAAAATTAGTAGCAGCCAGACTGGTAAAGTTCTTGGATAAAGAAAACTTACTAAACGACAATCAATTGCCTCCGTTGTATTGAAATTTCTAGACGAATTTTATAGGAATCTAGACATAAAAAATGCATATATTGGATGTTTTGTTGACCTGAGTAAGGCTTTTGACTTGGTTGACCATAAGGTCTTATTACAAAAATTAGAATATTATGGTATAAGAGGCATTGCGTATGAATGGTTTGCAAGCTATTTACATAATAGGATGCATTATGTCGAAATAAATAAGGTGAAATGAGAAGATTTATTACTGGAACGAGGCGTGGCACAAGGAAGGGTTTTAGGTCCGCTCCTGTACATACTATATATAAATGATATGTTGCTAAAAAAATGCTCGCGGATGACACATCTTTCCTTGTAAGTACTAAAAATGAAGACATTGCAACGAGGTCTACTGCCTCAATATACAAGCTATATTCTTATTTCAATGTTAATCGACTGCATCCAAATAGCAAAAAAACTGTATTTGCAGAATTCCAAACTATCAACAGCTATCGGAATTCCTCACATTACGTTACTGTTGATGGGGGTAGTATTCTAACTAACTACAGGCATATTCCCATAAATTCCTGGGGCTTACCATAGATTCGCGCTGCAGTTGGAAATACATATAGATTCGCTACGAATAGATTGAATACCGTTTGTTTTATGCTATCGAGGTTGAGGCAGGAGCTAAGCATTGATGTTTTAAAAATATTTTATTACGCGCATTTCCATTCCTTAATATCTTATGGTCTTGCCATCCGGGTGCTTCATCGGATGTTATAGTTGTTTTTAAAATACGAATGAGAGCTTCGACACAATGGCTTCACAAGCATGGCTACAGACAGGCAACTTATTTGTTGAAACTGAGGGATATATAGCTGCTATCCAAGATCAGGTAATAGCGACGAAGGCCTACAAAAAAAGAATCCTTGGAATTAACATGGAGAACATCAAATGCCGTATGTGTGATGATAAAGAAGAGACACTGGATCACCTCATGGCGGGATGCTCTGTGATGGCACCTAAACAATACCTCGACAGGCACAACAGAGTTGCGGCAATCATTCATCAAAAATTGAATATAAAATATCTTGATCTAGAAGACAAAACACCCTATTATACGTATGATCCCCCCCAAGTATGCGAGAATGTGAACGCTCGGTTATATTAGAACAGAAAAATCATCACTGATCGACCGATCCCGAATAACATCCCGGATATAATTTTAACCCTTAAGAAAGAAAAAGTGACATATATTATTAATATTGCAGTCCCTCTAGTATCCAACACCGATAAAACATATCGAGAAAAAATAAATAAATATTTATCATTGGCAGAGGAAATCAAGACCATGTGGGCCATGGATAGAGTAACCGTAGTACCTATTATTATAGGAACAAGAGGGGAAATACTAAGACGGTTGCATAAGTCATTAAAAATGCAGATACAGAGATCGGAACTGCTTGATTTATGCAGCATGCTCCGGCGAACCTTGGGTGAGCAGAACAGGCATTTTGTTTTCATACCGATGCAAGACCAAGTAAATAATTAAACTTGTGAAACTGTGAAATAATAATAATAACAATAATAATATTATTGACACCCTGTATATATGATTCTGCTTTGGACAGACCAAAGAGGCTGAGTTGGAGCATTTAAGAACAATAGCGCCATGTACAATTATTATTAGACGTTCAAAATTTTCACAAATTTTAACTGTAACGAAATACATGCTGCTCGTATTATTACGTGCAGTATATTACGTATGCTATACTGCCAGTAATATTACAATAGACTATAATTTTACAGTGATAATTCTGACTAACAAAGTTGCCGATGATTATCACTGTAAGTTTTTCTCACAGTGTATATATTTATAACACAATTGGAAGAAATTCCTTTGCAAATAAAGGATTATTATACTAACCGTATACTTTTTTTTAACTAACTTAATATGGTGAGCAATATACCAGGATTATCTAAATGTAAATATAAAATATTGTAGTTCCTATATTGTATTTGTCAATCTAGATATACCCTAGAAAGATTCGTCCAATATTTGAAAGGATAGCGCTCTGTTTGCGTTTCAATTAGTTTACCGTTAAAAAGACATGTTGTTTCCTAATTTTCGTTATTGATTTTTCGATAATGACACGATCTTCTGTACATACACACTCTCTATATAAACTGTTCTAAAATGCCCCGAAACTTGCGCAGTCCTATATCGATTTCCGCGAGATGTGCTTCCTAACGTTTCTCCTCCTTTACCTACAACTGTTGCGCCTTTGTTACGGCGGTTTTATAGAGTTTTCCGACATGACAGAGAACCTGGCCAGTATATGGAGCAACAGAGGTAAGGATGCCCCAGAAGGATTAACTTTTCTTCTTTAAAATTCCCACCTCATATCCTCAAGTATACAATTTATCCACTGCGATGCTAGTTCCAGTTCCGACTACGTTACAAACTAAGTGCGTCGTTTCCGGCGAACAGATAGAAGGTATTTGCAAAACTAGCGCCCAATGTTTATTGTCTGGAGGCGTACCCAGGGGCGGCTGCGGACTGTTATCAACCTGTTGCACGTGTAAGTCATATATCTTATTGTTATATGAGAACGTGAAGGCTATTCTTTAATCTTCCCGTCTTTATTTACTCTAGATGGTGGAACTCGCGCTACCAACTCGAAGATCTCTTATTTCTCAAGCAGTGACGTGCAACTTATAGAGTCTCCCATACGTTTCAACGTAATTAGAATGAATCGAAACGTTTGCCAATTAAGGTAAATCAAATGTTAATTTGTTATTGGATAATTATAGTAATTAACAAATTTTAGATTGGATTTTATAGAATTTAAACTAAGTCCGACTATCAGTACTACTACCGATGGTGTGACTTCGCCCGCAGAGTGCTCCGAAGATAAATTTTATGTGGTGCCAGGACCACATATACCTCAAATTTGCGGTGAGAACAGTGGACAACATAGTAAGTTTAATCTGATGATATCTGTACGTCATAATTTTATACTTTCTGATTAGCAATCTAACAAAACACTAGTGTTGAAAGGTTATTTTCTACATCAAGCAATAGGTGCAATTTTACAAGTATTCTCATCATCTTAAAATCCATCTTTTTCATTTCTTCAACAGATATGTCTCCTTAACAAGAGTATTACTTCCTAATTTGAAATAAGCTTGACACATTAGTACCCCCTGAGCGTTACAATCCTCGCTTTGCTTTTGTGTCAAAACTCACTTAAAATTTCGACAATTTTCAGATTTTTTGTAATTTACATCGTTATCATAAAAAATACGGAAGGCATCCTATACATCTAATGTTTAGAACTTAAGGGGTTTCGACTAATGCGGGGAACCGTGAGTTCGAATACTATTCTGGTCAATTACAATAATCTTTTTTTTTTTACCGGGGCCTGGCTGTAATGATGATTTGTAGGGAGACTTGTCCCTGCGGAGGTGCCGCATTTTCAACAAATTGCTACCCCGCAAAAATTCTAACTAAAACAGTTGAGAGTTTTCTGACCTCATGCAACTAACCGCCACGCCCATGTGTAATATATAAATATAATCTTCTGAAAACAGCATTCACATTTTCTCTAACAAGCTTAATCTATTTTTATTAGTACTTTGTTATAATTTATTCTGATTCTATTCATTCTTAGAATAGGCTCAGGAATCTTCAACTGTGATAGTGTGTTCCTCTCACTGGAATTACGCTTATAGCCCGTATGGTTTTTGTATTGATGTAAATCTGAATATGTTCGAAAATACTCAATATTTCAAATGATATATAACAAATGTGCAAATGATTGACTAAATAAATGTCAAAAAGTTAAGAACATCAATAAAATCTAATATTTTATACCAGCCAAAATCGAATCTTTTTTCATCAAAAATACCTTAGTACCTAATGTACCTTAGTTTGGATTAATATTATATAATATATATTATATTAAATTTGCTTTAAATAAAAATACCCGGTGTTTTAGTTTATTTGTGTGGACACGCATGAATTTAAAATTGTTGAATTTAAAACTTTTGGCTTTTAGCGGAAAATGCAAGCATCCACATTCGAGTTGGCTGCTGTTTTACGCGAAGGTATTTTAGTTTTATGCATGTTCCCACGTGCATAAATCTCAGATACACAAACTATAATAAAGATAAATATTTTCGTGCCAGATTAAAAGAATTTCGGGGACAATTGGAATCTTTTCAGTTAATGTTGCATTAATTATAAGCCAAGACAATTTACAGAAGTATATAGTGTTTGAAGGTTTTAAAACTGATATACCTACACGGGAAAAACGATCTTGTTGTTTTCAACCATTTTTCATGCTTTTGGTTACAGTTAAATATTTCTGTACTCAATCAAACAAATAATTTGGTTAGTAGTATTATTTGAAGCTAGCGCAGTATCTATTAATTTAACTAAATATTTACAGGGAAACAAAAATAAATGTAGCATTTATACACAAACTATAATAAAGATAAATATTTTCGTGCAAGATTAAAAGAATTTCAGGGACAATTGGAATCTTTTCAGTTAATGTTGCATTACTTATAAGCCAAGACAATTTACAGAAGTATATAGTGTTTGAAGGTTTTAAAACTGATATACACGGGAAAAACGATCTTGTTGTTTTCAACCATTTTTCATGCATTTGGTTACAGTTAAATATTTCTATATTCAATCAAACAAATAATTTGATTAGTAGATTTATTTGAAGCTAGCGCAGTATTTATTAATTTAACTAAATATTCACATGGAAACAACAATAAATGTAGCATTTTATTTCCGTATAACAGTTTTCTCCCCATTGTCGCATAGATGGCGCATCTCCTATTTGATTCCAGTAACATATAATATTTCGCCCAGAATAGGCTGAAAACTTGATCGTAACATACTAATCTGGTTTATTTATTAGAACAACACCTGAAAGGGGTAATCGCCATTCAAACGGACTTCTTTAACGGCACACTAGAGTGCTAGGATGGTAACTGCGACCAACTCCCCAATACTACTAGGATTTACAACATTCTAACGGCAAATCCCTCCTTAGTGCATGGGGTTTTGGAGATAATTCACTTTCATTTCGATTAAAAATGATCACGGCATTTCGTTGTATTTACGCTTAAGTCTAAAATGAATAAATGTTATAAGAAAAGGAAAAACCTCTTGAATCAAAATGTTTCAATCGGTTTTCTGCCAATCTGGATAGTTTTCAAGTTCAAAATAAGGAGGACTTGAATCAACTATCAATATCTTTCACTTAAAAGAATAAACTGTTTCAACGAAAAATATATTATTTCCGAAGAAACGTGTGAATTTAAAATTATAATACTTTTCAAAAAAACACCAAATCATGTTGGCCATATAGAAAACGCAAAAAGCTTTGGTTTAATGCAATTCATTTTAAATGAAAAGGATATTTCTCTCAGTGTGCATTCATGATATTGACAGTGTAAACCTAAATTATTATACAGTGTGGTCCACTAAATGTGCAATAAATGAGAATTTTTCTTTATTAGTGGCGCTATTCTAAAATAAATACTGCCAAACGTTTGTGCATGCTTGACACCACACACTTGGACTGTCTTAAAGTCGATGAGCTTACAGAGCATACCAAGAACTGTGAAAATCATTGAAGAGTAAAGTAGCCTCATTTCGAGGAATACAGCAAAGTTTATTTAAAATTAGTTATAATAAAAGGGCAAAAAACTCAATTAAAACGTTTAAATGTAATTACTGGCTAACATGTTTCGGCCGAATAGCCATCTTATTAGGTATTATCACTAGACATTACGCAATTTGGACATAACCATGTATATTAAAATTAGTTGTTTAGAATCAAAAAATGCACCCAAAAAAATCGTCAAATTTGTATTAAACTCCTGTACAATAAGTGTTTTTCGTTATATATATTTATTGTTATTTTTTTAAATTAAGAACAAGAAGATCTCTTTTCAACAATTTCTTTCATATTCCATCAAATTTGTAAACTGTATTTAGGAATACTTTTTCATAAGCGATCACAAATTTCATATCTGTTGCAAATTTGAATCTTTTGAAATGAATCTATTATCAGAAATAGGTTTTCTATGCACATCTATTTCTAATTTATTTATACTTCTTATTACTAACATGTAGAAGAAAGAAAGAAACCATGTTGTTTGCTTCTTCTTCATGCGTAAATTTATTAAAAGAAAATTTTCAATTTGGGTGTCTAAGAAAATCAGTGACTGAGCATTTACTCCCCAAAACACAAAAAATGTTATCCGCAAATTTACTCATAAGGAAGTTAGCAATAACTGGAGATACGCTGCTATTCATTGCTGTTCTTTTGGTTTGTTGATAAAAAGTACATACCATTAATTTGGAAGAAAAAATTATTCCACGCAAAAATCAAACTGTTCACTTCAATGTCGACCATATAAGGTTTTTTTTTTTTTAAATAAACTAATATAATATCATCAGCCGGCAGTACGGCTGAGAAGGAAGGGTGCATCATTGCCAATCTTGAAAGTCAAGCAGCAATATGCGGTACCGGTTGTTGGTTGGGTCACCATCCGAACAACACTTTTCAGTGGCTCGGTGTGTTCCGGCACCCTAAGCCAAGGGCCTTCAAGGCCTGTAGTGCTGAGGTATTATTATTATTATTAATATCACCAGATATGCCGGGAAACAGTGAACACAGGTCAAACGGAATTAAAGCTTCACTATCATTAAACTCAATGTTTTTAATCCTCTCAAATACTTAGGAATCATTAATTTATATTTGTTTAATACAAATATTTTATGCTAAATAAGCAAATTATTGGAGATTAATGATATTTGTATGTTTGCAACAAGGTATTTAATTAAATTTATTTCTTTGATGTAAAGAATATTTTTTTTAACTTTTTATTTACATTTTATTTATTTCTTAGTGAATATAACGTTTCTTCAATGTGTAGTTAAAAGTTGGTTATATAATAAACGTGTTAATTATAACCATTAACGTTGTTTCAACCAATAAATAAATAAATAAATAAATTCACGTAAATGTAACCAACTTGTTCTCACTGGGCTTCTACATTTCCATGTCTATGAGAAATTGTGTTGCAAACAGTCAATAAATTTGCTGTAATGCCCTATCAAATGATTTCATCTTAAAGGTATTCAGAATATTATTTTTCTCGTGCGGAAATAAATCGGCCACACAATAACATTTTCCTATTGGAGAAACTGTTGCAGACGTGCTTGAATCTGTTTTGTAATTCATTATAGTCCATTAGCTCTAACACTAACTTCCATTTTTATTTATAAGCAGCCAAAACAAGCAATAAATGATGTAAAAAATAACATTTTAGAAATACTGTTGGCAGGTCGCTCTGACAGTTTGAATAAATAATGATGAGATGACGATATCCGGAATATTTTCTTCTTATGGGTTAACAAAGTTATGCGAAAGCCAATCAAGAGAGTTCTTTTCGACGCCACTAATTTGAATCACTCTTAATTTTGATAAAGATATAAATAGTATAGCGTGTGCTACATGTACTAGGATACGAAACACTATCCCAGTAGCTAATAAAGGTGCAAAAGAACTTTTTACTTACACGAATTTTTTTTTATACTAGCATTTTTAATTGAGCTTAGTAATAACAATAAAATCCATTACTATTATCATTTCAGTTTATGTTGACATGACAAATGAATTGCAGAACGTTACCTTAAACGTAAAATTTACACCAAGAATTGCCAACTTACCCAAATGGAATATCAAAGTGACTCAGTTACAGTGCCCCCGAGAAACAGGAAAAATAGTTTCCATAGAAAGGGGTGTAGCTGAAGATTTTCTGATGATAGGTAAGGTTTTGTTAATTTCCTTGAAACAGGAACTTTCATAATGATGTGTTTTTAGCACCTCAAGGTTGTTTACAATACTTCACTAAGGAATCGGGAAATATTAGAAGCTTGGGCTATGATGGTATTAGTAATTATGCAGCCCGTCAGTATTACGCCATCTGTTTTAGACGGACGAGTCTTTATTGTGGTATAAAGTAATTTATGTTATAAATTATTTTTTTGTGAAATACTAGTAATCATATTTCGGACAGTTTTTCTGTGAACGAGCTTTCTATTCGATACTTTGGTACATGCGACGACTACTTACTGATTCCTGGTTTAGTGATTCGAGATGTGAATAGGGACAAGTTGTGCAGCTATCCAACTAATCCACCCCTTCCTTTTAATATGAAATGTAAGCATTTTTTATAGGAAAAAAATTTTAATGTTCGGACGTTTTGTATTTCAGTTACCACACCTGGGACGCTGCAAATATTTTTTTTTGCAAACGACGTTACAGATGCTATTACTTACAAGGGTTTTAACATAGACTATACTTTGGAAGAATGCAGTAACCTCAATTATTAGTTACTTCAATTACACCTATATATGGATTTCATTGAGATACTCTGTATATAGAATTTATTGGTACATTATTTACTACTAAATAAATAAAATATTCAATGTATGTCAATCCTTTTTAAACCCTTTAAAGGCGGATTTGAGTTTTATGATAGCTATGAAAGTAACCTGTAATTTTTGAAGTGATAACCGCATCAATAAATTTTATTTTTCTATTTCGCATATACAATCAGCACTTTGCGTACCTAACTGTTTTGCCGAAACACAGTGTCAAGAATTCCACTTTATAACACTGTTTTTCCGCTTTGTGACACTGTTTGTGGTGACATTTTATGTCAGGTTCCAATGACTGTTGTATTACTCACACATTTGATGAAACCTGTACTCGTATTACAACAAACGTCATTGTGACACTAGTGTTTTAATATAGGTACTATTTTGCCAAGACCGTTCATTAGAAAATTTACTGACACGCAATGATTGCGTCGTTCTTACTTTTTAACCACATTTCAAAAAAAAAATTAAGATAGCACCAACGATGTATGGATTTAAGAAGTTATTAAAAGATATATAGAATACAGATTTTATGATATTAAGGGATTTATAAATTTTTAGCTTTTATGTCAACGTTTATTTTTAGTTTTATTATTGCGGTGTTGTTTTTATTGTGAAAGAATTGTAATAAGACAAGGTCCATGTTTTTTTTTTTTTTAACTAACGACAAATATATATTATAATATAAATTAGTCATATCGTTATATGTTCTGCATTCGGAAATATAAACATGATTAAGAGTATACTATCAGTAAGGACGAGCTCGCAAAATCCTTTGTTCTTTTGTGGTCCGTTTTCAATGACCTTCAAGCCTAGTTGCCATCTTGTAAAGTTGTTGCTGGATATTTTCAAACGTGTGGGGTAATTTATATTTTAAAGGAAGTGGGAAAATAGATTAGAAAAATCCACAAATTTATGCGTTTTTTATTCTGATTTTATTGCAAATATTTCTGAACAGCTTATAGTAATAAAAAACATGATTCTACTCAATAAAATAATGTTTGATTAAGTACTACATATATTTGCAAGTGTTTATAATTGAGTTCACATTATTTTCTTTTTGTGAAATTAAATCTTTATTTATATATTTTACAGTATAAAATATTCTTCCAGGAATAAATATGTTGTGGTTATTTCTCAAATAAATTAATAAAAATGCGACGACTTCGGTGGAAGGGTTTTATTGTAGACTTTCAAATTTCTGACACCAACACACACCAACCTATAATTAGGGTTCCAGAGCTATGACTCTATCGTTCTGTGTAATACAAAGATCTTGTTATTCGACTAATTCATTTCATGGTTTGTCATCAATAATGTCCGAGGGTGTAAAAGTGGATAGAGTTTCAGACGTACACTAAATAATATCGAGTTGAAGAAATGTCAGGATTAAAATTTATACTAGTAGGATGCAGTTCAGATCAAAATCACATTATCTTAAAAAGTGAACATAAAGTGAATTAAACTAGTTATTGTAATAAATAGCGATACAGTTTAAATGAGTTTCCAGCAAATAAATTGATTTAATGTGACCTAGGAACCTCTGCACAACGACAATAGTTCTTCTTATCCATGTACTTTTTTAATTCTTCTCCTGTTGCAGATAATAGAATAGAAATCCAAAGAAACTGCGACCATCGTTAACATCAGAATTTATCTTGCAAGAGTGAATGGCACAATAGCATGATGTCTTTTTTCACGGTTATCTCACTTAATATAACAAATGTTATGGCCACCGACCTTACCTCTTACACTGCACCTTATCAATGTTCATTAAATGTTTTTAAAACTGCAGAGGTAATTCAAAACTAATAAAATACGTAAAATAAATAAACAAAACAAGTAAATCATGTAGGTTAAACGGATGAGTAAGCTAATTTGTGTAGATATGAATGTAAACAATAATAAACTGCCATATTGGGAAGCTGTTGTTTGAAGAGAAGGTTAGGCTTAGAAATTTAGACCACGATGACACATCCATTGGCCTAACTGCTTAAACTATGCTCTGTGAAATTATTCCTTCGTTGATTACTCTGAGTGTGTCTGTGCGTAGTTATGTTCATAAAATCATTTGAGCGCTTTTGTTGTTGTGTTCTATGCTTATTCATAAAAATATAAGACAAAAAGTCACTATATGTAGAATTGGTTATATTATGAGAACGAAATTAAAGTTCGTCTTCCCTTAAGCTAATTTCTTATTGTTCAAGCTAAAATGTGGTGAACGGGGTTTTTATACTAAATATCTATACTACCATAATTCTAAAAATCTAAACAATTTCATACAACGCGCTTCTAAACCATCTACAAAGGGAACAGCAATTCCTATACTAGGTGGCTCTCATCTAGCATCCCTGCCGTTATAATATTATGGTAATAATAAAACGACACGAATTCCAGATATTTAAACATTGTATCAGCACGTAGATACAATAGCAAGTATTCAATACACTTAATCATAGCACAGAGGCATTCCCGGCATTGTCTACTAGAGGAATAATTTCGAGATCCTCCGTCGACCGGGATAAAAGGGTGTTTTGTCTCTCTGCTTTGTTCGTTCCATCTCATTCTCCCTTTCATATTACGACACATCTATGTATAGATAGGTTGTCTATAGAAAATATCGCGAATGAAATTTAGTTGCTACAACCTACAACGTATTATACTAGTTTTCTTGATGCAATATCAAAAAAAAAAAGAAAAACATGATAAAACAATAAAGAAACACGGAAGCGTTGGCTGGTGCAGAATCCAATGATTTTCTGGACGATTAAAATAATTGAAGGGCTTATTGTAATAACGTGATATGCCACAAAAAAAAAAGAGTTATCAAGCTTTGAAGTTTTAGAAAAATGCATAAAACTGACTACTATGTTTTTACAATAACCCCTTCAATTTTTAAAAACTTCTTTTACTATGTCGGCTGTTAAGACCTTTATACAGCGAAATTTAGGAATATCATACTTGCACGCTACATTGATAGTACACAGTAGTAAAGAATTTTCGTACCGTGCATATTTTAGACCACAGTGGTCAGGTCCATGATGACTTATGCATCTCTAGTATGGAGCACGAGTGTTTAGGAATAACATGAACAATGAGGATTACTACTACTACAGCAACGGAAAACGGAATGCCTCCTAGAGCTCCCTCTTCTCCATTTGGTGCGACAGGCAATAATAGGGCATCTCAGATTGTAATAATTAATAATTAAAGTGGTAGATATGCAGGTTTGAGACATAATAATTTTGTAACAATAAGAAAATGTGTCATGGTCTTTCAAGCACAAGCATACGCAATATTGCATTGTTCAAATGAAATCAATCTGAGGGCTTAAAAAAATAAACAGATCTACATTGTAACATACACTTAAAAACCAAAATACCAAAATTTTGTTTGTTTAAGTTAACTAAATATTGAGTTTTTTTTTTCCTCCATGAGCGGGTGTAAAACCCGAGAAAGGCAGCTCGGCCAGAGAGACCTATTGTGCCCCCATGTCCATATTTAGCCCTCTCGCTCAGGTTGCATTCTATCAAAGAAGTTCGCAATCTGGCTGAGAGTTAATTTGTCAACTCTGGGTTCGTCAACCGATACGACCCAAAGTGCTTCTGCCTCGCCCCATCCACTGCCGAGCAGTTGAGAAGAAGGTGAGCAGGAGTTTCCTCCGCCCCCCCCCCACACCTCCTGCACAGGGGAGAGTCCACTAGCCCCATGCGGTGCCTGTGTTTATTTAGTGCGCAGTGCCCAGTTAAGATTCCTGTGAGTAATCTCAATCTGTCCCTGCTCATAAGACTGCTTTGCGGAGTCTTTGCTGATAAGGTTGGAGTCCTAGGGATTTACAGTGTCTAGCGCGGCAAGTCTATCCCAGAGGGAACCATGCTTAGCAGCAAGTTGGGACCTGACAAACGTTTTGATCGCCCCATACGAGATACCACACGTCCGGTTCTAGACCCACGAACGGCACCCGCTGGCGCCCCCAGCTAACGTGTCAGCGATTTATTGCCCTCTGATCCCAGAGTGACTGGCACCCATCTCAATGTAACGTTAAGATGTTCGCCAGCTGTTTCAGTATTCTGTGGCACCCAGTACCACCTCAGAGTCAAATCTGACAGCCCGCAAAAGCTTTGGGGCAGCTTGGCTGTCGAGATGATTTCAATCCTTCCATTTTTGCGTGGGCAGTTTGAGATGCCCACAGCATAATCTGAATGGCAATGATTTCGGCTTGGAAGACGGTGGGGGAGGTCCCTAGGCTGAAAGCTTCCCCGTCCCGCTCGCCCGTCCCTCAGATTCCAATGCCCGTGCCATTACACGTTTTCGAGGCATCTACGAACCAACGGGATATACCTCGATTGGTTTTGCGGATGGTATGCAATTGCAGTTTCTCTGCTGGAGATATCTACCCTGTATCCCCCAGAGAAGCTGAAAACGGGCGAGATCTTATCTGCCTTTACGGACAGGGTACTGTTTGTTCGATGTAGTTGAAGATGAAATATTGAGTTAATGGGCAAACAAATATTTGGTTAATTCAACCACATTATGTACCTATTTGTGTATTTAACCCTTTACGAAATTGTTTGTTGGATTAACTAAATTTTCATGATAAAATTTCTTTGAAATTATTTTGTTGTTCTGAACAACTTGGTCTTTCCGTGTACAATTAGGTGACAATTAGTGCATCCTAAGATACAATCAAGACTGGTTTGGGAATGTATTCGGGAACTGAATAGCCTGATATACAGCAATTTACTATAGAAAATATATAATATAAAAAAAAACTACTTAAAACTTAGGTACAGTTTCAGATTAAAACATTAAAATAAATCGAAAAAATATCTACAGATACAATTAACAATTAGAAAAAGTCAAAGCAAAAAAATAATAGACAAACATTACATATCCTCACTCCTTGTAGTTGGCAGCAATGTTTTACGACTTTTGCATCCAAATTTATATTTATTATTGTGACACCGTCACATTATTTCATTTTAGTTCATTAGCTTAAAAAAGTACTTAAGTATATTTTTCCATTAAAATGGAAAAGATATTAGATTAGGACTGATTTTTATATCACATAAATTAGCAAGTTAAATCCTTTTATAATCTTAAATCAAATAATATTAGTAGAATTGTGTTAAGAGTTATGGGTATGTTTGGTTTGTTTATTTTATAAATCAATCAATCAATCAATCATAGTTAAATTCAGAGTATATAATTTTTGACTTCGAAAGTATCGGCTTATTTCTCAAAATTCCACATGAATATGGTTTTAAAAAAAAAAAATTATTGCATATTATAAGCTGTTGCTATAGTCAACAGCGCACTCTAGTAATGAAAGCACGAAATATTTGCCGTTAATCGATAGCGCAACCTTCACGATTTCTATTAACTACGGCCTCTGCTTGTAGTAATTCTTTTTAACAACATTTATAGGATTTTCCTATTCATTAATAGAGACAGCAGTGCATTTAACACACTGTTAAAATTATAGCAGAAGGTATCTGCTGTTTACCGAGTGGTAATTACTGCTGGTAGTCATGCTAATCAGGTGATTTTGCAATAAATAGATCCATATCTCTATTCTAAACTTTTATAAGTACTCTTATTTTTGCATTTAAACTACTCCTGAATTATATTTGCAAAAATGAACATAACGTTGCGATTATTTTTGCTATTATTAGAACTAAATATTTGAAGAACTGTCGAGAACATATGCCAAATTATGTTTCTATGGTTAATTTAAAGCACGTTTTAAATTAACCATAAAACCTGTACTAAAGCATAACATGAAATTCTTTCAAGAATTATTGAGTGTTTCCGGTGCGAGAAGTACCTGCCCGCATAAATTCGTAAAAATTTGAAAAGCTGAACTTTTTCAGATTCTCAAAAAGTATTGTAGTAATTACGTGAATTAAAAAGCAAACATTCCGTACTTAGTTGAAAGTTTTTGTTTGATATACATTGCCACAATACCATTAGTTGCGTAGTTACATCTTATCCTCCATAAATATGCAAAATAATAATATCAAAAAATCGCCAATTCGACTGATTAAATTAAAAGATAGAACATATTAAAACTTTTAAGAAATATAGCATTTATTCAGATTCATATTATAAAATAACATTTAAATGCGAGAAATTATAATAGTAACATACAATAATAAATACTTTATCTTTATGTACAGAAATATGCTTACAATATTACCTTATATTAACATGTATAATACTAAATATGGAAAACTTATTTGGAAGGTTATCATTTTTGGTCTTAGAATTGGAAATTAGAACAAAGAAGTCTTATATGTTTACATTCTGGTTTTATAGGAATGTTTAGAAGTCATTGCCAAAGGCGAAAAAAAAATGAGGATTTAATGTCTTTATCTTCGGAAATATGTCTAAACTGTACACAGGCTTAAAAATTCATTTGAATCATATTGATTAACAAAATAAATGAAATACTAGTTTGTACAGAGATATTTACAAGTGAACATCGAAGAACCTTCAATTCCTAAAATACGGTCTTCCAACGGCGTATGTACTCATTGGAATACCACTCCCACTCTTGCTGTAAATGTCGTGCTGGTCATAATCGACATCGTAGTATATTCCGCTCTGGTTCTAATAAAAATATAAATTTGAAAATTAAATAAGCTAAATAGAAATCGGAGGAAGCTCGATCCCTTACAGCAATAGACTGCATTACTCCTGCTTTTAGGTCTGGGTACTTGGAAGTTTCTTCCTAACAAGTCAGTCTTGTCCTCTTCCTCACTAGAGCTGGAATTGTCCAACTGTCTTGTACTATGAGTGCCAACAGCCCTAGCGGCCATTTGGGCTTGTAGACCTAAGCGTGGTAGAGGTATGGGTGGCAGGGTACCGTGTACCGATCCATGCTGCAGTGTACCGTGGATAGGTAAAGGTGGATAACCGAAGATGGCTGAAGATGGTCTTGCTGGTCCCGTCACTGGTTCAGGCTAAACAAAAATGATGAAGATAAATCAGCAGTAAGGCAAAATGGAAATATGGTGAAGATATGCACCATCTTGCCCTCTTCATATTTCAACCCAAACACAAAAAGGCAACATTATATCTGTACATACGTAAAAACCATCCCATTCATATGATAAGCGCAATAAAAGTGACGTAAAGAATCTAGAAATTACGTGAGATACTCACTGCATAATGATTAGCTTGTGCCATGGCGTCAGCAATCTGGGCCCATCTTAATCGATCTTCTAATGTTAGTTGATAAGGTGGTGGACCACTGCTGGCGTCTTTATTGTATTACCGGTAGCAGCCATGTAACCAAACACAGGACTTCCAACAGCAGCTTTTTGCTCTTTGTTCCATCGGCGACTAACACACACATTATTTCAATGGAACCTCAAATTGTTTGCTTCAACTTACCTCCACATTACCAAGCATACTAACGTCAATCCAATAATTATTACTGCAGCAACACTAGCTCCAATTGCCACACCCAAAACTTCACCGTCAAGTTCGCATTGCGCTCCGTAGTAGTTTCCTGAACAACTAAATTATACGCACTCATTAGCAAAATACAACTACAATTCCGTAAATACATACATGCAAACCTCATGCCATCCTTGTATTTACATTCTCCTCTGTTGTTACAGTATTGAGACGAGCATTGTTCGCATTGTCTACCAGCTCTATGTTTATTATCTGCCCAGGGATCCCTGTACCCGTCATTGCATTCGCACTTGAACTACCGAAGATGTTGATACAAGTAGCTGCGTTGTGACAATCATGTAATTCCGGAGACGAGCACTCGTCTAAATCTAGTAAACAGAAAAAATTGTTGCAAAATTCTCCTTAGTGTTGGTATGAAGATTTGTACCTTGCAAGTTGGATATGGAACCTGGTGGACTATCAACCCATAAGGCACTATTACCAACATTATTACTTCTTCGATGTATAACACCCAGCAGTTCTCTTTGTATATGACCCCGAACTGTAGGCTTAGACGTTTCAGTATTTTCTTCCAGTTGTAAAGTAAGGTTGACGAAAACTCCTGCTTGTCCTGCAGTGCGGTCTCCTTTGTAAATACTATTCACTTTAGCCCCCAAAAATTGATCACTAAATGGAGTCATAGACATAGCAGATTCCAACTGTTGAACAAAGATTTTTGGATTCAAACATTACTGAAGAAAATCTATGCTACCTGTAGCTTCTGCAAAGCTTTGTGTAAATATGTACTACATGCTTGCAAATAACATTGCAGGTGCTGCAGATATGCTTAGAATCCAGTCGTATGTAATTATACACTTACAGCTCTTTCTGTTTCGTATGAAAGTTGCTGGAAACTCTCGCTACTCTTATCAGCCAAATCACTAGCCCAAGAAACTTTGCGTTCATATAACCTGTCTACGCGCAAAGATAATAGGACTGAAACTATTTTCCTGCAGGGGTCCCTGTATTTGATTCGAGCATGTCCTGGTCTACAATGGCAAGCGCTAACTCCAGCCTCTGTACGACAAATCTCATGTTGTGAACCGCAAGTTGAATCGTCTCCGACGATACAAGTATCAATCCTATGATAAAATGATAGAACGTCCTTAAGTTATGTATTATTATAACCAAACTTCTTACCTCACAGGTGGTTGGCTGGGCTTGGCATAGGAAGGTCGTTTCTTAGCAGGCTTAATGCTGTTATGTAGTCCTTCGGGCTTCTTTTCCATATCTACAACAGCATATCCAGTAGCCGATATAGAATTGGTAGAAACTTTGCTGGGAGTGACAGCAATTTGTGATGAAATGGTTGGATCACCGAATAAGTAGGTTCTGCGACCATCAATTGATACGAAACCTTGATCGCCTTGTGGACTTGTAATAACATCAGAGTTTGATCCTAGATTAACGCTGTCTATATCAACTGCAAATTAATAATGAATAGTTAATTTTAGAACAGATTACATTAAGGAGTTACCTGGTATAACAAAGGGTTTCCCTTGCCCTGAATGTCCAGGGCCTTGTATGGCAGAAACCGTGACATCGAATACATCGCCGTGAGCAGCTTGAGGCCTAGCAGTTAAAATTGGTTGCCGCACAGGTTTATATTCGGTATCGTCAAGCACTATACCAGGCCTTGGTCTGTAGGAATACGAATGATAAGTTTGTACGAACTGAGAAGCTTGAGTTTCTGCAAATAAACAATGTCTCTTAAGAAATCTAAACATGAAAGGATATTCACTTACTTTTGCTTTGGATCGCCTCAGTCTTAATAGGAGTTTCCGAAATTTTCGGCGGATATGTCGATGTTAAGTTATTTTCTGGTAATGATTCTGTTGGTTTGGTACTTGAAGGTTTCAACAGTTCTTCTTTTAGAGTCTGCATTACTTCTTGTATTGATGATTCCAATATTGGCGTTTTGATAGCATCATTTGACGTGGCTTTAATTTCTACGCCTGCCATTAGAGTGGTGTTAAATAAAGGATTTGTAACTATTTCATCTTTAACTGATGTAGGAGTTATGGTAGTTGATTCTTCTGCTGGTGTAGTAGAGGTACCTGTTTCGTTTAGATTTTCGACAGTTGATATTGTAGCAGGATTAATTGCAACTTGCGACGTTTCAATTTCTTCTTTAATTTGAGTGTTGTTTTCGGTGATTGCAACCTCAGGATAATCTTCTGTGGTTATTACTTTTTCATCTTCAATTTCTTCATTTTATCGTAGTCTTCTTCCACTTCCACGGTTTCTTTTAATTTTTCTTCATTTGGCCGCTTATTGAATTTAATGGACGCTTCAGTTGATATGTATTCTTCTTCCTGTTCGTTTTCAACTGATTCCGACTCTATCGATGGCCTTAATTCGTGCTCAATGTTAAATTCTAATATATCTTCTACAGCCTTCTCGCTTGTTATACTTATGTTTTCTTCTTGTATTCTTGGAGGTAATGGCTTATGTGGTGGTATAGGTCTTCTATTAGGGATTGGTCGACGTCCAGGTGGTCTGTTCCATGGTGGTGGTACAGGAGGCCGGTATATTTGGAGGTCTCTTGTTGGTTGTCCCTAAGGGTATGATTTTATCCATTGGAAAAGGTCTGATAGGTGAGGTATTATGTGGGGGTAAATCGAATGGATACGGAGTAGGCATTTTTGTCGGTGATACTGGGGGCGTCATTTCCAAGGGAGGGGGTGGCAACGGTGCCGGCACATCAAAGTCTGGAGGTAGCGCTGGTACATCGGTTATCCTTGGAGGGCCCCTATTATTGATTCTAGATGATAGGGGCCGTATAGGTCTTCCATGTGCTGGTGCCGTATTGGCTTGTACATTAACTTTTCCGTTTAGTAATTTTACGATACCAGTAATAATATCTTGTATGTCAGGGTTAACCTGTCTGGGCCTCTCTTGTAGGTGAGAGAGGGTAGCAAAATTCTGCGTCATCGTCGCAGTAGGCCTGATCTCGCGGGGCTCCGGCAGTGGCACTGATCTGCCCTGCGGAGCCCCTCTGGCTTCCCCCGACTTGCTACTCGTGTAAGTGCGTTTCAAATCGTTCCATCCTTCGCCTTTCAAGGTCTTGGACGGTTGGATAAATTGAGGTACCCTTCCAGATAATTCTACGTCGTTACTTTCTATATGGTCAATGGCATTTTTCATTGCTAACAGGTCGTCTATGGCGGTCGTCCGCGAAATCGTCGGTTCAACGACTGAACGTCGCTGGACGACGTGATTCGATTCGTTTTCTTTCGACTCGTGTGGATTTCCGCTTTTGGACGAGTGAATTTCGCTCGGACCGGAAGTCACGTGAGGATGAACCGATGCGCCTTGTAAGATCCGGTCGTTGTTAGCCGAATTTGGAGAAATGTAAGAGTTGGAGTACGCATAATTGCTACCTGCAAGTGAAAGGAGTAGCATGTAATTAATAGTGATAACCATTATAATATAATGCAATATGTGATAAATATTTTACAATATGACATGTCGCTGCTCAATAATAGACTACTCAAAAAATCGGACCTGGAACACCTGACTCAAGTGAAATTGTGCAAATTTCTCCACTACGGAAACGTTTTGCATATCATATTTACAAAAAAACTAAGATTAAATAACCCAAGATCATCAACAAGAGCTAAAGTATCAAAGATAGGTATATAAGATAGCAACATTAGGTAATGTACTTCGTGGGTATCCAAAATTGTATCCATAGTGTACTTTTTGAATTTAGGATTCCACGAAGCACCATTTGTTAAATTACAAAACCACTAGAGAGCTTAGGAATCCTGGCAGGGTAAGAGTAAAACTAGGGAAATTTTGACAAAGCCTATTAAATACATATACTGGTAAACAAACTGTTTTCGTAATAATCTGCTCAATTGACGAAAATCATATGATTGTATTCATTTTATAAAATAATTAATCTATTGTTGTTTGCAAGTTCATGAAAGAATGATTACCAAATTTAAATCTAAATTTTATGATAAGCAGTCTACAAGACAAAATGCTTTCAAATTTTTAAAATGGTTCATATTATTGACAACATCCATCCATTAATCAATTGTTGGACACGTACATATAATATTATTGTTAATTAGTTATTTTAATAATGCACAGCAATGCCAATTCATTAAATGTTTTTGATGACATTGTGTATGATAAATAAATAACAAGTGGTACAAAAGTCAATTACTAATACGATATTATTGGTTAACTAGTTTCGGCTAAAAGCCATCATCAGAGTCACGTCAGAATCAAATGCAGGAGATAAAACAAATTAAGTTACAGGTATAGTCGAACATATTAAAAGTTAACTAACCAAATTTTAAATTTTGAAAAAATTTAAAAACTACAAAAGGAAAAGCATATACAAGTTCAGAAACCCAACGCGAGAAGAGAAAGAACAACCTCCTGATGGCTTTTAGCCGAAACTAGTAAGCCAGTAATCTCGTACTAGCCATTAAGTTTTATACCAGTTGTTATTTATTTATTATTACACTTCAACTCAATTAGGATATAACTATAGACATTGTTTATATTATTACAAAAAAAAAATAAGTTTATGCCAAAATTATATGTTTTATTTTGCGATGAATTTCGGAATGTAGCCATATTTTCGCTAAAGGTAGCCAAAACCTGATTGAACGAAGGACATTTTAAAGTTTATGTGGGAGAGTTGTCATCTCTTTTAAAAAATCCCACTGGCAAAAGTAAAAGACACATATTGATTCAGACGATGAGTTTGTTGAAGATGATCTTTTGTCTTAAAGTTGCCACCATGCTACTGTAAATTCAACTCTATTGAATTAATTTAGTCACAAATTAAAGATGAAGTTGCGGCGAATAATAAAACATTCAAAATAATGAAAAGCTAAATAATTATAAATCGTCCTAAGCCCGTGCTCCACCTGAAGGTACTACACCAGGCTACCTAATCTAACAAAAATACTCTAAACTGTGGTACTGATTATGCTGTAAACTTCTCCTAGACTCCTCACCACAAACTACACTAAACTGGACGTACGTTTCGATAGCAAAGCTATCATCATCAGCAGGTACACTGAACTCTCAGTCAGTTCAGCGTATCTGCTGATGATGATAGCTCTTGCTATCGAAACGTACGTCCAGTTTAGTGCAGTTTGTAGTGAGGGGTCTAGGAAATACCTATTCTAAGTACTACATGGATTTCATAACAATTGAAATGTTCCTGCTCTAACTAAATAATTTCCCTATGATTGTTACTAACGGAAATATAATACAGTAGCTTTGCGATTATGGCAAAAACGTTACTTTGAGAGCAGGATCTGGGAAGACGTCCCAGACCTTGTTACTGATAACTAAAATATTGGCAGCTGAAAATGGAGAAATTATATATAACATGTTATAGAAGAAGAAGACAAAATGTGTGCATTACCTAGGTGGTTTAATCGAAAATCTTGTAGAACTGTTAATCATATCGACAACAAGCGACAGTTTAACTGATAGCAACTTTAACAGCAACACGTCAGATAGCGACTGAAATTTCTTTTTTCTTTTTCCAATTTGATGATTAAGTTAATAAAGTTAAATAATTAATAAAGCTAACTCGACATTCGGAATCTTAAGTTAAAGAAGGCGATTAATGTCCAAATTAGAAAAAAATACACCATCAATCATTTCTAGACTCGTCCTTTGAAAAACTGCCCTCGTGAAACTAGTTGCTGAATACACTTACATACTATTATTGTTAATTTATGTGTGTAATTGTTTAATAAAATATAAATTTCTTAAGATTTCAAACACCTCCGTCAAATTTATAGGTGAAATTATTTGAATTTACCGCCATAATGTTCAAAAAGAAAGTATAGGCAACACGCATGAAGGGGGTTCTCTCGATAGATACGTCAAGGGATGTCATGCTTCAGATATATGTACAACCCTCGATAAAAATAGCCAGGTCATAATCCGAAACAAGAAAGTATCGGAGAAAGATCTACCACTGAGAATGGACTCGCATTGGTATATACCAACGGTTCAAAAACTAACAGTGAAGCACGAACCGGAATGCATGAGAAAAAGCCTCGAACTGGTAACTTGGTAACCTCGCAAAAAGTACTACTGGGTATCACACTGAGCTACTGTAATTCAACAATTTATTAGAGAAGAGAAACATCGATATTGACAAGACAGTCGGTATATTCTCTGACAGCCTCAAAACTGGTTTTGGAGTTACTGAGTACACAACAATAAAAGTGTGAAAAGGATGAGACGACAAATATACTGCCTAGACAGGAATTATCACAGTTTATTATCAGAATTGGCTTTGTTTGGCATTACCAAATCACAAATAGCCAAATTCGTCAGCGAATAAATATACAAGTTCAAAGAGTTGCCGCAAAAGTTACTAGGATAAAAGCAGGCATTAAAAGAAGAAAACTCTGAACGAGTTAAAAGAGGAAGACTATTAAAACTGATAGTGGCTCAAATGATGAGTCACTAAATCAGCATATGCACACTAGAGACTTGGCCTGCTCAACTAAGACAAACAGGAAATCTCATTGTATGCTTTGTACCAATGCGATGGCTTGACTAGAACAAGGTACTAGGCATCTGATCTCATAGAACCCCAGAGCAGACAGTTATATAAGGAAGCAGCTCTTAAAGATCATAGGTTTAATTAAAACGTCAGAAAAATAGAGAGCATATTTTGGGATAAAAGAATCATAATAGATCTGAGAAACTCGCGGATAAACAAGGCTTTAATGTCGCATCCTTAATCTTACCAGCATCTACATCTACGTGGAAAAATACAAAAGTTCAATTTTCTTTTTTATCCCTTCACGGTAACTAACATTTAATTAAAAGCCAAATATGGTTTCCTAAGTTAAGATTTATATATCTTGAAATAATATAATATAATGTTTAATATAAACATTCAATTAGTTCACTGTGCGAATCAAAATATGCAGTGATTACCGAATAGCGGTATTAGTTTTATTTACTTTACTTTCAAAACATGTGGTATCTATACATTCAAACACAGTAGAAGTGAATTCAGTGTTAGTACGCCAATCCAACTAACGGAACATTTTTTAACGTTGTTCAGCATACTTCACCTCTCGCACACTGAATCAACAATCAACAATAAAGTATACAACGGAACAGTTTTGCTTTTGCCTTGCACTGCTAAACAATTAACCGCAACCAAAAGTGCTGCTACTCCACTGTAATGAAATTAAAATGTCCATCATATAGCCACTAACAACCACAGCCACACTCAAATCGCTTTAAAAAAAAGCGTTATTTATGGCTATGTGCGTGTATATAATACATACCTACCACTACCTTACATGAATTACAATAGAAATCAGCTATGAATTAGTATAATATCTAACTCCATGAAATTATCGTGTAGGAATCATTTCTGTAAGTAAATGTATATTGCCTCTAGCAGAATAGCCGTTGAAATAAAATCTACACCGTAACTCGACGTATTTCTGTCTGAAGCAAAGAACGAACATTCCTTTTTATAGCTGTATTTGTTAACAAGTTTTGAAATTAAAATAGAAGCTACCTCTAGATTTCAAGTGAATAAAAGGAGCTCCATGCTATCAGCTCCACCATAAATTCCCGAAAATATGGCGAGTGCAATGATAAAGAGTACATTTCATATGAAGCAATGTTGGCAATCGACTTTCGCTGCTAAACAACAATCAATGGTAGTCTGATTGGGTGTGATACCTTCACAGCTCGTGCAGGTTTTGGTGACGATATGTACCTGTTCTTTATTATGGAAATGAATTCTATCTCGAAATGATAACATTTTCCTATGAAGCAGTAAATATTTAAAATGTTATTTAATACGCTAAGGGCAATAAAACCAACTTAATATTCGCAACAACAAAATAACAAGTAGGTTAATAAAAAACAGATAACTATAACACAAAGTTCCAAATACATAAGTAATTACCAGAGGAAAGCACCGTTCAGGTTTCAGACAAAAAGATTATTTACTTCCACTTCATAGGATATTTGTTCGGGAAGGCGCGCGGGATACTATTACCATTGTTTATATACATACTAGTTAGACAACCTTTGGACAAAAATTTAACGGATTTTTGAACATTTTGGACAATAGCGGTAGATGGCGACACTCCGTTGATGTCCATGTCGATTTAAATATAAGCTTTATAGTTATAGACTACTACATACAAGATGGCCCTCTTACGTGTTCGCAAAATATTATTCAATTGCAATAGTTACCCAATGGTCAAGGTCCGTATACATAAGATTACTCGTAAGTTGTAGGTGAGGCCCGAGGAAAGGGGCGGGTGGATACACGATGGCGCTGTGATGACGCGCCTCGCGATCATTCTCGTGTTTGTTTACATTAAAATATTAGTATTGGGGTATTCTGTTATAACAAAAAGAACTTGAAACTATATTGCAAAACACGCTCTTGTTGACAAAACATTAATTGAAACATTTTAGCAATTTAAGAATTTATTTTTAAAAAATAAATATTTAAACTTAAAACAAACAAAAAAATCACTGAAAAGAGAGAAGTTAAATCTGAAGGACGCAAATTTGCCAAGAAAAAAAGAAAAAAAAACAATTACATAACTTTGTGTTTCTAAATTTATAGTTTTCTTAGTTTAAGTATGATTATATAATAATAAGAATCTTTTTTTATTAGGAAGAATAAATATTTAGTTTGATAATATATGATCGTTATCTTTTTACCATTTTACTTTACTTTTTCTTAGTTTCTAATTTAATGTTATGCTCTATGTGTGTAGTTCTAAGTTTTGTGTTACATTTACATAATATTTTTTACTTGAATTACTTGTGTTTACTATTGCATAGTAGTAGAAATTCGTTTTTTATTATAAAAAATAAATATGTAGTTTGGGAGTACAAATCGCCATTTATTTTTACATATATGCACCACTTTATTTATTAAAAACAGCATACACATAATACATGATGACCCGTTTGCGCTCTTTCTCTTGATTGGCTGAAAAGTTACGAGGCAACCTTGTATACACGTACCTTGCGTATATACAAGGTTATAGGTATACTTTCCAGCCAATCAAGAGAAAGAGCGCGAACGCGGCAGCATGTATGCTGTTTTTAATAAATAAAGTGGTGCATATATGTAAAAATAAATGGCGATTTGTACTCTCAAACTAAATATTTATTTTTTTATAATAAAAAACGAATTTCTACTATTATGTAATAGTAAACATAAGTAAATCAAGTAAAATAATATAACACAAAAGTTAGAACTACACACATAGAGCACAACATTAAATTAGAAACTAAGAAAAAGTAAAGTAAAATGGTAAAAAGATAATAATTATATATTATCATACTAAATATTTATTCTTCCTATAAAAAAATTTCTTATTATTATATAATCATAAACATAAGTAAATTAAGCTAACAAAATAACACTAATTTAAAAACTGTAATGTTTTTTTTTCTTGGCAAATTTTCGTCCCTTTAGATTTAACTTTTCTCTTTTCAGTGATATTTTTTTGATTTAAGTTTAAAAATTTTATTCTTAAAAAAACCTCAATTTAGAAAATAGGTTCAATTAATGTTTTGTCAACAAGAACGTGCCTTGCAATATACTTTCAATTGCTTTATATTATAACAGAATACCCCAGAATCTATAATAATAATATAAATATAATATAATAACCTTCTAATGTAAACAAACACGAGAATTATCGCGAGGTGCGTCAACACAGCGTCATCTTGTATCCACCCTCCCTTTTCCCCGGACCACACAACTCGCGTTTTCAAATCAATTTACATTCACCGATAGAGTGCACCACTTCCCTGAGCAATACTTTATTTTACCGACAATGCATTACGTTGACTAACTAGATATATTTAAACAATGCTATTACTGTACAAAAATATTCATTGCTTTCTGACAAGATGGACATAAAAATTATCCTGTTAGGATAGTCAACCTCAAGAAATAACTTAACGGTGTGCCCTTCCAAATAAATTGTTTGAAAGACAATATTACAAATTATTCAGAAAACTTTTCTGAAAAAAATGAATGTTCAAGTGTCCGAAGTCTATTAAAGAATGAAACAGGAAATTAATTCTCAATGTGCTTATCCAAAAGGGACGTGCATATATTTCTTCATCATTTATGTCATATGTGCATATATGACAGAAAATTAAGATATCAATGATTAAAAAAATAGAAATTTATTAGTTAGTGTTGCGTTTGTAATTATCCAACTTGCTCTCACAATATGGCGCGCTTAAATTTTGATTTGTTTATAGTAAGCAAAATAATTCTTTTTAGAAGTGAAGAAAGTGATAGATTGTTTAGAAATTCTCTATGCATAAACTCGATGTAAAGACTTAAGTGGAGCAAATCCTAAAAAAAATTGACCGGGCCACATCGTTAATATAGCCGAACTAACTGCTAAAGAGAGCAGAAATATTACAAATGGTATGGTCTACAAATTTTCAATCGAACGTAATCATTTTATTATTATTATTAATATTATTATATTAAATATATTTACTTAAATAATTACCATGAATTTTGAACGTAAAGCATGAAACAAATCGATAAATAATAATGTTGATGTATATATGTTACACTTTTGGTGAATGTATTATTTTACAGAGTTGAGGTATACTGAAAAAGTTAGGATATTATTAATGAAAATTAGATGTTGGATGAAGTTCGTCATTAAAGACTATAAAAGTACGTACAGTGGTCGCCTTAATTAATGTCTCTCCTTATGATGGAGGGATATCAGAGAGGATATCATAACTACGGTTCCTGGGTATTATAGACAGTTGGGCTTCTATTGGTTTGCGCAGGAATAAATCCTACTTAGAAATCGTAATGGAAGCTTTTTATCGTTCACATACACTAATTTCTTACGAAATTCTCCATTATAGGGGGAGACATTAATTGAGACTACTACTGTACGTGAAAACATATCAAAACGATATTGTTAAGAATGTTCCACTAACAATAAGTACCGTTGGATACTAAAAATGCATACCACAAGCACACAGTATATTACACACCCTATAAATGCAGTACACGAGTCTATTTATTTAGTATACACCTGCAAAAACAGAGAGAGAGAGAGAGACGAGTTTGTTGTATGTACCATAATTGTTGTATAGTCAACGTCAAAAGTCATGTCTCCCTAAAATATTATTTCTTTCTATTTTATGAATATGTTTCTCTGCATTTGCTTGCAGTGTGGCTCTTGTTTCATTACTAAGCTTATTAAAACTCAATTGTTTGAATAGTTTTTTGATGGTCGACGGTGGCGTACTAGCTTTTAGTGTTTAGTGTTAGTTTGTAGTTCTTAGTTTTCATTTTTTAATTTTAGATCACAGAATATTTGTTATTGTTTTTCCATACCTCAAATGTTAATATGCTGTTTATGTACACCGGGTGTCCAGCCTAAGATTCAACGGTCCATAGCCGATTTATTATTGCTTTTTTGGAAAAATATTTCAAATAAATGTTGCCTCAAATCATATTCTACACATTTTAAAATTAGTTTCAGTAACGGCGAACTTCCGGTTGTACCAGAAGTAGATGCTAACTTATTATTTTAAATAGAATGCCCTGCATATTATTGTACTTTTGGATTCCTTGTTAAATTTAAATAACAATACGTTAGGCATACATTGGGGCTAAGTTGTACCGTTTCCGAATTACATGACGTTTTTCGAAAAAAATGACATATGCAATGTCTGCGGTGTTTGGAAATATCTCCGGAAAGTTAGAAAGATGCGGTTTTCAGTTTTCGCTTAATCATGAAACAGCACACGTCTTTTATTGTAAAATTGTTGCGTTTAAATTACAGAATTATTAAATAGGGCTCTGTAATTTTCGAAATCTAAAATCATGGATAACTTGATTTTTTTAAATTGAATGGTATAGCAATTTTTACATAAATGGATGTAAAATTTAATTTTCTTGCGATTTTATACCAGTGTCATTGTATTTATCTCCAAAGGTTTTGGAGATATTCGCGATTTTCGAATCGCAAGAAAATTATATAAAATAATGTTTTAAATTTTCCAGAAGTAGTTACAGGACTCTTGTTATTTATGGATCTTTCTGCAACAGCAGCAAGTACGGAAAGATCGTTTTATAAGTTAAAATTAATAAACTATTTAAAAAGCACAATGGTATAAGAAAGACTTAGGAGACTTGCTAATATTTCAATTGAAAATGAAAAAGCACAACTGATAAACATTGATGAACTAATTACTTCTTTTGCTGAGAAAAGAATTGTAATTATGAGTACCTAGATATTTTATGAATTTTGTTTGTTATTGACCGAGGGGAAGCGGGCCTATTCATTAAATTAACACGGGGGTCAATACAAAGTTTCGCATCTGCTCATTTCTGAACTATGGTAGGTAAGATGACAATATTTAAATTGGTAAGATTTAATAGACATCATATAAACCTTCATACATACTTCGAGAAAAAAAGATGTGTTGATTCAACTAATAGTTGGTTCATTCAACATTTTTTTGTACTTAAATATGCTCAAACCACTGGAATGTCTAAATCATTTACCCAAAATTAGTTGCACTAATGTTTTGAATCAATCTACAATTGTGGTTCATCAAATGATCTTAATGTTGAATTAAAATAAATGTTTGCTCAAATCGGCGGCACATGCATTCAGTTAACTAATTTTGTAGTTCCACTGACGGTTAAAGCAAATAATTGTTTGAATTAACATATATAATTCAACTAAAATATGCATTTCCTTTCAATGAGGTTACTGTTTTGCAATAAAATTTAAGTGTGCTGATTTAAACGAAAACTGGTTGAGTGAATGCAAAAAATTCAAAATAATAATTTTTGTTGTGCCAACATTTTCGTTTTTCTCAGTGTAGTATTTACATCAACATCTTTCACATCGTTTCTCACGGTGCGATGTCCTGAATGGTAAATAAAATATCACAGCTACGATATGGAAATGTGTTCCAACTTCCACTGAAGTGCATTAAGAACCACCGTTATATATTTAAATATCTCATATATGATAATGACTCATTCACGCTTGTACACACGTTAAACGAATTACATTTTGTGCTCCTTCTAGAATTGTTAACTTTACTATATCAACATGTACATACGTTAGGCAATCTGAACAGTATGTAAATATCAATGTAAGTAAATAAACAATGTAACAAGCAAAATATGACAAATTTTAGACGCACTCCTTATCAAGCTAGTGAAGGTCATCACGAGATACTCAGTTGCTTTTTAACGTTTTAATAAATATTCTCATTAAGAGTACTGACAGAAAAAAAAATAAAATTGTTTTCATAGTTTTGAAACCATACAGATTTAAGCCAAGCAACATTGTGTCGTGCAATAAACGATAAAATACCTATAGCGCAAGTGAATGATTTAATATTTGTATTATACTAAGTGTAAAGCAACATTAAACAGTTATTATAAACAATTCAACGTTCATAGTGTTTGCTTAGTTAATGTAAAATTCATCCCATTGCAAATGAAACAGAACTTATTTGCCAACATTACATACATAAATATATTTAAAAAACTTAAAATGAAATCGAATATCCATATGTATATATAAAAAAAATGCAATCATACTCCTTAGGTATGTAATTTATTACTAATTTATGCAGGCAAATTAAAATTCCACAGAATCCAAATATTACTTTTCCTATTCGAATGTAAATTACCATCGCTCGAATGGTTTCTCCAATCTAAGGCATAAATCGGCAATTAAATCATTAAAAGCGACTAATTCGCATTTATAATTACCTCACGGTCTTGACTATTTTAAGTATAAAGTCTAATATACCATGTTGAAATGCACATATATTCAGATTTAAAGACCAGTCTTGGTGGATGATAAAATTCACCGCGCGAAGTTAACTTGATACGCATTTTTGTTGTCTGAAAACCCGTTTAGTAGGAATGAAAACGAATCTGCGGTAAACTAGAATCCGCCGAGAACTGAATACTGAACAGACTTTAGTCAGTCGAAGTTGGGAGTATGCGAAACCCAAAAACCGTATTCAATCTTTCTTAAGGCTAGTTTACACTCACCAACGATTGGCAAAATGTACATATTGTTCTTATACATATTTCATTGTTCCAAACACTAAAAATTAAAAAGGAATGTCGAAATTTTGGACAAGATGAAGTAAAGGACAAAACTATCGAAGCCTTTGATGTTTTAGGTACTACTTTCGTTGACTTTAATTCGAACTTCAAGTTAATCATATAAGATTTGTTTGAACAGATTTCTAAAATGCTAAGTAAGTTCCAACAGATGCGCACGAATCTTTATAAAAATAACAGCTTTGTTTCATATAAACCTCGAAACATGAAGTATGTTAGTATTGGAAATTTTAAATGAAGTAGACATTGAAAGACGTATTTATTCATTGGTTAAGGAATTTACTTATTGTATATGATCTTATATTGATGAAATATTTTCTTTGCAGATGCTTAATATATTTAATGAAAGTTTCTTACCTTATTTGACAAATGATTGTAAAACTTAATACGAGCATAATATATTATATTATTCTCAATGTATAAGTAAAACCATCAAGTCGGTTCAATAAATAAATATTTAAACTGATGCAAAATTTGCATAACAGCAAGAAATGAAAATAATGGAATCTATAAATGCACAATAACTGACAAGGAAAGGTACCCAATCGATTTCTCCAATTTTGATAAAATATGGTAGAACACCGAAAAACATATTTGGTCCTAGGGAGTATAATGGAGGCTCAAAGTTTTCCCCAAAAACATATTTTTTGCAATATTTCAAAAACGAGAAGATATATCTAGATCGGATAAAAATCAAATCGTTCCTTGTTAGCAGCCGCACATTTTAGGTTGAAAAAAAAGAACAGTGGCGCACCCACGGGGTGGTTAAGGGGTTGAAAAGAACATTTTTTTTTGTCACCCCTGCTTTTGTATGTTATAAATTCAATTTTCCCTTTTTTAGTCTTTAAACTACATGAAAAAAATAAAGGTTACATGTTTTTTTAAATGTTCATTTTAAAAAGTTATCATCATGTCTATGTACGCCTACAAAAGACTACTTCCCTTTATATTTTTAGAATTAAATTTAATGTGGCATTGTATTTCAATTGAAAAACGTTTGTTATATTAAATACAAAAAAAAAATAAAGTGTATACGTATCACTTAGTACACAATAGTTGTGCCAAAAAACAGTTCGTGCGTGTTATACTATTTTAAACATACACTAGTTAATGCGGTAATGCACAAGTTCTTTATATCCCAAATAATTCAGTTTCTATGTTTCGCTTTATATCACTAATATTTAACATTTAGCTTTGGGAAATGATGAAGAATTACTCCCAACGGAATAAAAAGAGATTTTGTGGTACCTTGGATAAAAAAGTTCTATTTAAGCGTAAATAATAAAACAGGCCAATCACAAAAAGGATGCACTCCATAACTAAACAAGGGGTTGAATATGACTGGTATGCTCCTTATTTGAAAAATAAATCATAAATTGTAGAAGTTAATAGGCAAAAATCCGAAAGCACGGTAATCAAGAGAGGCGTTCCGCATAGATCAGTGCTTGTCCCCTTACTATTTATTATTTATGTTAACGACTTCTTAATAAAAATGGGAGAAAATAATACAGTTATATACTCGGATGATGCTAGTTTCCTAGTTGGTGACGACAATACAGGGAATTTAATTTTTAGGACCCAGGTTTTGCTAAATGCTTTCACTGAGTGGTTTCATAATAACCAGCTTTATGTAAATAAGGAAAAAACAGTATTTATGCACTACACGAATCCAGTCTTATAAAAATTGATTCATATTCAAAACAAAATGTCAAATTTTTGAGTTTTCATTTAGAGAATAGTTTGAATTGGGAAACACACATTAGAAATGTATGTAAACACCTATCATCCGCGTGCTACGCTATATTCAGGTTAAAAAAAGTAACAAATTTAAATATCAATCTCTCTATTGAGATTGATATCTAAATTGAATTCTCTGAATTTCTATTCTTCTAATTTTCAAACCAAATTGAAATATGGAATGTCGCTCTGGGGTGCGTCTGTGCATAGTAAGGGGGTATTTCCATTACAGAAATTGGCTATTAGAACTATGAAGTGCATTTCATAAGCGCTCGTTCGGCAAACGAGGGGATGTAGGTTCGAATCCTGCGTGAGGAGAAAATTCCTCCTAATTATTATAGTTAAAAGCAGAAATTCATTAATTTGTTAATTTCTTACTGTAGAAAACTTGCAATCATTGCATATTAAAAATTATTTCGCAGTTGGAGAAATAATAAATATGTGAAACTTTAAGTCCTGCCTGTTTTATATAAACACAATATTTTTTCAATATTAAATTTGGCCACATTTAAAGTTCAAATTTATAAATTTTAATTAGGATATGTGATCCAAGCGTACAATTTATGAAAAGAATTTAGAAAGGGGTACGCAAATAAGAAAAGGTTGAGAACCGCTGCTTTAGATGAATTTTTGAATTTTACATATAGTTGATAAATTAGACAAAGATGTTCTCCTTATAGTACCAACCTTTTATGCGTGAGCAGTTCTTTATTTTTCTTTTCTTCTTCACTTTAGCCTTTATTTTTTTGTTTGTATATTTTGTCTTTCTTTGGCTTGTCTTATACCTGTAAACGTCTCTTAGATTAATAAGCTATTATTATTAATATCTTCCTATGCCTGTGTTTAATACATTTCAAGAAATTGCTTATTCTAACGCTTTTATAATCAACTATTATTTCTTTTAGTTTGCGCTTCCCGCGCACCATTTTTCTTTTTTCATATTCTCCTGATAAGTAAAAAAAAAACATATGAACATTTGAGCACAGTTAGAATCATGAGAACACTACTTTTGGAAGTTTTGTCGTACCAGAAACGTCAAATCAAGCATGTGCATGCGTTACATACATTCTAACTGTAAATTAGTCGACTGGTATGATAAATTCCAAACGTGTTAATACTATGCGGGCATTGTTGCCGAAACTGAGGCAGTGGGTTACAGACAGTATAGAGGTATTTACATAATAGTATCCCACATCAAACACTTTGTAGGAATTGAGAATTAAAACCGTTCTTCATACTAACTAAGGGTAATCACTGTGCATACATATATCATCGGAAATGTGCAATTTTTAACAATTGTAGGGAAACATAAAGTATAAAAACGTTTGCAACTTTAGTTTCGTTGAAATTCTGTTCGTAGAAAAGTAACGTTTCTAGAGTTCTGCGTTTCACTCATTCAAACTAGAAACCGTGACAAATTTTAGTTTGATGATGACATAGCAGGTTACCTTATTGCGATTTTTCATCCCATGAAAGACTGGAGTTGCCTTTTATTTCATATTACTAAAAACAAGTATGAAATAAGCCAAAAAAGAAAAAGAAAGATATACAAATAGTGAAAAAAGATTTACAAAATTAGAAAAGACTAACGTATAATTAAACTAAAGTAAAGCAACATGAATAATTCAAAATTTCCTTAAAGGTCAATGATCCGTAAAAATGTTTAATTTTTATGAATCCTCAAACTATATAAAAAAAGAGTGTGATGTGATGTTTGGAATTATAAAAAAATCAAATAATAGTTCCTTATAATGTGTGTCATTCCTTACCATTAGGTAAAATTATTCTGCTTCCTTGATTTAATGTCTCGTTACTAGCTAATTTGCATGTAAAATATTATTAAATTAACGGAAATCGTCGTCAGGTATGTACAATACAACTAGAACACTGCTCTAAATAGCTCTACAACCTTTATTATAAATAATTACCTAGTATAAAGCCAAGAAAGCACGGTTGACAGTTAACTATGACTAGTTTATTATAGATGAATCTGTCAGGTATAGTTATAAAAGCATAAACCAACTTTCTGCACTATATTACGATGCAGTTCTTTTTTTTTCTGGCGGTGAAAGTGTTTTCGCGAATAAGAAGAAAGCATAAATTAAAAATGTGAATGGAAATAATTTTTAATATGCACAGCGCACGTGTGTGTGTGTGTATTCAGCTTGTTGCTAATATTTGTGCATGTTTTTCATAATTTTTATGAGGGAAATTGTGAAATATTAGAGCAGTAATCAAAATGTGGATAAAGAGAAATTCTTTACAAATGACTAAAACTGGCCTATTACTTGTGTTCGAATTTCTTGCAGGAATTTGATCTTTTGTTAATACCAACATTTTTATTTTGATGAAATGGCATAATTTTTATTGGTTAATGATGCTTTGTCCCAACATTTGTAAATAATTTGCACTGGGGTTTTATAAGCCGGAAGTCAATCATATTTGAAATGCCTTACTTACAATTATTTTGTAATTTTGTTATAAGAAAATCATAAGAAGTTGTAATAAAAATATAGGAAATATTGCAAATTATACAAAACTTCAAAACAAAATTCAGTGAGAAACATGTCAGGTGCCATAATAATACTATGTGGCAGATGATTATAAAGAAAGAATAGTATTTGTATCACTAGGCCAGAAACTACAGTTTTGCGGGTATGAGTACGGTTTGTGGGACGAGGCGGTAGCCGAAGCCCAGAAGTACGAATACTCGCAAAAGAGTTTCTGGCCGTGTGATACACAATGTTTTTTGGGCCGACAAATCTTAATTTTGAATCTAAAATACAAAAGAAATTTTGACACTAGGGAGTTGACAGTACAAGTTGGCACACATGCTACATACCTTAGTGTTTTGACGTTCCCGAGAATAAATCTTTTTCTGTAATTTACTTTCTAGTTTAATATCTATTTATCAATAATACGTGCAATGAAAACACCAGTTCATCTTAGCATAATTGAACAATAGCTTAATGACAATTTATTATACGTCTGTCATGTGGAATCTAGTGTGGCCAACCTTTAGTGACATTTTTGCCTGCCTAGACAGGAAAACAGTAATTTTCCCGCCGCTTTTAAGTACTGCAAAATGAGTGTTTCTGGACGAAGGCGCAAAAAAAATATAAAAGATCTAAAATTGAAATAATTGGATGAGGTTTTTCTGTAGGTAGCAAATAACCTGTGTACATCAACTTATATTAACTCAAACAGGTTATACAATACAAACAAAATACACGATATAAAACTGCAATGTATCGATCCGATAGCGTTAACATGAAAGTTGGTAGAATTGCTAATTTAAAGTGCTAAGATTTTCCTAACTAAAGTTGCTATATATAATAATTCATGCCTTAGCATCCCCCAACACCTTTCGCCAACTACAGGGGGCATCGCCGGCCATGAATTATTATTACGCCTGCGCCCGTGGAGCGACCTAAGATGTTCGTCTCTCAGCATTCGCTAAGAAGTGAGGAAAACCACGAAAACCTCTCTCTGAGAGCAATTCGTCGGACCCCAGCACTGATAGCCAAGCGTGCAAGTCACTCGACCATCAGCCGAGTCAATTCACATCAGTACTCGCCCTGCAGTCCGTGCAGTCCCTGCAGTCCAGGTCAATACTAATAACAAACCATAATAATTAAAGTATATTGTAATTACTACTCCTACAGCAGCAATGGAATGCCACCTAGATCTCCCTCCTGTCCGTTTAATGATAATGGACGAAGCAAGAATGGGTCTTCTCAGGGTGCAAGAACTGATTGGAATACAATAATATTGTCCATCATGTGAAAGGCAACCTTTTGGGAATGAAATCACGCAACATGATTTCGACGTATCGTTTTATCAGAAAATAATGCAATACGCAATATTGCATTGTGTAACTGAAACCAATCAGAGGACTTATTTGAGAGAGACTATATTGCAACAGGCAGCCAAGCGATACTGAGAGCACTAGTAAACCCAAATATATAATTAAGAATAGTAAACCCAAATATATAATTAAGAATAATTTGGGAATATATTTAAGAACTTAATAGTCAGACAGACCGCTATAAAGTCCCCTTGCTGTGGATACCCAGACATACGGCAGTCAAAGGAAACAAAACAGCTGATGAGTTGGTAAGGAAGAGATCATGGACCTCATATATAGGCCGAGAATCTGTTCTAGAACTGTCTAAAGCCACAGCAGGAGAGCAGGTAAGTAGCTAGGTCAAAGAGAAGCACAAAAAACACCGAAATAATACAACCAGGCAAATTCATGGAAAAACCTTCATTAAGAGACCGTCAAAGAACTACTAGACCTAATAAGCTGTCCTAATGAGGAATTATCTTCGCACCATAACAGGTCTTCTGAGAGGACACATGCACTGACAGCACATCACCACTGAGACCACCAACTGCAGACAGTGTAATGGGATAAGAACGCTCACTACATTCTATGTGTATTTATGTATGCGAGAATTTGGACGCAGAAAGATAGACACTTTTTGACAGGCTAAAAATGAACCCAGAGGATTACTTCGATCAACCAGCAAGAGACTTGCACAGATTGGTGCGTGGTACTAGGATACTGGAATGGAAATTTAATGGGTAAAAGAACTTGAAGACGAAATACAAAACCATCAATTTCTCAACAACAACTTCACCTTTTTCAGAAGCAACTTATAGTCGGTGTGATGTGGCTGTGTACCATCAACTTATCGAAAGAAATCGAAAGTGTTAAGTGGGTGCTGGATGAAGAGCACCAGGCTAGCTATCAAAGATATCTTTTCCATAAAATTGTGTTTTTCAGTTACAATTTAGTTTTTGATAGCTGGATAAATGGGTATTGATAAATTGCCTCCCCACAAGTGGTAGGAGAAAGGGTCGAACTTGGTTGGTCTCGTAAATAGGTATACTGCCTCCCAAACCTTTGTTATCATAAGCGCTAAGCATTATTATTTTATTATTTCTCAACCCAATTTACACATGTATATCAAGTAGATAAAAATTGTCTGAGGTAATTTAACGATTATTAATAGTTGCTCTTTATCTCTGGAGGCAATTTACCTGTAGCCGGATAAATATTTGCACATAGGATTATTTCGCAAATCTTAGCAAAATTATCAAGTATGACAATAGGATGGTAGTTCCTAAATGTCATTTATTTATCTACATTTGACAACAGGGTATCGTAGCCAAGTATATTTCCATAAGCCTGGAAAAGTACGATTAAAAAAGCCAAATTAAACTTGGTTTCTAAAGAGGCCGTCAGTATAATCTACAGTCTCTCATCAAGAACTGTCGTCCGGACTAACAGTCATCTCACTCTTCAATTTTTCCTTAGCTGTTCTCACATTTAACTCAGTTACGTTGGTTAAGTAAGACAAACCGCAGAGACATCATCAGAAAATGATGTATCATCATGAAAGTCAGTGGTATAGACAAACAGAAAATATGATGCAAAAATCATTTACAATATCTTGCAGATTATCACAGGTGATATCGTTACAATGAATTGAATGAGGGATTCTCGACTTTCGCCTTTTCATGTTAAGGGACTGGATTTAATAAAGAACCTTAATACTGATAAACATTAAATTTACAACAATAGAAACATAAATAATAAATAACCTTAGTATATACATTGCATAATAATGACTCTACCAATCCCATTTTTATCTCTATAGAACCAAACCAGCTTTCTAGCGCTTAGCAAAATATTCCATAGTCATTCCTCAGTCACATTATTGAGAACTTGTTTAAATGAAAAATGACTTCTTTCATTACCCGTTTTTATAAAAACATTTGCCCAACCCATTTTTAAGAAAATCCAGATAAATACGATGTACAACATTATTATATTGTATGCAGATTCCATTTATTTTCAAAACAAAAATTATCTGAATATTATTTGTAACATTTTAACCACTTGTAATAGACATAAAAATAATCCCCCATAAGGCATCTACGTAACAAATAAATTTCTTCTTTTACATCATGCCACTCTATGTATTTGTATAGGTAAGTACCTGTTTTTAACCGTTAAAAGCCAACGGCATTTTTCTACTTATCAGAATATTCCACAGTCTGTATTTAGCCTTATTGTAAAGACGATGATAATTTCTTGTTTAATAAATACAGTAAAAACGTAAATTCTCCGCCTAGGAAGCTAGTATAAAAATCCTATTTGTAGTATTTGTTGCATGTTCTTCAATCGTGTACAGCTATAGAACAGGTATAGAACTATACGTTGAAGTTACAAGTATTTCATTATACTTGATAACAAAATAAAAAGAGATCTACTACAGCCTAATCATGACATAACTAGTTTGTTTAAAAAGCAATATTATTACGGAAAAAATGATTTTCACCTGACTTAAAACCTTATTATGATTTTTGGATCAGTGTGTTTATTTACAGATTAGATTGAAATTTCAGTTTTCAAGTTGTTCTTTTTATAAATAAATGTATAAATATAAATATATTTTAAATTATTTGTTTGAAAAAGGTTGCACAAATCCTTCAAAAATTTCCATCGTTATCATGAATTTCTACAATTTCATGCTTTTAACGGTTTCGTTATCTTAACCCAATAGGAGCCAATTTCATTTTTGGAATGTCATCACCGTCAATTAGTAGGCAGAGCAAATAATAACTAATAATTTTTATTAAATAGGTTCAAACAATAATATATTGAGGATGTTTTTTTTTACAATATTCTGGAGAAGCAGGTACCTACCTGTAGTTATTTTTGTAAAGAAATATTTTAAGCTCACAAAATACTAATTTTTTCTATTTTATAAATAGAATTCTAATTCTGTTATTTAATACATAAAATATTTGTACTTCTTTCTCGCACGTTATGTGATCATTTGTTGAATATACGGACGTTTTGGGTTACACTGAGTGGACGACAGATATTAAATTAACAAAACAGATTAACAAACAATTGTTGCCAACAAACTAACAAAACTATTGTTGCGTTAACCTTTACTTTACTTGTTACTTGTTAATCTAACAAGTTAAACCGTGGGGTTGGCAATCATATTATTTTGTTACTTATATTTTATTAATTTAACATATCCCAATGAGTTTATTTAATCAATGAGTGTTGTTCACTTACAAAGTAAGCTTTACTTAACAAATAAGGGTAAGGCTAACCAAAATTGCGGTTAATTGATTGTAATTACAATGTTGAAAAACCCTTTTCCAAAAGCTAGCCCCTTTCTAACCAGCTACTCATGTGTACTCAAATGTAATAATATAAATATTATTACATTTTCTATCCATTATTATGGTACCAAATGTTTGTCTTACAGAAATTGTCGTAAAGATGGCACTTTTCTCATTTCACTCCACAATAATTCATACTCAGCATAAACAGCACTACAAACTCTGTTAGAAAATATTGATCTATAGTAAATTTACCAGGTAAACATCTCTTAAGAGCCGTAATGATTAAAACAGTGACTCCCCTCAACCAGTCGACCTTGATCCTTGCAATCAACCACTAATACGTGAGGCGACTAGTGGCACATGCAATGATGTCGTATAGACGCCATTTTTTAGTATAATTAACAACTGGTCTTAGAAATATTTTTTACACTTCGATTTATTAATATAATGTGGTAATAATTTAATATCGCGACATCTGAACTCATGAACCCGCAAAGCAAAATGAAATATCTATTTCGTTAAATTGCTGTAATACTGTAGTATTATTTGTTGTAGAACAATTCCAGGTTTGGTTTAACATAATTTTGATATTTAACACAACAAAAATAGTTGTATTAAAATAACTCATTATACTTGTTCATTTTGATTTCAAGTGCTTATTTAACCTAACATAAAATAATAACAAAAGTGTTTTCATTCAGGTAGGTTCAATCTGCTGTTTTATTGTATTGAACCTCGTAATATTATTAAACAGCGCAAAATTTGGTTAAATTAGCACCTGTCTTTTGAGTGCACCCATCAAAAACGGATGATTCAAAGCAGGAAGATCGACAGTAGACCAATTTTTTATTATGGAACAACTGCAAGAGAATGCTTACAAACAAAATTTAAGCTTGCACATGCTGTTCATAGATTATAAACAAACATATGACACCATCAAGAGAAGCAAGTTATACGATGCATAGGAAAAACTCCGAATACCCAAAAAACTGACTGGTAGAAGTGACAATGAAGAACACACAGAATCAGGTAGCACTGAAGGGAGGGTTATCGAGAGAATTCACGGTAAAAAAAGGGTTACGACAAGGAGATCCATTACCCACAACACTCTTCAACCTAGTTCAATAAATCATCCTAAGGGAAAGCAGGATAAACACCAAAGGTTTAATATATGGCTACAAGCACCAGTGTCTAGCATATGCGGACGATATAGTATTCATGGCAAGATCCAGAAAAGAACTATAACATGCATTCAAGTTACTGGAAGAAAAAGCAAGAGAATATGACTTGGAAATCAATGAGGAAAAGACGCAATATATGGTCATGAAAAACATGGACAAAACAAGCATGATAATAAAATGCTGTAGAAATAGAAGCTATAAAATAGAAATGGAGCAAACGGAATATTTGGGCGTTACACTAACTAATAGAGGAGATGAAGAAAAAGAATTAGATAAAAGAATAGCAAAGGGAAGCAATACAGCAGGGATGTTAGCAAAAGTGATCAAATCGAAAGATATATCGAGGACAGCAAAAATAAGGGTGTATCAAACAATAATAAGACCTACAGTCACATACGCCTGCGAAACTTAGACTATGAATAAGAAAAAATAAAACAAATTAGAAATATGGGAGCGTAGAATTCTCAGAAAGATATATGGGGGAGTCAAGGACCGCGAAATTTTCAGAAGAAAAACAAACAGAGAAAATAACAGAAATATACAAGATGCCAAGTATTACCAAAGTAATTAGGATGCAGAGAGCAAGATGGCTGGGGCATATAGCCAGGATGACAAAGGATATATGGGTTAAACGACTGCTAAAGGGTGGCGATGGAGGAAGAAGGGGCAGACCTCGGATGAAATAGCTGGATGAGACTAGAAAAGATTTGAGGACAGTGGGAGTGAAGGACTGGCCGAATGAGACGAAGGATAGAAGAAGGTGGAAAGGAAGAGTGAAAGATTGAAGAACTTGTGTGTGCTGTAACTGTAATACGTTTTCACGGCTGAGAAAAACTGACATTTCGAAGGCTTAAAGATGCATCAACATTCTGCTCCTCCATCGAAACTAATCATAAAGAATATCTGAGAACCAAGCATCATATAAACGATCAACAATCATTTCAAATATCTACCACGGAGATAATTTCAACACTATGTTGTACATACTGCTGTGGTTAGTCAACCCACTTTCCGCTGAGTGTATTTTGAATTGCATATTTTGATTTGTTAACGACTGCGTTGTAAGATTTTGCGAGAGGGATTTTTGTAAGAAAAACTATTGTAGAGTTTTGACAGGGAGTTCCTTGTTCGACTATTAACGTGAGTAGACGTATTTTTATAAATCATTGTTGCCATTTTGTAATTCATTTGATTTTGAGATTTAATTTCTGTTAAAAATATAGCCAATCAAGGAATTCTTTTCGTTATAGTTGTTAATATATTGAAGTGCACATTATAGATATAAGATCAATTATTATTTTTTGTTCAGGAAGATATTTTTTCGTTTTTATTCTCTAATTTTTATTTTAAAAGTTAATTTTTCCGTTATTAATTTTTGCTGATTCATTTTTATTTTATCAATCACCTCGTTTGGGTGAGTAGAAGCATTATACTTGCATTTAGTTATTTTTAGTAATTTTCTAGAAATTGTCCACGCTCAGTTTATTTTAATTTGGAACCACATGGATTAATTTTGAAATTGTAAGCTTTTGTAAAATCTTCCTGAACAAACAAATCTTTTGCTTCATATAGGAAATAGCATTGTCCTATTTTAAATTAGAACCTTGAGTTCACGGTTTTTTTTCTGCACCTTTGTAATTTAAACCTTTTTGAAAAATAAATTTGATTGTTACTTAGCATCTTTGGGTTAAAAAACTTCTGTTCTTTTATTTTAAATTAAACCTTTTCAATTTTTCGAGTAATTAAGTAAGTCAGATTTCAGTCACTCACAATTTACTTTTCGTGTTTAGATTCAAGTTTTAATTCGCGGGGGTAACTCTGAGGTTAATTGTTCTTATGCGCCCTTTTAGAAATTTTATCCGTTGAGCTAGCTAATTTAAATAAAGAGGCCGTCCTCAGAGCTATGTTAATACAGGATTAAAATCACACTATATGCGATAGTTATAAAGTGTTAAATGAGTCCGAAACAATATATAAATTGAAGTATTATTATGACTTATATGAGTATTTAAGCTTTAAGGATAGGTACATGATTAATGTACCTATAAACAGTGTCGCAATACGTACAATGGATTACCTAAAGTCTTAGAACACGCATCGTGCTGAACTTCCACGTAACTATAGCTATCACATCCTACAACAAGCGATATAAGAGAGCAGCAGTAGATTCAAATAGATTAACATCAACAGCAATCTACGTTGGTAAAATTGCAGTAAAAGTGCAAGTAGTGAAGAATTAAAGCAAAAGATTTCCTTTGGTTAAGGTCGTTTGTATTGGCTCGGTAGAAAAGATCTTAAATCTCAAAAAAAAAAAACGATTATAACACTTAGTGCAGAAAAAGTTGAAGAAAAATATATTTCTTCTTTTACTTGTAGAGCTCATTAACACGAAAAAAACAATCGAAATACTTCTTAAAGAAACGAAGGCCTAATTGCCCCAAAACAAACAAAAATAGCAGTCGGTTACTACAAATCAAATCAGCATATCAACTAAACAGTGGAAATTCTGCTAAGCAATTCTGTGTTCCTTAGAAAGCCTAACAAAGATAAAAACTGTAGTACAAGGTGCGGAAAACAACCGTGTCTTAAAAATGACTCGAAATTAAGGGTGTCTTCTAAAAAGAAATAGATCACAATGGGCCTAAGCAGAGCGCAATGAAAACAGATGTTTTAACCTTTCATTTCTCTTTGTATCTCATATTAGATTTAGTCATTTCATACTCATTTAACATTGTAAGTTTATAACATATAGTCCTGCATTAACAAGGCTCTGAGAATGACCTCGTTAGGCCGAAACATGTAAGCCGGAATATATATTTGCTATTAAAGCAATTGATTGAAAATATCTATATTATCACTATAATTTCGACTTAATTTGGACGAAACCATGAAACATATTTTTTCTTTAACTGTTACCAATAATAATAATACTTCACACTCTAAAAAAAAAGTGGCTGAGATTGTAATACAAATACATTCATTAAGTAGATATTCACATATTCAGAAGCAACCTACATTTTAGACACGTTTACAACAATTCGGGAACAACCACCACGGCATCGCAACGAAAATCAATTTGGTAACTTGCTACGGTTCCGAACAGCTAATAGTTATGTTTGAAGAATACCTGATAAGATTGTGATGATCAATATAACAATCCAGCAGAAACGATGATACAGCCTGTGAGCCGCCATATTGGTTAAGGTCAATCACTTTTATTCCTCTTCTTGTGAAAATCCTCTTCGCCACATCACTCATGCATAAGGTTCAATTTCAAGGCAACTTTATTTTTACAATATTTAGTTCATCGCTTGGATAAGAACGAAAAAAGTCATTTAACTTGCGCGAAATATGTGAAGATGTTTTAAACTTCGATCTAGCGCATTATTTATATTAGAATCTTCAAGACATGATTTCTCCTGTCACTAATATATTTAGGTTTAGGTTTTGGGATTTATTGAATGCGTTAATCAAGAATAATCGATTGGATTTAAGTGATAAGCTGCGCGTTAACACCTTTTAAATTTTCATAGTAGGTCTTCTCTCAGTCTGTTGACCTACTTCGTATCTACCACCGGCAGGTATTTCTCGGCGAAATTTTTACCACACATTCACATAGTACAATTATTTAACATACAAAAAGGGCTCTGATTTCATCTTTCGTCGATATTTTCAAATTTTAACTTATGATCGAAAACAGTTCTTTTTTTTTAGATAACTCAGCGCCACTTTACGTCCGCTAGTTGACCGTATCGCGCACAGCACCACTTCTTGACGACAAGAACTAACGGACTTGGCCGTGACGTGTCCCTAACCTGAGTATAGTCGCTACAGGTACTTACACCGTTCGCGGTGAATTCTTCTTGTGTTGGTGGGGTATATGCCAGAGGAAATGCTGTATTGCCAGCTTATGTACTTCTTGGAAAATAGCCTGCCTACTACTGTTGATACTCAGGTGTAAGAAGATTGCACGTTTCTCGATTGATGAGGGTATATAGGTTTCGGAATCTTGTTTTCGGAATCGCAGATTGGTGGAATATATGAGCTTTTCGGTTCGGGTGTAAAAGTGAAAGTTACAAATCCGTAGTGAACTTACTGTGATATATTCAAAAGAAACGTAAATAATTTATACATAGTTTACTAAAATATCACCAAAAATTATTTCGTTGGATTTTATGGCTAATTGTGTTCTTCGTATAAATCATTCAACTTCAAGTTTTGATAGTATATGTACTATAAAAGTTAAACAAACAATAAAAGTTATAAAATAAAAACAGCAATTTGAGTAGCAAAATTCCTTATTGACAGCATTGTATCATCTGCTACAGTGACGTTTCAGTTGCCTCCTATAGCTGCAAATTAAGCAATTACTTATAATTTCTATGTAAAACTAGATTTAAAATTTGACTCTACCTTAAAAATACAAGCTATACCACCCATTTCCCCCATGGGAACCCATTCATTAAAAGTTTCCAATGTTTCTTACTATTTACAAATTTGAAACTTTCAAGTTAAGAATAATCCATATCTTTCTTTTGTTCTAAAATATTTCCGATGTTGCACAACTTCCGAAAGAACTGGCCATTGCTATCACCTTTCTTCATTTCAATAAAACACTCCATATATTATTGCATTTTTGGATTGTACAATCAATTCTACGATGTAGGGGAAGGTGGGGCAAGATGGGAACATTAAGCTTTAGAACACTGCATTGCAGGATTGCAAATTGATATACAAGGTTCTAAAGCGCTTGTTGTAATCTTTAAACATTTATCTGCTGATGGATGAATTTACAATTTTTTGATGGGATACTCTTGATGTTGTGAGAAAATTTTGAAAAGAAATGTGTAAATACATGGGGGTTCTAGGTGAGTTAAGAATGGGTCGTACCATAAAACTAGGTAATAGGTAAAAAAAAATAGACAAAAAAAATTAAAATATTCTAAAAACATGCAGGAACAAAGCTTAAACCCTTTAAAGCGGAACTACTTAAAATAAAAAAATACAATAACCATAAGAATATTACTAACTTAATCTTCACAATTGAGACAATAGAAGACGAACTCATCCACGTTATTCGCACAGCCTCCATGTACCCAACCTCGCCATCGATGGCATTGTATCAATACTTTCCCTTACAATACTAACATTGAGTGTCATCTTCCCAAAACAGAGAACTTGATTATTTCTTGACGTTTTCTAAAAATCTATCTCTTTGCTTTCCTTACAAAATTCGGCTTCTTGATCTGTTCTGTTTTCTTCTTTGTCATTTTTTTTTCCTTTAACTCTCTCTCAGCACTTCTGGTTGCCTTAGGGATTCTCCAGACTTCTATTTTCTTGTAGCAGATTTTTATACGTAGTGCTTTGGATTGTTGTCTTTCCCTTGTTACGCTATGATTGAACCTGTACTTTATTCCTAACATGAGAAATAGGCATTATGTCTTCGGGAAAGCATAATGGCATATCCAGGCATAACGGATCAGACTGAAGAGTTAGATAATGATGTCCCCATGTTGTCCCATACCAATAGCCCCATCTTGCCTCTTTGGGACATTTTCTGGTTATGTTATAATAACATATTAAATATTTGAAATAAACAAATAACGCACTATATAAAATACATGCAATACATGTCAATTAATAAGCACAAAAAAGTGTAGTTGTAAATAATTTACTTATGCCTCCGATACTGGCCGTTGAACTCACCATCAAAATAATAACGAAATTCTGGAAATTGCAAAGTTTACGCACAAACAGCAATAACTTTGTTATTACGACTAGTAAAGTTTCCTACATTACAACAAACATAAAACAGCACTTGTCAATATTAGGACTGCTATTATTTGACAGATGCTTACTGCCGTTTTGTAGATAAGACGATGTCCCCACCATGCCTCGTGGCCCCATTTTGCCCCACCCTCCCCTATTAGGTTACCCTTCAACTGTGTTTCAGTTATTATGATTTTTTCTTTTGCCCTTCTTCAAACGCAAAACCTTCATATTTAACAAACTGAAAGTAAAACACAAAGTACATTTGCAAGTATGTCACAGGTTATACAGGGTCTTCAAAAGTTAGTGACAAAGTCAAAGACCTTCAAACACAGAAAGATCTTTTTTTTTCAAATCGGACACCCTGCATATTTTTAAATATTTATTACAATTTAATTTACGCATCAATATGCTACAGATATTCTTACATCTCTCTTGACGTTATTAACGCTTCTTATCAAATATTAATTAAAATTGCTTTTAAAACCTTTGCATTTTTGAAAGCAGGCTGTGAGCAGTGGCGGATCGTGACAATAGTGAGTGGTGGGGCCAATCGCGGTACAACTCCCCCTCCCCGTCACCCCTCTCCATTTTATTAACTTTACAAAGTTTTAAATCAGTTTTGTTCAGCTTGCAGTAATTTATTATCTCATTTATTGCTAAGGGCCAATACTACAATCGCGATTTAAGGATTAAATATGGTAAGGTCGTGTTTATTTTTTTTTTTATTTATATCGATTGTAAATCTAAAGTGAAGTTTAAACCGAAAATTATTGATCTTCCGCGATTGAAATAATGGCCATAACTAAAATAATACCGACACAAAAAATTTAATGTACACAAATTTAGAAGCCATTTTAAATCAAAAATTCGTTAAGTTCGTATCGGGAATACTTATCTACCTAAATATAAATACTAACGTATTTCTTTCAGAATTGCATATATTTAGTTTTTAAACTGCACGTACATACATAGGTCACTTGTTTACATTCCTCCACATAACTAATCCAAAATTATTTAGGTGTTTCTGCGATTTTATATTAACGAAAACATAACACAACATAGATCACATAAGTTATTTAAGCGAGAATCGTCGAGTAAAATATACTGGATATTCTAAGCATGAGCGGATGTATTTCTTACAAAGAATGGAAAATACAATTTTTATTTTCTTTGTTTGTTTACCTAAACAAATAGCTTGTTTTTTTTTCTTAAAACATTTGATGTATTTTTCAGGAATAACTCCCTTGTTATATTTACTATTTCATTTTCATCATTTTTACCCTAAGAAAGATATTAATGCACAAAGAGAGTACTAACCTTCTATATATATTTTTTTAGTATCTGAATCCATCATCCTGGTCCCAACTCATGATTTTTTTAAAAAAGGAAAATACTCCTATATAATTTATAGATAACCCGTATGGAATTCTTCCCGACTTATCTTTTGTAGGATGCCTGTTTACCGTTGGCCGATTGCTTGTTTGTCTATTATGTTAGCTAGTTCGATAGGCTCCGAACTGTGAAGCGTGTGCCCCTGTGCTTCCTTTTTTCCATATAGAGAAATGAGCTACGACCCCACAGGTCATATACCCACATATTAAACAAAAAAAAGGATGAATGGCAATTCATTTTGGTTTGAAATACTATAGTTATTAATTTACGATATCATCCTAAAATAATACTACACTTTATTACCATAGTTATAAATATTAAATATTCTTGAACCCAATTTTTATTACGGAAGAGTGCCTAAACCCAAGTCAGTAATACGACGGCCCTCTACATGCGTTTCTACTTTCAATAGTCGATCTTCGACGTCCGTCTGACTCATACGCTTGCTACCGTGATAGTGCGAGGCCCATCCCCCACAGTGCCGAGCACTGACGTGTAGATGAGAGAGATGACGATCTAGATGACTCGATCAACCAGCGAGCAACGGGCCAACATACGACTGGCCCCACTTCAATGTAATTTTTGCATATACTGCGACCACTCCCTCTTCCGCTAGCTCCACGCGGATACCTACAAACGTCTGAAATGAGGGGCCAATCCAGGCGTTCGCCGTTTGGGCCGTTTGTCTGCATAAATAACTACTAAGTGCGTTTGATCGCATCAAATCATGGGAATGGCAACGTTCGTTCTGTACTTAAATGTGTGTGTACGTGTATTTGCCGGTATTTTTACAGAAAATAAAAGCTTTTTAAGATTAACTTGTGATTTGCAATGGTGGGGCCATTGTCCCGTGGCTCTTTAAGAGAAGCCGCCCTTGGCTGTGAGTATGATTAAATAAACGAATGTTTACCTGGTTGTTATTCTCATTGAAGTAAAAATATTTCATAAAATGGAAGCAATTGACGATATTCCAATACTGATATTTTAAATTTATTGTACATCGATGGCGAATGTGGAAAAAATTCTTAGCAGTATATACTAGTGATGAGCGAAACTGTGATTCTTAAATCACGTTGTGAGTCGTGAAAGTGATTTACAAATCACGGTGATTATAAACGGTGATTGCGATCACTGTATTGACTCATCGATATCAAATCGTGTTTCATGTATACTTATCGTAAACTTGCCGGGAGTTCTTCTTAGCACTGTAAAAAACTACCTTTTTTTTTTTTAGATATCACATAGCCTTCCTTCACCTGAAGATTTCAATAATTAAATATCCGAGGTTATGTTGTGATATCTAAAAAAAAAAAAAAAAAAGGTTCTTGCAAAAAAAATCATCTGATCTATCGGCTATCCGGGTTATCATTAATTTGCTGTGCGCAGTCGTCGCGCCTCACCGTTGTTCGTTACCGCAATCACGAATCACGAATCACTGCTTTCAGAATTTTCCACTCACGGTCGTGATCCGTGATTCTCCAATCACTGTGAAAGAATCACAGTTCGTGAAATATCGCTCATCACTAGTATATACCGTCAATTACCAAAGGTAAATTTAGAAGATTGGTTTTTTTTTTTAATCCAGGAAGTGTTGAAGTAAAAAAAAAGTTAGACAAAACTTGTTAAAACAGAAGAAAATGAAGTAAATGTACTAGTTTATTTTTATGCTAATCTCCGGAATTCGATAGTGTGCAGCCTCTGGTAAAGTACCTCTTCAATATCGATTCATCGTATTTTCAAACGTCATAGAATACACCCCTACAAGGAAACACTAGTACAAGCCTTTCGCCCTGGCGACGAACAGAACAGAGTTGAATATTGTGACGATTGTTGTGACATTTTTGTTGGGATTGTTAATCGACGAAATAATTACTTCTGGGAATGGGAAAACCCTCACGTTTTCAAAAATACGCATTTTGGAGACCACTACAGTTTTAATGTATTCTGTTGTCTTATAAATGATTTCGTAAACTACGAAATTTACGATGGTATTTTAAATGAGCAGAAATACTTAAAACTTTTAAGAGAGTCTGTTACAAATTTTCTTCAAACTTTACCTCCAAACATAAGGCAAAACTGTTTCAGATGGAAGCTGCACCTGCCCACGATACCAGAGTGGTTAATGGCATTTGACAGAAATGTTTTTCCAATTGTACAATAACTACTGATATGCTTCTTATCATTCATGTTTTAACGATACCCGTGTGGTTATCTACACCATTTGCTGTTATTTAAGTCTATATTTATTAGTTTAAAGTTACGTTGTACTCGTTACTTCTTCTACTCATTTATTAATAAATAAAATTAAAAAAAATAGTAACAAATGAAAATAAAATGTTGATTTTAATGTGGAAACCTCCTAACATATTTTATTTTAAATTCTATGAACTAAGAATGTAATGTTAAAATGTATTTTATCAGAGATGATAATCACTTGAAAATGTAAACATTTGTAGAAGAAAATGTGATTATTAATGATAAATACCTATATCCCAAATTAAAAATCTCGAACATTTAAGAAATACTAAAGTTCAACTAGAAAATATTTAGATATTATATTCATCCTAATTTAACTATAAAGATAATTAAATTTCCATTGTATACCCGTTTTATGACAAAAAAAAATGATTAAATGGCACTCAATTAGCTTATAGGGTAAATATAATTGCATGAATATGTTGTGAAAATATTTCTCTATACTTATTGTAAACACTTCATACAGTGACGCCCCGTTAAGTACATACTTCAGATTATTCAATAGTTTATTGGAAACTAGTTCTATAGCACACGTTTTAAAGTACAAATGGAAGTTTAAAAATCTAGTCAAGACTATAAGTACTCAGACGAGTGCCTTTATAACTAGACGTCAATGCAATATTTGGTGGTTTTAAGTTGGTCACATTAGTTAAATTGTGTATATAAATCTAAAAAAATGAGATTGTTTTTAACCAAAATTTATGAGCGTTACCAGCCATACATAATGGTGCTAAAATGATTACATTTCGTTTCTCTTATTAGAAACGCTAATTATATGTATAGTATAAAAAAATGAATAAAAAGTACGTTTCATAATACTTAAAGCAATTGTCTACTTGGATAAGATAACGTGTTGGTGAATAAAATTCTCCGACACATCACAACTGGTTAAACGTTTGAATTAATAATTATGATTTGTCCGTCTGCATTGTCGGTATTTCTAATGTCACAATTATCTTGCTGAAACATCGGAGGCAATCGGCAATGTCGAACAATATGAATTCTTTCTGATTTTTTAAATTCCAAATTGCAAATGCTTTAGAAATTTTAAGAGCAATTCGCATAAACATACCATAGAATCAGCGCAAAATGTGAGCAAAAGTTAAGTTAATTTTATTTACTTTTAAATACAAACATAAATTTATTGGTTATTACATATGACAAATTACAACCCGTACACAGTCATATAAAAAAAAGCACACTGGGCTCGTCCGGGATTTGAACCCGGGACCTCTCGCACCCGAAGCGAGAATCATACCCCTAGACCAACGAGCCGGACGATAGAATTTTTCAAATAAACCGACAACAGTTTACTGCTTTCGTCTCCGCACAACTTTCACTTGACAAATCCTCCTAGAAACAATGTGGAACGTTCATTCTACCGTCCGTCACGATTTCTTAAATATCATTCCGTTCCTATTGTCATTTGAGGTTGACTCCTTCGCCGGAATACATATATCTTACACTGGTAAACGAGATTAAAAGTCATTGCACTGCACCAGAAGAAAGATCAATCCGACGCACAGTGTTGCGAAACGAAATAACGGGGAGAAAGTTTTGTTGTTGACTCAACGTAAATCCCATTTGGTGGTCGATAAACCGGACATACATATATTACGTACTTACTATCTTCTAACACGTTAATTTAGTCACTTTTTTAAGGTTAAACCAAGTTCTTTTTTTCTCATTTCCTCTACGAAACTACGAATTATTATTTTTTTTATACTTTCGATCAACATCACAAACGCATAACTAAACAAAGTATTTTCAGTGCCAAATATAAATTCACAGTATGAATAAATGTGCTGTTTATTTAATTATTTATTATTATTTTAGAAGAACTTATAGATCTTTTGAAGGAACGTATACGCCTTCCGAGCTTGAACTTCAGGTTTTCACATTTTTTGTTTTCCACTTACTCAAAATCAATAACTCATTCATTTGAGAAGAAACATGACTTCAAAATTCTACATACCGCAAAAACCACATATTTTTTTTAATTATGGTATGATATATGATAGCCAATTATCCATGATCGTACATACAACTCCTTGCTTAAAGTTGATTAATCAAAGATATGCACGTATGTATGTAGACAAAGCCTGTGATCTATTTTATAATTTAAAACATGGTATCTGAGACAAGCTTATAGCAACTTATGCACGCAGGAATAAAAAATACTTATCCTCGTTGGTATACGATGGACATACTAGATACAATTAAATAAAAGTTTAAATGTGTTAAGAGTTACAAGCACTCCCATCTTTTGGCCAACCTTAATTTGTTTAAATATTTCCGTCAGACTGCAAAAACCAAAATACGAGTTTTATATAATAATTATTTGCATACCACAGAGATGTCAATTGCTGATTAGTTCAAGCTTCTGGTCTTTGTGAATGGTAGAAGAAACCAAAGCAGAATACCTAGTAGGATGTTCTTTGAACTAAATGATCCGCAAAATAATGCTTTTACTATTTTGCCATTTTTATAATGTGCTTCAGCTATCAGTACCTCACAACAATTAAAGAAATACGTTTTTTTAAAGATTTATAACTCTTTTCCATTTAATTTAATCGCCATAACTGAGGATGATATTATACAAATCAAAACAAAAAAATAAAATTACTGCAGTCCAAGATCAAATTCTAGCTTCGTAATTCGTGATTGCAGAAATATCTTTGCACGATCAATCTGTAGTACTAGCACTTATGCAACTATGTATTTAGATTGTGTCTAGAGTCATCTCTTTTTGCTAAATGATCCGCCTTCGCATTACCGGTTGTACCCACGTGAGCCCTAGGCCAAAAACGTTTGGTACCAGCCACTGGCCAGAAGACGATCCAGAACGCGGTTCCAGTCCGGAAACGGAATATAGAATAGACTACGACTGTGTGTGACAGGAAATTATTTAAGAGTAGATTATAATTCTCCATAGACAGGTACTACATGTATTATCGTCGTCACATTATCTTCTTTCCAATAAAATTAAATTCAGGAAGTATATAAGAGATTTATTCTGCTTTTTTTTTTAAAAAACACAAGGTAGCATAGAGGTTTACATCATAAGTAATAATAACTAAATACAATAAAGAAAACATAAGTATTACATATAACTTTTTTTTTGTTTTATTCATCATTTTGTATCTAAAACTATATAGTAGCAATTCTTTGGTGTTCTAAAATTCATAATCCGGATGCTCGTGGACTCTGAAACATAGCAATAATATTAACGTTCACGCTATTAGAAAATTAAATAAGTGCATAAAATACCTTCCAGCTGCTTTCCAATCGCATACTCTTCCTTCAGCACCTTTATCTATACCACGCAGTTTATTCATATCATCCTCGTCTAAAGCGAAATCAAAAACACTGAAATTCTCCTTGACCCTCTCTGGGGTAACCGTTTTCGGTATAGGAGCCACTCCCAATTGTAGTAAAAATCTCAGAGCAATTTGCGCTGGAGTTTTCGAATGTTTGGCAGCGATGGTTTTGACTACTGGATCTGTAAACATATCTGGCAAATCCCGTGGTGGTTTTCCAAGTTTGCTCAAAAATTCGTTGTAAGCTCTGCACGCCAACGGTGAGTAGGCTACCATGGTAATACCGTTTTTATTGCAATAATCTAACAGTTCTTTCTGTTGTACGTAAAGGTGCATCTCAACTTGATTATTGGCAGGTTTAATCTTACAATTCTGATTCAGTCTTTCCAATTTCTTAACGCTAAAATTCGACACTCCAATCGCTTTTGTCCTTCCAGCTTCTTGTTGCTCCTCCATCTTCTACAAGGCACAAAAAGTAAACCAACAAAATAACTTAAATTTAAAATACTAATTCGCCCTACTTTCCAAACATTGAGGAAGTCGAAATTCGGATCTGCGTAGGAATCATTATCTGTGATTATTATACTTAGAGGGAAATGCATCAAATAAAGGTCAACGTATTCTAGTTGGAGTTTCTGCAAAGATTCTTTCAAATTATCTTCGACTGTAGCAGGATCCATGCCCATTGGAGATAATTTAGTTGTGACAAAGACGTCTTCTCGCTTCAATTTGCCTGAATCGAACCATCGTTTTAGGACTTTGCCGATGATCTCTTCGTTAAAGTATCTAGCGGCAGTATCTATATGCCGGTAACCCACTTCCAGAGCTACTTCTAGGGCTTTTTCGAGGCTATCATCTTTCGACTGCGTTAAAAATCACATCGGCAAATAAGGGATTTGCAAATGAAAATATAAGAACGCTTATTAAATTTCTATTAAGTATTATAAGGTAAAGTCAGGTAAGTGTGTAACCGGGGCAAGTGTGTAGTTTGGCTATATTTATTTTTAAAATTGAAATACGGACGTCCTCTTGTTATAATACTAATGTACTAAACTTCATACTAGTTTTACAAACAAAAGTTCGCATTTCCTAACGTGTAATAACTTGATTATCTTGTGAATATATCATACCTTATTAAACAGGCATGAGTTTAGTATTACACTCTTGGCCGAACTAAAGGATAATGCTATTAATATATAAACAGCGGAACGATTACACACTTGCCCCATTTTGCTGGGTAAGTGTGTAGTATTGACAGAGTTTAAAAATTCTATTTTTTTTTCTAGTAAACCGTTGATAATTATAAAAGGCGTATCTATTGAAGGCTTACAACTGAGCATATATTACGTACTTCTATGTGTAAAATTTATCAAAATGTCTTATTATGTGAACAGTATTACATTTTATTCGAACTATGCAATTTTTACTACACCCTTACCTGACTTTACCTTACAAACATTAAAGGAAGAAGAACAAGAACATTTATTTTACATGTGTGGTCAGTTTAGGTTTGTTTAGTTTTTAATAAAAACTGTTTGGTTTTTTTCTTCAGTGGCCAAACTGAACTAACCAATCTTTATCCCCACTATATAATAACAAACCTATAAGCTGCACCAGACGATCAGTTCAACCAAGTTTCAACCAAATTTAAATTTCCCACAATTATTTTCAGTAACTAACTTTAACATAAAAGTATTAAAATATGTAAATGTAATACAAAGTTGTAGATAATTTCATGATTAAGCGTTGAAGTTTCTGAAAATAATTGTGGGAAATTTAAATTTAAATTGTTTGTCTTTTTTTAATGTTGCTAGCTTCATATATTTTTTGGTTTATTCCGATTTTTTCACTACAACGAAAGTGAACTATAACAAAAGATGTAAAACGAATGCAGCTGATAGTGGCAATCGTATTTCTGTTATTTTCTCCATATCTCAACAGAGGGCGGGTGTAACAATCGTAGAAATACACAATTTCTTAAAATTAAGCAAAATAGTGTAGCAACTAGGTTTTGTACTAATATAATTACTATCATTTACCTATATAAAGTATTCGCAGTGAATCTAGAATTGCATACTCACTTGCCATGTCCCATAACCAAGCGCTGGCATCTTAACATTACCCGGTAATGTTAAAAATATACTACAGGCCATATTTTCTAGATTAAATGACACGCCTAGTTGTAAGCACAAAACTACAAATCAAATACCAAAATGAAGAAAAGATGTGTAGTCACACCCAACCACCTCACCGTTGAATTCGTTGACAAATGTTTACAAACAAAAAATCTAACCATGAACCGGCTTTGGCCACATACAATCCTATTGCGCATGGGTTTAAAATGATCTGCACGTAATGTTGGTAGCATAACGACAGTTTGTCCAGTATGTTTTGTATGTAGAAAAGAATAGATGCTGTCCTAACAGTACAAAATATTTAAAAATTCAGTCTGATTAAGATTTTGATAATCAAAAAGAACTTTGAAACTGTTTTTCATGCTAATAAAAAAGCTATTTTGAAATAACAAATAACAGTTGTTTATTACAACTTAAAATTTTCATTTAATGTAACCATATAATGGTAACAAAAGTGGTTTTATTACAATTAACAAAATTAATAAAATCTATTGGCTGTATTTAACACCGTTACATTATTAAACCCAGTAAAATTTTATCCATTTAACAACTGTCAACACCGAACGGATTGAAAATGGGAAGGAATAGTGACCGTTTAGAAAGATTGAGATTGTACTATGTAGTGTATTTCTGAAACTTACATTACAACAAGATGCTTATCTTCTAATACAAAATCACCATAAAAACAATTCACATTATAAATCATATTTGGCTCAAAATTCATAATCTGGATGCCCATCAAATCTAAAACATTCGAAGAACATTGACATTATTAATATTAAGAGTACTGAAGTGCACAAACATTTACCTCGCAGTTTCTTTCCAATCCCATACTCTTCCGTCTTCCCCTTTATCTAGAAGGCGCAATTGTGCCATATCCTCGTCGTCTAATGCGAAATCGAAGACATCAAAATTTTCCCTAACCCTGTCCGGAGTGACCGACTTTGGTATAAGGGCCACCCCTAATTGCAACAGAAATCTAAGAGCTATTTGCGCTGAAGTTTTTGAGTATTTTTCAGCGATACCCTTAACACTTGGGTCTTCGAACATATCGGATAAGACTCTACGTGGTTTTCCCAATTTATCCAAAAAATTGTTGTACACCCTACATCCCAATGGCGAATAAGCTATGACTTTAATGTCGTTTTTGTTACAATACTCTAACAATTCTTTCTGTTGCAAATAAAGGTGCATCTCAACTTGGTTACTGACAGGTTTGGTTTTGCAATTTTGACGCAATCTCTCTAATTTTTTGACGCTAAAATTCGATACACCAATAAATTTTGCCTTTCCAGATTCCTGTTGCTCTTCCATTTTCTAAAATATACATTCAAATAAAATATTAAAGCAACAAATCTGTAATAACAATTGTTCCATACTTTCCAAACGTCCAGAAAGTCAAAATTTGGATCTGCGTAAAAATCGTTTTCTTTGCCTATGACAGATAGCGGGAAATGCATCAAATATTGATCAACGTAATCCAACTGGAGCTTCTGCAAAGATTCCTTCAGATTCGCCTCCACCATATCCGGATGCATATTCATGAATGATAATTTCGTGGTGACGAAAACATCTTCCCTTTTCAATTTGCGGGAATCGAACCATTTTTTCAAAACTTTACCGATAATATGCTCGTTGAAATATTCATAAGCGGTGTCTATGTGGCGGTAACCGACTTCTAGAGCCACATCTAGTGGTTTCTCAAGGTTATTATCTTGAAACTATGCGCCAATAGTTACAAAAGGATTTTAGGATGAGTATAAAAGTTTGTCATAATTGCATGATTTGGAATATACTGTACTCGACAGAATTTATTTTGGTATAGGGATCTGATACTATGCATAAAATGACCTTGCAATACGCACCGATGCCAATGTTGAAACTATATTGAGTGTTAAACAGGGCTATATGTCTGTTTCTATTTTAAAGCGCCATGCCCTTTCCTATCCTCTGCTTTCTTATACTCTAGATAAATTTTGACGATTACAGTATACATATGAGCACATTTCACTTACCTGCCAAGTTCCATAACCGAGAGCTGGCAATTTAGTATCCCCAGGAAGCTTTAAAAATATATCAGAAACCATGTTTTTTAGCCGTGCCCAGCTTCCAAATGAACGGCTCATAATAGTACAGCGACTGCTTGGCCATTAATTCAAGGCAAACATACTTACTATACTATCATATTTAAGTCTTCTACAAATAAGACGGGGCAGAATTAACTTATGTTCTGCAAGCAATGCGCATGAGTTCCAAATGTTAACAGCATGGCGAAACATCCGCATCATTAATAAAGAGAACCAAAATAAGATAGACATACATATACTATGCATAGGTATAAGAAAATAAGAGTTCATTCGTCATATACGTATATAAAGATGAGACTTCTTATCTTATCAACAGAAATAACGCCACTTTTTTCATTAACAAACAAATGCGGATGTTAGAATACTACTCCTAAGATAACATTCTCATATTTTTTGCTATATACAGCATGTATAACTGTGTTTCAGAAAGATATCGACCAATAGCGGCTCGTGAGTTATGAAAGAGAGTGGCCACAAAATAAGATCTTGCCTATTTTTGTACATAAAATCCATTCTCCTATATTTCATGCTGGAAAAGAAGTCTATGACTTTGTTATAAAAATGCGTTCAGTCAATCTTCTGACTTTGTGCTTCTCAGAAAAGTTTTAATGCGTTTGAGGGTGGAAAAACATCGTTCACCTTTTGCTGTCGACATAGGAGTTGTACAAATAATATCCAACAGTTTATATGTTTTCGTCAAAACTTTTTTTTTAAATTGTTGTGTATTAAGAACACTAAAAGTGGCAAAAACACCACCCACACCTACGTCACATATGCCATCGCGCTCATAAATTACTGAAAGTTCATTTTTCAATTATACACTGTCCAAAATAGGATAAGATTTCACAGTTTTTTATACACATAATTAACCGACGCAAAATATGACGATTTTTTCCACATCTTCGTTGTTCTTAATTTTATATCGCAAATAAACACTGTCTAACTGTTGACACCATCGTTTTAAAAATACAAACATATTAAAATAAAATAATGCACTGAATTACATGCGAATTTCTTTCTGTGTTTATCTTGGTGCTTGGGTGGGCACGTGCCCTTGTGCCCTTCAGTACCAGCCGCCACTGGTGTCGACATATTATTATATTATAAAATCAAGAGATTTTTAAAAGTATGATGAAAAACCATAATAAAAATTTAATACAGCTAAAATATGAAATGGAATGCTAAAATTCCATGCTACATGCTTAAAAAGAGATCAGTTTACACAACCATCATGTGAGAGACACTGGCGGCTCGGGGGTTAAAAGTTTTATTCTTTCTGCTACAGAACCTGGTCCTTGACGAGCTGCTAGGAAAATTGGAGAAAATGAAATATCTTAGTGTCATTCTTGAGTGCAAGTTTACTGGAAATAGACACCTTCAAGGAATTAAAATTAGGGAGGAGACAGCACTCACCTTGGCTGCTCATGAAAAAAAAAACAGTTGTTAGGACCAAATATGATGCACTGGACATACACCATATGGTCAGATTCATGATCACTTAGAACTGGAAATCACGGATCAAATAAACTAGAATCAAACCAATTGGAGCTAGAATCTACAGTGAGGTGAAAGATACATTGATCATTCCCTTTGTCTGCTTTGAGGATAACGATGTCTTCTTCAGCTTTCAAATTTGTAAGTGCTGCCTCTTCTTCCCTGGATAGGTTGCGTTTCGGTGGCTTTTCCGAACATCGAAGCAGAAGTGCGACAAGAAGTAAGCAGAGCATTGAAGAAAGCAAAGCCACCGAAACGCAACCTATCCAGGGAAGAAGAGGCAGCACTTACAAATTTGAAAGCTGAAGAAGACATCGTTATCCTCAAAGCAGACAAAGGGAATGCAACAGTACTACTAAATAAAGAAGATTACCGGAAAAAGATGAATGAACTACTTGACGAGAACACCTAAAAGGAAATAAGAAAAGATCCAACGGAGAAGATCACAAAAACAGTAAGGGAGAGCATAAAGATTTCATCGATACCTAAAGAGATGCAGAACAGATTGCTACCAAGGGCCGCTAGACCACCCAGGCTGTATGGAATACCAAAAATACATAAAGAAGGAGTGCCATTAAGACCGATTGTAAGCAACATTGGATCACCGACCTACGATTTGTCGAAATATTTAGCTAACTTACTAAAGCCATATACCGGACAAACTGCAACGTATGTGAAGAATTCGAAACATTTCGTGGATATTCTGTCTACGCTAAAGACTGAACCTACGGACATTTTAGTAAATTTCGACATTATATCGCTATTCACTAACATACCCACGGAGGACGCACTGGCCTTACTTCCAGAACTTGGACTACAAGAAGACATCATTGAATTAGTGAAACTGTGCTTATCCACGACATACTTTTTGTATGAAGGAAAATACTACGAGCAGAAGAACGTAACAGCACTGGGATGCCCTTTATCACCAGTAATAGCCAACTTGTTTATGGAAGCATTTGAAGAAGAAGCCCTAAGTTGCAGCGATATGAAACCCAAGTGTTGGCTGCGATATGTCGACGATACTTTTGTAATATGGCAACACGGAGAAGGAAAACTACAACAGTTCTTGGAACACATAAACTCACAGCACCCAGCCAACAAGTTTACCATGGAGAAAGAACAAAATCGAAATCTCCCTTTCCTGGATGTTATGGTTAAGAAAACAAAAGAGGGAATGCTACAGCACGCAGTATTTAGAAAGAAGACGCACACCGATAGATATCTGCATGCAAGATCTCACCATCATCCGATGCAGAAGAAGACATTAATACAAACATTGCTATCCAGAGCCGAAATCATCAGTGACGAACAACATCTTACCAGTGAAAAGATACATTTGGAGAAAGCACTAAAGAAGAATGGTTACACTGACATCGACATAAGGAGAGCCACTAAGAAGAAGGCTAAATAACCACTGCACCTCAGTAGAAATCATCCCCTAACAGTATAGATTTACACTAAAAAATTTAAAATATATCTTTCTCCTTTAAATGTTTAAGCTTTCGTAGCTTTTATTTGCTTCGTAACTTTTATTTGCCATTTCATCAGAGACAGTTAAAGGGCTACAAGAATAATTAAGTTTATAATGCAAAGTTTTACACAAGTTAAATGTTAAATTTAAAGAGAACTAACTACCCACTTGGCAAGTAATGTTGCAGATATCCCAGTAATATTACATTATTTACTAGACAGCGATGTTAAACAAAAACATGTTACTGAAATTTTGCAGAAACATTAAATAATGATAGAAATATTGCAGGCCATTACAGTAACATTTCAATGTAATCAGGAAAAAATATTCTAAAACAATGTTGCAAAAACAAAGACTTTGTTGTCAGAAATGTTGAGGTAATATTTAGTTGTAACATTGCCATATTTACAAGGTGAATCTTTACAAGCAACATTTGCGCTTGTAACATTAACATATTTACATTTTCTAAAGTGTGAGATAGGTACGTATATATGTTCCTGCAAATTTAGAATTTTGAAAACACAAAACTAATGGAGCTAATTTTCTCTATAAAGTAAATAATGGTGATGAAATTTTTTAACATTTTTTTGTAGCCTATAATAATCATGTTAGTGGGGTTGTGGTTGCGCACTGCGCACTTGTAAAAGTTAGTATCGCTTGCCATCACAAGTTTTTTCGTACCGCGCATACACGAGTTGGCGTGAATCTGTGAACCCCCTCTTTCACAATATACGGTAATCGTGACTGGATAGGGCGTGGATAGGACCATCTTGGGATTGTGCGCCGCAATTATTTTGATGAGAAAAAATTCCCGTCAATAATTAATCAACATTATCAGGTAAGTTTTATTTATAATGCTAAAGTAAAGTATTTTTGACGGTCTTTTTTTTAATTTCAGAGAGAATTATAAGAAATATTGTACTCACAGATACAGAATACGAAATAACTGTCATGGAATGGTTTCGTTATGCAAAACAAAGATTTGATAGAAAAACAGCAAAATGTTCAAAGGAATAAAATGCATTCGGGGCGTTTTTCTTATGTGTTGTGAGTTTTTGTTTAGATTCTATTCATGTTAAAATGGAATTTAATGTACTTTTTTTTTAATCAATAAATGCCTTTATTGTCTTCTGTAGGCAGCATTTTACTTTTTAAAGTATTTATTAATGTATTTCGTTTACTTAAATAGCTATTTATAATATTATTCATAGTATTACTATTTAGTTTTTACCTAGAACTATATGATATGTGATTGACCATTTTAATGTATCTGCAAAAATAACTACAAAAAAAGACTTATAATGTTATATTATAAAAATGTCTTATCCATTATATTTTTCTGGCATTAATGTTTAATGTTAATATTGTAATTTTAGCAAGTGGTGATAAATTGGTATAAACAGAGGGGCCCGATCTATCGAGTGTAACATGAAATTATAATATTAACATTGAATTTCAATAAGACTGATTGAGATTCCGTTTTATATTAATTAATATAACCTCTCGATAAACCTCAACAGCATGTTTCTTGTATAATGCAGCAAGAACTTTTGGAGTAAATAAAAGATCCTAATAGAAACATTAGTGAAGATATATTTATAAAAACATTTAATTGCCACACTGTATCAATATTTTTCTTTAACATATGAGAAATGTTACGAAAGAGCTATACAAGACCTCGTATTAACATTACTGGGAAATATTGTTTCGTAACATCGCTTAGGCGGACATTAAACAGTCGTAGAAATGTTACTGCATGTGGTATATTGTATATATTTTTGTAATATTTCGCGTTACAAGATAACATTTAGATGACGTTATAGTCATGTTATTTTTCCAAGTGGGTACTCACATTAAGAAAAGTAAAGGCAAATTATAGCTGTAGTTTTGGCACACATAACCTCAAAGAGTCCACTCCAAGTAACATTACGCCAATCTTGTAAAGTTGAAAAATATTTAAACTGAACTTTAACACTTGACAACACACAACACTTTAAAAATGACAATATGATCGGGTCACTTAAATAAAACTTTTGCAAGTAAGTGACCTACAGCAATGAAAATTTAAAAGAAAAATAATTTCTTTTACTTGGGCCTAATACAATTTTTTAAACTTTTATTTAATTAAGCAGCCAACTCAAAATAAACCCCATTTTAAACTGGAGCAGAAAATTGAAATATCGCGTTAAATTTACTAAAAAATAGCAACCTGTCTTGTTTGATTATTGTGGTCACCACTGTATATTTACATGTATTTCACCCGTAAGGACGAATGTTTTAGTAACAAAATAAAACTTATCAACGTGGTCAATTTTTGGAGGTCAATGCTATTATTATATAATAAGTATAACAGTTCGAGGTATATTTTAGTGATTGCATGTAGGAGTTTGTTTACGACGCCGGCGTCGGCGCATGGCCGAAAATAAAAATGGTGGGGGAAATTTACGTGGCGAAATTTCACTTCATTTCGCAGTAGACGACCAAACAAAATCTTGTGTTACTATTCATTACATGTATATGCTTGCTATAATACAAAATACACGCGTAATCTTTGCTAATATTGCATAATACAGATCTTAATATCTCTGAAGTTATGAGTATCTTAATTTATGTGTTGTTGGCATTGTATGCCTCCCTTAATCAAGATATGTAGGTACTCTAAAATTAATTATTGCAATCGTTATCCATCAATTGTTCACCGTTGCATTAAATCATAGGTATTAAAGTACCTCCTCATAGTATCAGTTATTAAAATTGATAAAGGCAGTGTTTGTTTATATTTTATATAAATGGTATTGACGCGCTTGGCACCGAATACTTTGAAAGTGAAATTCGGTGCTATCAGACAAGCTTATACAATGGCATGTGATATGTTTCTGACACTGGGAGACAATGTTAAGATGCCCGCATTGGGTTTCGGCACTTGGCAAGTAAGTAATAGAGGGTTCATTGAGTTGAAGCCAGGTGAATTGCTATTGTTTTTAGATGCCTTCTGATACGTTGAGCTTAAATGTATACTTTGAAAATGTATTATTATGCTTCTGTTTATTTTTAAATTGCCCATGTGATACCATAAACGATTAATTTTGATAGATTCAGCAATAATTGGTGCAGGATAAAATGCATTTCAACTTTTTATACCACGGATATTTTACTGTTTATTAGAGGCGGGATATAATCCAACACTAAATGCAGAGCCGGGCTATGTACAAAGAAATAGTATATTTCAAACCAAGGGAGGAAAGTGCTCTATTGGAGGCCGCGGGCAAATATTATAAACCGAACCAAAGGCGAGGTTTATTGCCCAAGGCCTGCAATAGCACTTTCCTCACGTGGTTTGAATACTATTTTTTCCCAGCCAGTCCAATTTTAACTAAATGTCTAAAAATAATAAAGACATACCTGTGAGTGACATGCTAGATAGTAGACTTAATCTGTCAAGTTAGCGTCGTTTTAAAAGTGTTTAATAATAGGTTAATTGATATTTAATACCTAATAATTTAGCAGTTCCCTCATAAATGGGCTCAGACTGGGTCGAATGTACTAATGTCATCTATCAATAATGTCACATATTATAAGATGTACAGTTTTATCATGTCAATATCACTTACTTGCCGCTCTAGGGAGGAAAAGTACGACTTTCCTCCCTCAAATGAGGGAGAAAAGTGTCACTGGGAGAAAAGAAGTACTTTTCCCCATGTACATCGACGAAATATGTTGAGTACATTTTGTACAAGTGCCTCCTGTACTCGTAAGTTTTGTATAGTTCAGTATACGAGAATAATTATTATAATTTTTATATAAAGCACATAATTAAAAAAAAAATACGACACAAGATGAAAATATGCGGATTATGCTATACAGCAATGTTCAAGTTTCCAAAGTCAAGTTTTTAAAGCTCGATTTTAAAAAATAATTATTTTCGAAAAAGTTATTAATAACCTATCTCAACAATTAGTTTTAGCAATTTTCTTTTACTTTTATATTTTAATTATTCGAATTAACTGAGTTTTGACATTTGTTATCTTTAATACAGATTTCTACTACTAGATAGCGCTGCTTCCGTCGATTAAATATTTTTACTTATTTTCTTTCTTCTGTGTTTCGTTGATGAAATGACAAATTTTGAATGTTTTTTTTATCGACAAATTTTAAATTTTTATCGATAATTTCAATTTAAACTATGTGAAAGTCCGCACATTTTATAGCTTTAAAGAAAATTTTAAGCAAAATGTGATTGTATCACAATAGATACACGTACCCCGTAGATGGCAAACTAATTTATACTTGCATTTCAAAAGAACCTCATACGAGATTATCTCGAGTAACTTCAAAATTCCGTTAAGTACAGGTATTCCAATACACGGAAATAAATATACTCATGAGCACATGCTTCCAAGTACATTACGTATTCGAATCCTTAATTAGAGTACATATACTCGAGTTTTGCCCATCCTTGTTTAAATGCTTATTCGATTGCGCTAAGAAAAAAACAGGTTTATCGATTGCTTTTTAATGTTAGATTTACACTTAAAATGTTATTTTAATTTCAGATCAACATTGTTTTACATGCATTTTGTCATTTAATTGAATCAACGCCTAGCATTTAACACTACAGAAAATGTTGTTTATTTGATATTTTGGTATTGACTATAAACATTTACTCTGTACCTATACGTTTCAGAAATGTTCTTTAAACACGCAAAGATAGCATTTACGTATAGGTAATTCACATAAATTAATAATACTGTTTCTCAATATTCCTCTACTGATATTATTAATATTCTATAATATGTTGTCATTAATCAAAATAATAATCCTATCACGATATCCATAAAATGAATTATAGATTTTCCTTAAGTATGATTTAATGTGATATACTTTGGAAATAAATATAAATTCATATTGAGTACACTGATAGAAAAAGTTACTTCCATTCATAACAATATTTTCGAAAAATAAAGAAATATATCTTGCTGCTACACGAAGAATTTGTTTGTATCAAAAAAATAATAGATTTATAGTAAACAGACACCTTCCAATCAAAGTCTAAATTTATTTGTTTGAAAAAGTTAAATGTCAGAATATTAAGTATACAGGCAAACTCAAATTAAGTGCGCACCATTGCTATCTCTGTTATTATTGATTCTAGAAGGTAGGTTAAATTAGCAAAGTATAAGGGTTTTTAACGCTGATTAACATGCAATATACGAAAAAACAATTGAATGACGCATTTCCAAGAAATTTTGACATTTATATATTTTTTAATTGAACACCCTGTATATTGTGAAAGATATTTAAAGTAACATTTTACTTGAAGCTTGTCAACTTTGAAAGATATTAAACAAAAAATTAAAAAATGATATTATAACTACTTATTTTGCGTTGATTGTGGGGATACTTGCGAAGGCTGGGTCAAAGAACCCTCTAATGGGATGACCTTGCTGATTGCACTGGTCCCATCTACAAAGTAATGTGAATTCTCAATATACAGTCAAACAGGTAAAATTTAGTCAGTATCTTGTGGTGCCCTCTCTAAGTTTGCTCGTTTATAATCAGGATTAGGTAGCAATTTTCCTTACAGGACAACCAATTGGTACGGACAACAAATTATAGATCAAAAAACAAATATCTCTTTGCAATAAAATATTAAATTCAACAAAACTATATTCCAGGCAAAAATTGGGATTGTCAATAGCCACAAATGTTTCATACGTTAAAGAAAATATTAATGTTATTTTTAACCTTAAATAAAGGTTATTTTCTGTTTTAGTGAATATTTCCTTTACGCAAACCTACCTTAATAATAAGAAATAAAATATAGAAGAATTACTTTGGTTAATTTTGTTTTATTTTTTTTTTTGTAAACAATTTTGATAGCTAAAAAATCATTTCTATTGGTGATTTAGAGCAAAAAATATAATGTAAATTTTCAAACCACCCTAAGAAATTAATAAGATTGCAAGAATAAACCATAAATTTAAATAACCAGAAATAAATTTCCTGTCTCACATTCTTTCATGTTTGATCGTCAGGGTTCTGGAGATGATCTAGAAAAAGCTCTGGACGTGGCTTTGGAAACTGGTTACCGCCACATAGACACAGCTACCAGATACAGAAATGAAGATATAATAGGACGTGTTCTAAAAAGATGGCTCGATTCGGGTAAAGTGAAACGAGAAGACCTATTCATTACGACAAAGTTGGCTCCCTCTGGTATGAATCCGAATAACGTAGAAGAACGCCTGAAAGAATCTTTGAAAAAACTGCAGCTGGATTATGTAGACCTGTATTTAATCCATTTTCCTATATCCATCGTTGAAACTGATGATAAACCACATGGTGACCCAAATATTACTTACCTCGATATTTGGAAGGTGAGTATCTTAAAGAGTGCGTATTTCCAATTAAACTTACATAAATATTATTAGAGCATGGAAAAGCAAGTGGACACTGGACTAACTAGAACGATAGGAGTATCAAACTTCAGCATCAAGAAAATTGACGCCATCCTAAAGAATTGTAGAATAAAACCTGCAAATAACCAAGTTGAAATGCACGTGTACTTTCAGCAAAAGGAACTGTGGGATTTTTGCAAGAAAAACGGAGTTACAATCGTAGCTTATGCTCCGCTAGGTACCAGGGGTTATAATGTCGCAATGAAATCATTTGGACGCCCAACTAAAGTGCTACCAGATTTATTAAGCGATGAAGTTGTTAAAAGGATAGCCGAAAAGTATTCGAAGACACCAGCGCAAGTTCTCATACGATTTCTTTTGCAATGCGATGTTTCTACCATTCCAAAAAGCGTAACACCAAGCAGGGTAAAAGAGAACTTTAATGTCTTTGATTTCTCTTTGGATTCACAAGATATGAAAGACTTAAAAGCCCTAGATAAAGGTGAGAATGGGAGAATATCTGATTTTAAAGGATGGGGAAGGTAATAATGTATATTAAAGGTACTTATTTGGTTTAATGTAATATGATTGTGTTTTATTGTAGGTTGGAAGAACATCCGCATTTTGAATTTTGAGCTTATATTTTGTATGAATATAAATAATAATGGAAAAATTTTAACCGAATAAATAAAATTAGATAAAGCACACGAAAATTTAATTTATCTACTGTGATGTCAAAATTTTGACCAGAATGTTTTATTAAATATTAAGTTCAAAAAGTATTACTTTTGTTTCTGCAGAAGATGGTTACAGACGTAATTGCCAAAGCCACAAAACTTTTTGTTGCTCTAGGTATTGTTTATTTTCTAATCGATATAACAATTTTTTAATTACTATTATTTGTTAGTAACAGATTTTACAAATATATAACTACTTTATGCGTGAGATTTTAAAATTACTAACAAAAAATAAACTTTGGTAGATTAAGTAGTTGTCACGAAGGATCCAACATGTTAAAATTCAAAGTAAGGGTGTTCAGCTAGCTTTTCTCCGAAGAAGTCAAAGTTACAAACTTTGGCGTCAGGCCCAATATCCAGTCCACATAAAGCTTCTACATCTTCTTCATCCAAATGAAAATCAAATACATCGAAATTTTCCATAATCCTAGTTGGATTGGTACTTTTCGGTATTACAGCCAAATCCTGCTGTAGAAGAAACCTAAGTAACACTTGAGCTGGAGTTTTAGAATGTTTTCCGGCTATAGCTACCACCGTTTCATCACTTAACATATCTTTAATATCTTTAGGGGCAAGACCAAACGATTCAGTAAAGACATTGTAGCCTTTGCTCCCAAGCGGTGAATAAGCTACTACGGTGATGCCATTTTCTTTGCAAAAACCAATTAGTTCCCTCTGTTGAAAGTACACGTGGACCTCGATCTGGTTATTGGCAGGTCTTACTCGACAGTTTTTCAAAAGACGGTCGATCTTTTTTATGCTAAAGTTAGAGATTCCAATATTCTTAGCCAAACCTGCATCATATAATTCCTCCATTTTCTAGAAGATGCAGAAATGAATAAAAACAATTAATGAAAGCAATGCAAAATAGCCTACCTTCCAAATATCCACATAATCAACATCAAGTCCGTAATATTGACCAGTTTCATCCGTCGAAATTGTAATTGGGAAATGCATTAAGTATAAATCAACATAGTCCAGCTGAAGTTTCCTCAGAGATTCTTTAAGACACTCTTCTACTTTATCTGGGGTACATCATCGTTGGTGGTAGTTTAGTCGTTAAGAAAATATCCTCCCTCTTCAATTTCTCAGCATCAAACCATTTCTTAAGTACTCTTCCAATGCTCTCTTCATTGTTGTAGAAGGCAGCAGTATCTATGTGGCGATACCCAACTCTTAAGGCCTCGTCTAGCGCAATTTCTAATTGATTGCCTGTGGCCTAGTTATTAAGGAGAATAGTCAAAATGTATTCGTGCAATACAATATATTATTTTAATTATTTAATGTAGGCGCACATTTACATTAAAATTGCAGGAATGGAGCATATACGAGGATGTACACACATTTCACATTTACCTACATCTTGTACAAACGAATTAACTCTTTTTGACCCACCTGCCAAGTTCCTAAATCAAGGGCTGGCATTTTGGCACCATCTGGTAGCGTTATGGACATATCTATTTTTGTTTCGCCAAAACTCTAAAGATACTCCGCCGATACTTCTATCTTTCTACAAGGGATTCTAACGTTGATGTGTGTCAATGTTGGGGTTCACGTAATACAATAATTTGTAACACGCAATCTCATAATGTATTAATTTTTAATTAGGTACCTGTTCCAAAATAAAAAGAAGTGACCAATAAAGTATCGATTAACCTTGTGGGAGTTTCAGAAGTGTTTACATGTCCCTGCCGGAAATATGAAATATCTATTCCAAGCAACATAATAGAACATGGATAATATTACAAGTTGAAAGTTCTCAAAACGTGTAACAGAAAATCTTACAAAAACTGTATATTTTTTTCAAATTATTTTCAGGTACCTAGTTAGAAGGAGAAATTAATTTTGAATTTTTAAGTTTAATGTATTTTAACATTGGAACGTTTTTGAATGAAGTAGTAATTCATTATCATCATTTACTAATTTATAAAAAGTTATTTTGCATTTTTGCCTAGGTATCTAAATAAACATAGGATGTTGAATTTTAAAAATTGCGTGTACATCTAATACTAATAATTAGAGAGAATCAGCAGTAACATAATTTTTTTCAGTGGAAAAATGAATGTAACGAGATCTGTTTTCCTCTCAAATTCTTTAATTAAATTAAACGGCCGATTTTGTGTTTAGGTACACATCATCAAGCCAGAATTATAACAGGGAAGTTCTTTTACCAAACTACTTAATAGTTTTGTGTGCAGGTTTATAGAAAACAGTTTAAGTTAAAAAATTCATTGAGTATAAGTTTATTTACATTGTTATTATAACAAAAAAGAATATTAATTACTACGTCAGTTACCGGTAATTATTAAATTTAGCTATGAGAAAAACAGTTATATTAATGAAGATGATATATTAAGTTTTAAATTTCAAAGTTATTTTTGTACCGGTGCTTACTTTCTATTGGTGTTAAATAAACAAAACAAAATATACTACAGTACCACACAATAATTACCTGCCAAGTTCCATAACCTAAAGCAGGCATTTTCCTGCCTCCTGGTAAAGTTATAAATATATCACACATCTCAACTATAACAGGTTCACAAAATTGGAAATAACCACCAATAAAATATTTAATGCTCACACGGTTATACATATATTTACACGTAACTAACGTTTCAACCTCGCATCATATATTTATACTACTTATATGCAGAAAAAATACCAGATATCAGAGCACATGGTACTTGAAGCATGATAAGCAGAAATTGCAATTAACAAACTCGTATCTACACACAGTACCTGCTGGGGATATGCACTTAATTACATAAAATAATTCTCAAGTAATATGACATTGCCAAAAATTTCGACACGCAGAAATATTGATACTAATTATTAAAAATCTTGGTTAAATTAGCAAATAGTACTTTTGCTGGTAATAGGATCAAATTGATAGAGAAACAAATAAATGCATTTTTGTAATACAGAAACAGAACTGGATAATAAATAGAGTAACAGCAAATAATACATAAATTACCATTCAACATTGATTTTGATATTTTACACCCTATTTACTTTTGTTGATCTTTTACTGGGTAAGCACAATAACTTGGATAATTACCGCCGGATATCGTTGTATTACAGTAAAGTTCATGAAAAAAGAAATTAAATAATAGCTTGAAATGCTTTATATATAAAAACTATATTTTATGTTCATCAAAATTTGATTTTATTCCTCAGAAATCAATTAAAAAAAGCAATATATAGTGTTTTGAATCACATTTGCAACAACTTAGACAATAAACAAATAACCGGTGGCATTTTCTTCGATCTAGCTAAAGCATTTGACATTAATTCATAATCTATTGTTGAAATACAAATTTCAAAATTTCTCGGAAATGCGTCATGCAATTGTTTTTTTGTATATTGCATATTAATCAGCGTTAAAAACACTAATACTTTGCCAATTTAACCTACTTTCTAGAATCAATAGTAACAGGGATAGCAATAATGCGCACTTAATTTGAATCAGCCTGTATGTTACACTCAAAGAAAAGTGACATTTTACTTGAAGCTTGCCAACTTTGACAGAAATTAAACAAAAAATTAAAAAATGATATTATGACTACTTATTTTACGTTGATTGTGGGGATACTTGTGAAGGTTGGTCAAAGGACGCTCTGATGGGATGACCTTGCTGATTGCACTGGTCCCATCTACAAAGTACTGTGAACTCCCAATATACAGTCAAACATATATAAGGACTCCTAAGTTATTTATTATGAGTATCGTGTGGTGCCATCTATAAGTTTACTCGTTTATAACCAGGATTAAGTAGCAATTTTCCTTACAGAACAATCAATTGGTCAGGATAATAAATTATAGATCAAAAAACAAATCTTTCTTTGCAATAAAATATTAAATTTAACAAAATTATATTCCAGGCAGAAATTGGGATTGTCAATAGCAACAAATGTTTCATAGCTTAAAGAAAATATGAATGTTATTTTGAACCTTAAATAAAGGTTATTTTTTGTTTTAATGAATATTTCTTTTACGCAAACCTGCTTTAATAATAAGAAATAAAATATAGAAGAATTACTTTGGTTAGTTTTGTTTTTTTTTTTTGTAAACAATTTTGATAGCTAAAAAATCCTTTCTATCGGTGATTTAGAGCAAAAAATATAATCTAAATTTTCAAACCACCCTAAGAAATTAATCAGATTGCAAGAAGAAAACATAAATTTAAATAACCAGAAATAAATTTTCTATCTCACATTCTTTCATGTTTGATCGTCAGAGTTCTGGAGATGATCTAGAAAAAGCTCTGGAGGTGGCTTTGGAAACTGGTTACCGTCACATAGACACACCTACCAGATATAGAAATGAAGATAATATATGACGTGTTCTAAAAAGATGGCTCGATTCGGGTAAAGTAAAACGAGAAGACCTATTCATTACGACAAAGTTGGCTCCCTCTGGTATGAATCCCAATAGCGTAGAAGAACGCCTAAAAGAATCTTTGAAAAAACTGCAGCTGGATTATATAGACCTGTACTTAATCCATTTTCCTATATTCATTCGTTGAAACTAATGATAAACCACATGGTGACCCAAATATTACTTACCTCGATATTTGGATGATGAGTATCTTAAAGAGTGTGTATCTCCAATTAAACTTACATAAATATTATTAGAGCATGGAAAAGCAAGTGGACGCTGGACTAACTAGAACTATATGAGCATCAAACTTCAGCATCAAGAAAATTAATGCCATCCTAAAGAATTGTAGAATAAAATCTGCAAATAACCAAGTTGGAATGCACGTGTATTTTCAGCACAAGGAACTGTGGGATTTTTGCAAGAAAAACGGAGTTACAATCGTAGCTTATGCTGCGCTAGGTACCGGAGGTTATAATGTTGCTATAAAATCAGTTGAACTAAAATACTACCAGATCTATTAAGCGATGAAGTTGTTAAAAGGATAGCCGAAAAGTATTCGAAGAGACCAGCGCAAGTTCTCATACGATTTCTTTTGCAATGCGATGTCTCTACCATTCCAAAAAGCGTAACACTAAGCAGGGTAAAAGAGAACTTTAATGTCTTTGATTTGATGGGGATGGTAATAATGTATATTAAAGGTACTTATTTGGTTTAATGTAATATGTTCCTGTTTTGTTGTAGGTTGGAAGAACATCCCATTTTGAATTTTAAGCTTATATTTTGTGTGAATATAAATAATAATAGAAAAATTTTAACTGAATAAATAAAATTAGATAAGGCCTGCGAAAATTTAATTTATCTTCTGTTATGTCAAAATTTTTACCAAAATGTTCTATTAAATATTAAGTTCAAAAAATACGACTTTTGTTTCTGCAGGAGATGGTTACAGTCGTAGTTGCCAAAGCCACAAAACTTTTTGTTGCTCTAGGTATTGTCTATTTTCAAATCATTCTAACAATTTTTTAATTACTATTATTTGTTATTAGCAGATTGTACAAATATATAACTACTATATGCTTGAGATTTTAAAGTTACTAACAAAAAATAAACAACTTTGGTAGATTAAGTAGTCGTCACCAAGGATCCAGCATGTTAAAAGTCGAAGTAAGGGTGTTCAGCTAGCTTTTCTCCAAAGAAGTCAAAGTTACAAACCTTGGCGTCAGGCCCAATATCCAGTCCACATAAAGCTTCTACATCTTCTTCATCCAAATGAAAATCAAATATATCGAAATTTTCCCTAATCCTACTTGGATTGCTACTTTTCGGTATTGTGGCCAAATCCTGCTGCAGAAGAAACCTAAGTAGCACTTGAGCTGGCGTTTTAGAATGTTTTCCGGCTATAGCTACCACCGTTTCATCACTTAACAAAGGCATTATAGGCTTTGCTCTCAAGTGGTGAATAAGCTACTATGGTGATGCCACTTTCTTTGCAAAAACCAATTAGTTCCCTCTGTTGAAAGTACACGTGGACCTCGATCTGGTTATTGGCAGGTCTTACTCGACAGTTTTTCAAAAGACGGTCGATCTTTTTTATGCTAAAGTTAGAGATTCCAATATTCTCAGCCAAACCTGCATCATATAATTCTTCCATTTTCTACAAGGGGCAAAAATGAATAAAAACAATTAATGAAAGCAATGCAAAATAGCCTACCTTCCAAATATCCACATAATCAACATCATATCCGTAATATTGACCAGTTTCATTCGTTGATATTGTAATTGGGAAATGTATGAAGTATAAATCAACATAGTCCAGCTGAAGTTTCCTCAAGGACTCTTTGAGACACTCTTCCACTTTATTTGGGTACATCATCGTTGGTGGTAGTTGAGTCGTTAAGAAAATATCCTCCCTCTTCAATTTCTTAGCATCAAACCATTTCTTGAGTACTCTTCCAATGCTCTCTTCATTGTTGTAGAAGGCAGCAGTATCTATGTGGGGATACCTAACTCTTAAGGCCTCATCTAGCACAACATCTAATTGATTGTCTGTGGCCTAGTTATCAAGGAGAATAACCAAAATGTATTTGTGCAATACAATATATTATTTTAGTTATTTAATGTGGGCACACATTTACATTAAAATTGCAGAAATGGAGCACATACGAGGATGTACACACATTTCACATTTGCCTATATCTTGTACAAACGAATTAACTCTTTTTGACCCACCTGCCAAGTTCCTAAACCAAGGGCTGGCATTTTGGCACCATTTGGTAACGTTATGAACATATCTGTTTTTCTTTCACCATAACTCTAAAGATGCTCCGCCGATATTTCTATTTTTCTACAAGGGATTCTAACATTGATGTGTGTCAGTGTTGAGGTCCACGTAAAACAATAATTTGTAACACGCAACCTCATAACGTATTAATTTTTAATTAGGTACCTGTTCCAAAATAAAAAGAAGTGACCGATATAGTATCGAGTAGCCTTGAGGGAGTTTCAGCTGTGATTACATGTTCGTGCCAGAAATATGAAATATCTATTCCAAGCAATATAATAGAACCTAAATAAGCTATTACAAGTTGAAACTTCTCAAAACGTGTAACAGAAAATTTTACAAAAACTGTATATTTTTTTCCAAAATATTTATATTATTAAGTAGAAATTAATTTTGGATTTTGTAAGTTTAATGCATTTTAATATCGGATAACGTTTCTGAACGTAGAACTTCATTATCATCATTTACTAATTTATAAAAAGTTATTTTACATTTTTGCATAGGTATCTTAATAAACTTAGAAAGTATGATGTATTTTAAGAATTGCGTGTACATCTAATACGTTTTTATAAACGTATTTGATGTACAGGCAGATAGAGAGAATCAGCAGTAACATACATTTTTTCCAGAGGAAAAATAAATGAAACGAGATCTGTTTTCTCTCAAATTCTTTAATTAAATTAAACGGCCGATTTTGTGTTTAGGTATACATGATCAAGCCAGAATTATAACAGGGAAGTTCTTTTACCAAACTACTTAATAGTTTTGTGTGTAGGTTTATAGAAAACAGTTTAAGTTAAAAAAATTTATGAGTATAAGTCTATTTACATTGTTATTATAACAAAAAAGAATATTTAAAATTCAAAATCGGGATGCTCACGGAGCCTAAAAAAAAACAATATAAATTGCATTACAAAATAAATATTAGGCACAAAAACTACCTTCCAAACCCTTTAAGGTCACAAACTCTACCAGCTTCCCCTAATTCCAATGCAAACAATTGTTCCATATCAGCTTTATCCAACGAAAAGTCAAAGACATTAAAATTTTCTTTAACTCTAGCTGGCGTGACACTTTTCGGAATTGGCGCCACTCCCAGTTGCAACAAGAACCTAAGAAGAACTTGAGCAGCAGTTTTGTTATACTTCTTTGCTATAGACAAAGCGGTTTTGTTGTTTAAGGTGTCCGGCAGTACTTTCTTTTCTTTGCCAAGCTGTGTTAACATATTGTTGTAACCTCTAGATCCCAATGGGGAGTAAGCAACGATTGTGATTCCGTGCTTCTTGCAGAATTCTACCAATGAACTTTGCTGCAGGAATATATGCATCTCAATTTGATTATTCTCAGGTTTCACTTTGCAATTACTCAATAATCGTTCTAGCTTTTTGATACTGAAATTTGATACTCCTATGGCTTTTGTTCTACCAGCAAAATATTGCTCTTCCATTTCCTGAGCGGATAAATTTATAATAATTTATGATAAGGGAGAAAACAGAAGATGTAAATCAGCTTACCTTCCAGATATCGACATAATCAACATCCGGATGACCATAAACATCCGTTGGTGTGCTAACTATGGTTATGGGAAAATGAATGAGGTATAAATCTACATAATCTAACTGAAGTTTCCTTAAGGATTCCCTGAGATACTCTTCAGTTTTACCTGGTTGCATAGAATAAGGTGATAACTTCGTGGTGATGAATACGTCGTCGCGCTGCAATTTTCCAGAATCAAACCATTTTTGGAGCACCCTTCCAATAATTTCCTCGTTGTTATAAGCTTGGGCTGTATCTATGTGGCGATATCCAGTTTCTAAAGCTATTTCTAACGCTTCTTCCAAACTCTTATCTTTAGACTAGAGTGAAAAGTAGTACAATTAATTTCTAAATATGTAATTGGAAATACAGGAAACGAAAGGAGAAGAAAAGCTTGTAATGCTTAAGGAAATTGTAGTGGAAAAACGATATGTAAGTTGTGTTAAAACAAGCTAATCATTGTATAACTTGCAAAACAACGCGAAGGTTTTATTCTACTATATAGAAATATAAAACCTAATATTAAAGAAAAAAACGTTTTGCAGGAAAATGGTCTAAAAATAGGGTATTAAAGATCGAAGTGCTTAATTTCAAATTGAATGCAACAATTTTTTGACAATTTTAAAACTGTGCTACGTATATGCTCTAACAAAAATAACATCTATTTTTATAATAAATTTTATTACAGTTAGTTGTTATCCAGCGATATATAATGTATATCCACAGACCTATGTATATATCATTATCAAGGCAGTATTGACAACTCAATTACTCAATTATATGTTTGAATCTAGCGAATCTTTAATAAATAAGTACTTAGACGCAATTTTGCTTCATCAACAGAATTATAATCATAGTTTTCAGGATATATTTAAAACATAGAATACTCTACTCCACCAGATAGTGATAATGTTTAGGAATTATTATGAAAATATTAACAAATGACGTAACATACATCAATTTAAAACGTTCTCGCGTCAGTTACCGGTAATTATTAAATTTACTATGAGAAAAACAGTTATAATAATGAAGATGATATATTAAGTTTTAAATTTCAAACCCATCTTATTTTTGTACCGGTGCTTACTTTCTATTGGTGTTAAATAAACAAAACAAAATATACTACAATACCACACAATAATTACCTGCCAAGTTCCATAACCTAAAGCAGGCATTTTCCTGCCTCCTGGTAAAGTTATAAATATATCACACATCTCAACTATAACAGGTTCACAAAATTGGAAATAACCACCAATAAAATATTTAATGCTCACACGATTATACATATATTTACACGTAATTAACGTTTCAACCTCCCATCATATATTTATACTACTTATATGCAGCAAAAATACCAGATATCAGACCACATGGTACTTGAAGCATGATAAGCAGAAATTGCAATTAACAAACTCGTACCTACACACAGTACTTGCCGCAGATATGCACATTTAAGGTAAGAAGTAAAATTAGGTTAGTTGATGCTAATATTCCAAATTTTATTCAGATTAAATGTAATATTTCCTCAAGTTCAGCCTCTAAAGCGATTTCTTCTGCTAAAAAATGTTGGTTAAATTCAGAAATTAAATATCAGTATTTTAGAATTAGTCAATTAGAATTAGAAGCTTACAACCTACACTTAAGATTAGCTAAAGGTCTTAGTAATTTAGAATTTGTAGAATGGATCAATTATTTGAATAAGATAGAAGATATTATTTCAAAGAGAGTATTAACTAAAGATTTGGTTCATAAGAAAAAATTATCAAAATTAGTGTCTTTAAAAAACCCAGAATGTGTACATTAATAAACCACAAAATATGTTAGTCAGGAACGAATCCTCTTTATCTTTTAACAAGGAAGAAATTGATTTGTTGAATAAAGGTTTGAAATATAATTTAAAATTTAAAAAACCACCAATTGAAGAAATTATATCTGGCATAGAAACAGCGATTAGTACTTTTGATGATCATACTAAAAACTTTATTAGAACTGCTTGTAAAACTCAAATTTTAGAAAATAAACAACGTCATCCTTCAGATATCACACGAAAAGAAATTAACATTGCTAAAGGGCTTAAAAACAAAAACTGCTTTTACTTAAAATCTGACAAAGGTAATACTGTAGTCATTTTAGATAAAAGAGATTATTTTGATCGTGTCAGTACCCTTTTAACGCAAGGTTCTTACGTAAAGCTAACTAAAAATCCGTTATCAAAAATGATCACAGAAACCAAGAAGACCTTATTAGAATGTAAGAATATTGTTAATGATAACTTAAGATATAGACTAACTGTATCAAATCCAGTGGTACCTAGGATGTATTGTTTACCTAAGATACATAAACCAGGGAAGAGCATGAGACCCATTGTCTCCATTATCAATAGTCCAACTTACTGTCCAAATGGCTATCTGACAAATTCAGTCACTTACCTGTGCAACCGCCGGATTTAGCCGTTAAAAATTTATACGCGTTCATTGAAAAGATTAAAAACATTGAACTTACTGACAATGAAGTTTTAGTTTCATTTGATGTGAGCTCACTGTTTCCCAGCGTCCCCGTTGATATCACTTTGACTTATTTAGAAGATTTCTTGAAAGGTAATCAATTGGGCAGTAATGAAGTTGATAGTTTCATTTCTTTGGCGAAGCTCTGCATGAAACAATATTTCTTTCAAATCAACGGTACCTTTTACCAACAAATTGAAGGAGCAGCAATGGGTAACAGCTAATCTCCCTTCATAGCTAACCTCTTTATGCGAAAATTTGAAACCGATCTTCAGAATGCTTTGGCATATTTTCCACGGGTTTGGGTTAGATACATCGATGACATTTTTTGTGTTTTTGATACTAGTAAGTGCTCAATTACAGATTTTCTTGAACAGCTAAATTCAAAATTTCCTTCCATTAAGTTTACCCATGAAGAGGAAACAGACAATAGGATTGCTTTTCTCGATATGTTAGTAATAAGAAATAAAAATAAATTAGAAATAGACATATATAGAAAGCCCACTACTAATAACAGATTTATTTCAGAAGATTCAAACCATTCATGGAAAAACAAACTAGCAGCTATTAACTTTTTGGTACATCGCTTACTTAATTTCCTCTATCTACAGAACGATATAATAAAGAACTTAAAGAAATTATTAAAATCGCTGCATTTAATGGGTTCTCAGAAGACGTTGTATATAACACCATTAGAAAGCATAAAAACAAAATAAGAATTAAAAATGCGAGTACTTTAGAAATTAGTGGCAAGAAGGATAGGAAATATGTTAAATTACCATTTTATCCAAGTTACACGAAAGGTCTACAAAAAAAATTCTCTAAATTCAATCTTGACATAGTTACTACTTCAAATAATAGTCTTAAAAATATTTTAGGTGACCCTAAAGATCAAGTAGATAATTTGGACAAATCAGGTATTTATAAAATATCTTGTAAAGATTGTGATCATGTATATATTGGGCAAACTAAAAGATCAATTAAAACGCGTTACAAGGAGCATTTGGCTCATCTTAAATTTAGAAGGTTTGACAAATCTAGTGTAGCCCTACATATGCTTGAAGAAAACCATAAAGTTGACAATATAAAGTTAGTTAAAAACGTAAACAACTATGTGCAATTAAATTGTTATGAGGGTATGGAAATATATAAAAACAAACATATTTTAATGAATTCAGATTTAGGACCATTAAATTCTTGTCTTTACGGTTTATTAAGTAGTAAATTACGCGGAGTTAGGATTAGTGACTAGTTAAGCATGACGGCAGTCAGCCATGACCGTGATCATTGTACCATGACCTTTTTTAGGTATAAATTAGGGTAGTTTTAATGTAGTTATTTAGTTCAGTGTTTCTGTTGATGATGATAGCTTTGCTATCGAAACGTACGTCCAGTTTAGTGCAGTTTGTGGTGAGGGGTTTAGGAGAAGTTTACAGATATGCACATAATTACATAAAATAATTCGCAAGTAACAATAATAACACTGCCAAAAATTTCGACACACAGAAATATTGATACTAACTATAAAAAATCTTGGTTAAATTAGCAAATAGTACTTTTACTGGTAATAGGATCAAGTTGATAGAGAAACAAATAAATGCATTTTTGTAATACACAAACAGCCCCGGGATCACGAAATACGATCGACTTTTATCGACAAGTTCGAGGATCGAGTCGATTCACATATCGGAAAGTACTCACAATACTTGATCGAATTAATTTCGTTTAAGTTTCGGTTATCATCGTGTTTTGGAAACAAATTATCTACTTTACTGCGGAATTAGTTCAAATGAAAGGTAGAATTTGAAGCAAGTGAGCAACGACAACTTGACGTTTATTCCGCAATGTTGATTACTTTGACAAATTCTTTTTTTTATTTTATTTTGTTACTACGTGATTACTACTCTTTTACTTATTGTCAGAGAAAGTGAATTATTTTTTTGTATCACCTTATCAAAGTGAGTTTTTATACTTAGTAGTAAATATTGCAGCAATAAATTTGTTATTAAGTCCAAACAATTCAATAAATTTATTATCTGGGTAACAAAAATGGATGTTGTTTTTCCTCAGAGTTCTCCTTTCCCTTTGCAATCGTAAATTCTGCAAATACCTGCATTTTGTTTGCTACGCCATGTTATATAATTAATAATTTCAAAATTCGTTCTAATAACATTATCTGGTAATAACTGTTGAATGTGTTGAGTTATCTCCAAATATTGAAATTGTACCTGATTATACCAACAAACGCGTTGGACTTTTCACCTACAGTTTTTACCGACCACTTTTGTAATATGTACATCCGAATAATGAACTAGAAAGAAAGGGAGAGTTACGAATGTCACATCTCATGCGCCGCCATTGCATCTCGGTAGCTCTCTGGAATCGAGTGCTACGAATCGAATGGATTCGTGAAATCGAGTTTCGAGTTTTTTCGTGATCCCGGGCCGGGGCAACCTGAATGTTACACTCAAAGAAAAATGACATTTACATGAAGCTTGCCAACTTTCAAAGAAATTAAACAAAAAATTAAAAAATCGTATTATGACTACTTATTTTACATTGATTGTGGGGATACTTGCGTAGGCTGGGTCGAAGAACGCTCTGATGGGATGACCTTGCTGATTGCACTGGTCCCATCTACAAAGTACTGTGAACTCTCAATATACAGTCAAACATATATAAGAACTCCTAAGTTATTTATTATGAGTATCGTGTGGTGCCATCTATAAGTTTACTCGTTTATAACCAGGATTAGGTAATAATTTTCCTTACAGAACAATCAATTGGTCACGACAACAAATTATAGATTAAAAAACATTTTTTTTTGCAATAAAATGTTAAATTTAACAAAACTATATTCCAGGCATAAAATGGGATTGTCATTAACCACAAATGTTTCATACGTAAAGAAAATATGAATGTTATTTTGAACCTTAAATAAAGGTTATTTTTTCTTTTAGTGAATATTTCCTTTACGCAAACCTACTTTAATAATAAGAAATAAAATATAGAAGAATTACTTTGGTTAGTTTTGTTTTTTTTTTGTAAACAATTTTAATAGCTAAAAAATCCTTTCTATCGGTGACTTAGAGAAAAAAATATAATCTAAATTTTCAAACCACCTTAAGAAATTAATCAGATTGCAAGAAGAAAACATAAATTTAAATAACCAGAAATAAATTTCCTATCTCACATTCTTTCATGTTTGATCGTCAGAGTTCTGGAGATGATCTAGAAAAAGCTCTGGAGGTGGCTTTGGAAACTGGTTACCGTCACATAGACACACCTACCAGATCTAGAAATGAAGATATAAATGGACGTGTTCTAAAAAGATGGCTCGATTCGGGTAAAGTAAAACGAGAAGACCTCTTCATTACGACAAAGTTGGCTCCCTCTGGAATGAATCCCAATAGCGTAGAAGAACGCCTAAAAGAATCTTTGAAAAAACTGCAGCTGGATTATATAGACCTGTATTTAATCCATTTTTCTATATTCATTGTTGAAACTAATGATAAACCACATGGTGACCCAAATATTACTTACCTCGATATTTGGATGATGAGTATCTTAAAGAGTGTGTATCTCCAATTAAACTTACATAAATATTATTAGAGCATGGAAAAGCAAGTGGACGCTGGACCAACTAGAACAATAGGAGTATCAAACTTCAGCATCAAGAAAATTAATGCCATCCTAAAGAATTGTAGAATAAAATCTGCAAATAACCAAGTTGAAATGCACGTGTATTTTCAGCACAAGGAACTGTGGGATTTTTGCAAGAAAAACGGAGTTACAACCGTAGCTTATGCTCCGCTAGGTACCGGAGGTTATAATGTTGCTATAAAATCAGTTGAACTAAAATACTACCAGATCTATTAAGCGATGAAGTTGTTAAAAGGATAGCCCAAAAGTATTCGAAGAGACCAGCGCAAGTTCTCATACGATTTCTTTTGCAATGCGACGTCTCTACCATTCCAAAAAGCGTAACACTCAGCAGGGTAAAAGAGAACTATAATGTCTTTGATTTCTCTTTGAATTCACAAGATATGAAAGACTTAAAAGCCCTAGATAAAGGTGAGAATGGGAGAATATCTGATTTTAAAGGATGGGGATGGTAATAATGTATATTAAAGGTACTTATTTGGTTTAATGTAATATGTTCCTGTTTTGTTGTAGATTGGAAGGACATGCGCATTTTGAATTTTAAGCTTATATTTTGTATGAATATAAATAATAATAGAAAAATTTTAACCGAATAAATAAAATTAGATAAGGCCTGCAAAAATTTAATTTATCTTCTGCTATGTCAAATTTTTTACCAGAAAGTTCTATTAAATATTAAGTTCAAAAAGTACTACTTTTGTTTCTGCAGAAGATGGTTACAGACGTAATTGCCAAAGCCACAAAACTTTTTGTTGCTCTAGGTATTGTTTATTTTAAAATCGTTCTAACATTTTTTAATTACTATTATTTGTTATTAACAGATTGTGTAAATATATAACTACTTTATACTTGAGATTTTACTAACAAAAAATAAATAACTTTGGTAGATTAAGTAGTTGTCACGAAGGATCCAACATGTTAAAATTCGAAGTAAGGGTGTTCAGCTAGCTTTTCTCCAAAGAAGTCAAAGTTACAAACCCTGGCGTCAGGCCCAATATCCAGTCCACATAAAGCCTCTACATCTTCTTCATCCAAATGAAAATCAAATACATCGAAATTTTCCCTAATCCTAGTTGGATTGGTACTTTTCGGTATTACAGCCAAATCCTGCTGTAGAAGAAACCTGAGTAACACTTGAGCTGGCGTTTTAGAATGTTTTCCGGCTATAGCTACCACCGTTCCATCACTTAACATATCTTTAATATCTTTTGGGGCAAGACCAAACGATTCAGTAAAGACATTGTAGCCTTTGCTCCCAAGCGGTGAATAAGCTACTATGGTGATACCATTTTCCTTGCAAAAACTAATTAGTTCCCTCTGTTGAAAGTACACGTGGATCTCGATCTGGTTATTGGCAGGTCTTACTCGACAGTTTTTCAAAAGACGGTCGATCTTTTTTATGCTAAAGTTAGAGATTCCAATATTCTTAGCCAAACCTGCATCATATAATTCTTCCATTTTCTAGAAGGGCAGAAATGAATAAAAACAATTATTGCAAGCAATGCAAAATAGCCTACCTTCCAAATATCCACATAATCAACATCAAGTCCGTAATATTGACCAGTTTCATCCGTCGAAATTGTAATTGGGAAATGTATTAAGTATAAATCAACATAGTCCAGCTGAAGTTTCCTCAGAGATTCTTTGAGACACTCTTCCACTTTATCTGGATACATCATCGTTGGTGGTAGTTTAGTCGTTAAGAAAATATCCTCCCTCTTCAATTTCTCAGCATCAAACCATTTCTTGAATACTCTTCCAATGATCTCTTCATTGTTGTAGAAGGCAGCAGTATCTATGTGACGATACCCAACTCTTAAGGCCTCATCTAGCGCAACTTCTAATTGATTGTCTGTAGCCTAGTTATCAAGGAGAATAGTCAAAATGTATTCGTGCAGTACAACATATTATTTTAATTATTTAATGTAGGCGCACATTTACATTAAAATTGCCGAATGGAGCATATACGAGGATGTACACACATTTCACATTTACCTACATCTTGTACAAACGAATTAACTCTTTTTGACCCACCTGCCAAGTTCCTAAGCCAAGGGCTGGCATTTTGGCACCATTTGGTAGCGTTATGAACATATCTATTTTTGTTTCCCCAAAACTCTAAAGATACTCCGCTGATGCTTCTATGTTTCTACAAGGGATTCTAACATTGATGTGTGTCAGTGTTGGGGTCCACGTAATCCAATAATTTGTAACACGCAACCTCATAATGTATTAATTTTTAATTAGGTACCTGTTCCAATATAAAAAAGATGTGACCGATATAGTATCGATTAACCTTGAGGGAGTTTGAGGTGTGATTACATGTTCGTGCCGGAAATATGAAATATCTATTCCAAGCAATATAATAGGACATGGATAAGATTACCAGTTGAAAGTTCTCAAAACCGTTAACAGAAAATTTTACTAAAACTGTATATTTTTTTTTTCAAAAATATTTTCGATACCTAGTTAGAAGTAGAAATTAATTTTGAATTTTTAAGTTTAATGTATTTTAAGATCGAATAGCGTTTCTGAATTAAGTAGTAATTTATTATCATCATTTACTAATTTATAAAAAGTTATTTTACATTTTTGCCTAGGAATCTAAATAAATTTAGAAAGTATCTTGAATTTTAAGAATTGCGTGTACATCTAATACCAATAATTAGAGAGAATCAGCAGTAACATAATTTTTTTTCGGTGGAAAAATGAATGAAACGAGATCTGTTTTTCTCTCAAATTCTTTAATTAAATTAAACGGCCGATTTTGTGTTTAGGTATACATGATCAAGCCAGAATTATAACAGGGAAGTTCTTTTACCAAACTACTTAATAGTTTTGTGTGCAGGTTTATAGAAAACAGTTTAAGTTATAAAATTTATTGAGTATAATTTATTTACATTATTATAACAAAAAAGAATATTTAAAATCCAAAATCGGGATGCTCGTGAAGCCTAAAAACAATCAATAAAATTTGCATTACAAAATAAATACTAGGCACAAAAACTACCTTCCAAGCGCTTTAAAGTCACAAACTCTACCAGCTTCCCCTAATTCCAATGCAAACAATTGCTCCATATCAGCTTTATCCAACGAAAAATCAAAAACATTAAAATTTTCTCTAACTCTAGCTGACGTGACACTTTTCGGAATTGGCGCCACTCCTAGTTGCAACAAAAACCTAAGAAGAACTTGAGCAGCAGTTTTGTTATACTTCTTTGCTATAGACAAAACGGTTTTGTTGTTTAAGGTGTCCGGCAGTATTTTCTTTTCTTTGCCAAGCTGAGTTAACATATTGTTGTAACCTCTGGATCCCAATGGGGAGTAAGCAACGATTGTGATTCCATGCTTCTTGCAGAATTCTACCAATGATCTTTGCTGCAGGAATATATGCATCTCAACCTGATTATTCTCAGGTTTCACTTTACAATTACTCAATAATCGTTCTAGCTTTTTGATACTGAAATTTGATACTCCTATGGCTTTTGTTCTACCAGCAAAATATTGCTCTTCCATTTCCTGAGCGGATAAATTTATAATAATTTATGATAAGGGAGGAAACAGAAGAAGTAAATGAGCTTACCTTCCAGATATCTACATAATCAACATCCGGATGGCCATAAACATCCGTTGGTGTGCGAACTATGGTTATGGGAAAATGAATGAGGTATAAATCTACATAATCTAACTGAAGTTTCCTTAAGGATTCACTGAGATACTCTTCAGTTTTACCTGGTTGCATAGAATAAGGTGATAACTTCGTGGTGATGAATACGTTGTCCCGCTGCAATTTTCCAGAATCAAACCATTTTTTGAGCACCCTTCCAATAATTTCCTCGTTGTTATAAGCTTGGGCTGTATCTATGTGGCGATATCCAGTTTCTAAAGCTATTTCTAACGCTTCTTCCAAACTCTTATCTTTAGACTAGAGTGAAAAGTATTACCATTAATTTCCAAATATTGGAAATACAGAAAGCAAAAGAAGAAGAAAAACTTGTAATGCTTGCGGAAATGGTAATAGAAAAAACGATTATGTAAGTTGTGTTAAAATAAACTAATCATTGTATAACTTGCAAAAACGCGAAAGTTTTATTCTACTATATGGAAATATAAAACCTACTATTAAAAAAAAAAAAAAACGTTTTGCACGAAAATGGGCTAAAAACAGAGTATTAAAGATCGAAGTACTTAATTTCAAATTGAATGTAACCATTTTTAAATAAAACTGTGCTACGCATATGCTCTAACAGAAATAACATATTGCTGTGAACTGATTGTCCAAGCATATAAGTTTAAAGAAATTAAAAATGACAAAATTAATTTAGCTAGCTCAGCAAATATGAATTTAAAAGGGCGCAAGAGATTCTTAGATCTCAGAGTAACTTTCATGAAAAGTAATAGTGGGCGTTTGTAAAATTTGACTTTCTTTAAAATCCCCAAAATTGAAATGGCTGATTCAAAAATAAAAGAAACTGTAATTTTAAAATGATATTTACAATCATTAAATTTATTGTTTAAAAAGAAAAAAGAAAAAAAAAACATTTAATTAACAACAACAGGGGAAAAAAACCTTAAGACTGAAGGTCTTGGATTAAAATAACCCCTTCGTGAATTTACAATTAAAAAGGACAATGCAAATCCTTTAGCAAACAAAATGGAAGATTTGTTCCAAAAGAAAAATCTCAATCTCATAAAAAACATCCACGCGGTCACGAAATTTAAACCAAACTATAATTTACACGTGGAGAAACAAATATAATTTAAATTGAAATTTAATTTTACAACAGCACATAGCTTCTCTTCACCTTAACCGTGGTGATAAACAATAAAATACAAATCAGCAAAAAGAAAACGGAAAATTTAAACTCTTTAAACTAAAAACACGAAATCTTCTAGAACATTTTACAATAATTACTGATCTAATATTCAAAATGTGTACACAATTAAACAAAACAGCAATAATTAAATAAAGAGTTCTTTGATGGATGAATTAATATCAAATTAAACGAACAAAGATTTAAAATTAAATGAAGTTACCTACATGGGTAGCGAGCAAAATGAAAACATGTACTTACACGGCCGCCATCATTCAAAGAACTGAGTGCCTCACAGGGATAACATCGTACATATAAAATTTACAACATCTGCGTGCGATGAAGCCGCAACGCATCGCAAAGAAAAAACTAGCATATAAACTATATACAATACTGGAGTACGCAAAATGTACAAATAAATGAAATTAACTTTACACAACTGAACAATAAAATACTCAAACAAAACTATTAAATTCTTTCTTAAAATTACATAAAAATTAACATTTGAGAGAATCCTCCCGCAGCGCGGACAAAAATTGATCTCTAATATCACTGAATTTACGATCCCGGAGTGCCGGACCACAGCAATATGTTTTTATAATAAATTTTACGTTGGCAAGTTGTTATCCAGCGATGTATAATGTATATCATTGTCAAGGCAGTATTGACAACTCAATTACTCAATTATATGTTTGAATCTAGCGTACCTTTAATAAATAAGTACTTAGACGCAATTTTGCTTCATAGATAGAATTGTAATCATAGTCTTCACGATATATTTAGGACATAGAACACTCTATTCCACCAGATAGTGATAATGTTTAGGAATTATTATGAAAATATTTATCAATTTAAAGCGTTCTGCGTCAGTTACCGGTAATTATTAAATTTAGCTATGAGAAAAACAGTTCAGCTTTAATAATGAAGATGATACTTTAAGTTTTAAATTTCAAACTTATTTTTGTACCGGTGCTTACTTTCTATTGGTGTTAAATAAACAAAACAAAATACATTACAATACCACACAATAATTACCTGCCAAGTTCCATAACCTAAAGCAGGCATTTTCCTGCCTCCTGGTAAAGTTAAAAATATATCACACATCTCAACTATAATAGAACTTAAACAGGTTCACAAAATTGGAAATAACCACCAATAAAATATTTAATACCCACACGGGTATATATTTACACGTAATTAACAGATCAACCTCCGTCATATATTTATACTACTTATATGCAGAAAAAAATACCAGATATCAGAGCACATGGTACTTAAGGCATGATAAGCAGAAATTACAATTAACAAACTTGTATCTACACACAGTACTTGCTGTGGATATGCACATAATTACATAAAATAATTCTCAAGTAATATGACATTGCCAAAAAAATTCGACACAGAAACATTGATACTAATTATTAAAAATCTTGGTTAAATTAGCAAATAGATAAATAGAGTAACAGCAAATAATCCATAAATTACCATTCAACATTGATTTTGATATTTTACACCCTATTTACTTTTGTTGATCTTTTTACTGGGTAAGCACAATAACTTGGATAATTACCGCCGGATATCGTTGTATTACATGAAAAGAGATATAAAATAATAGCTTAAAATCATCTTTATATAAAAACAATATTTTATGTTCATCACAATTTGATTTTATTTCTCAGAAATCAATTAGAAATGCAATATACAGTGTTTTGAATCACATTTGCAACAACTTAGACAATAAACAAATAACCGGTGGCATTTTCTGCGATCTAGCTAATTTGACATTAATTCATAATCTATTGTTGAAATACAAATTTCAAAATTTCTCGGAAATGCGTCATGCAATTGTTTTTTTCGTATATTGCATATTAATCAGCGTTAGAAACACTAATACTTTGCTAATTTAACCTACTTTCTAGAATCAATAGCAACAGGGATAGCAATAATGCGCACTTAATTTGAATCAGCCTGTATGTTACACTCAAAGAAAAGTGACATTTTACTTGAAGCTTGCCAACTTTGAAAGAAATTAAACAAAAAATTAAAAAAATGATATTATGACTACTTATTTTACGTTGATTGTGGGGATACTTGTGAAGGTTAGGTCAAAGGACGCTCTGATGGGATGACCTTGCTGATTGCACTGGTCCCATCTACAAAGTACTGTGAACTCCCAATATACAGTCAAACATATATAAGGACTCCTAAGTTATTTATTATGAGTATCGTGTGGTGCCATCTATAAGTTTACTCATTTATAACCAGGATTAGGTAGTAATTTTCCTTACAGAACAATCAATTAGTCAGGACAACAAATTATAGATCAAAAAACAAATCTCTCTTTGCAATAAAATATTAAATTTAACAAAACTATATTCCAGGCAGAAATTGGGATTGTCAATAGCAGCAAATGTTTCATAGGTTAAAGAAAATATGAATGTTATTTTGAACCTCAAATAAAGGTCACTTTTGTTTTAGTGAATATTTCTTGTACGCAAACCTACTTTAATAATAAGAAATAAAATATAGAAGAATTACTTTGGTTAGTTTTGTTGTTTTTTTTCTGTAAACAATTTTGATAGCTAAAAAATCCTTTCTATCGGTGATTTAGAGCAAAAAATATAATCTAAATTTTCAAACCACCTTAAAAAAATTTATCAGATTCCAAGGTAAACCATAAATTTAAATAACCAGATATAAATTTCCTGCCTCACATTCTTTTATGTTTGATCGTCAGAGTTCTGGAGATGATCTAGAAGAACGCCTAAAAGAATCTTTGAAAAAACTGCAGCTGGATTATGTAGTCCTGTATTTAATCTATTTTCCGATATCCATCGTTGAAACTGATGATAAGCCACATGGTGACCCAAATATTACTTACCTCGATATTTGGATGATGAGTATCTTAAAGAGTGCGAATCTCCAGTTAAACTTACATAAATATTATTAGAGCATGGAAAAGCAAGTGGACGCTGGACTAACTAGAACGATAGGAGTATCAGACTTCAGCATCAAAAAAATTGATGCCATCCTAAAGAATTGTAGAATAAAACCTGCAAATAACCAAGTTGAAATGCACGTGTACTTTCAGCAAAAGGAATTGTGGGATTTTTGCAAGAAAAACGGAGTTACAATCGTAGCTTATGCTCCGCTAGGTACTAGAGGTTATAATGTCGCAATGAAATCATTTGGACGCCCAACTAAAGTGCTACCAGATTTATTAAGCGATGAAGTTGTTAAAAGGATAGCCGAAAAGTATTCGAAGACACCAGCGCAAGTTCCCATACGATTTCTTTCGCAATGCGATGTTTCTACCATTCCAAAAAGCGTAACACCAAGCAGGGTAAAAGAGAACTTTAATGTCTTTGATTTCTCTTTGGATTCACAAGATATGAAAGACTTAAAAGCCCTGGATAAAGGTGACAATGGGAGAATATCTGATTTTAAAGGATGGGGAAGGTAATAATGTATATTAAAGGTACTTATTTGGTTTAATGTAATATGATTGTGTTTTGTTGTAGGTTGGAAGAACATCCGCATTTTGAATTTTAAGCTTATATTTTGTATGAATATAAATAATAATAGAAAAATTTTAACCAAATAAATAAAATTAGATAAAGCATACGAAAATTTAATTTATCTTCTGTGATGTCAAAATTTTGACCAGAATGCTCTATTAAATATTAATTTCAAGAAGTACTACTTTTGTTTCTGCAGAAGATGGTTACAGACGTAATTGCCAAAGCCACAAAACTTTTTGTTGCTCTAGGTATTGTTTATTTTCTAATCGATATAACAGTTTTTTTTAATTACTATTATTTGTTATTAACAGATTGTATAAATATATAACTACTTTATGCTTGAGATTTTAAACTAACAAAAAATAAACAACTTTGGTAGATTAAGTAGTCGTCACGAAGAATCCAACATGTTAAAATTCGAAGTAAGGGTGTTCAGCTAGCTTTTCCCCGAAGAAGTCAAAGTTACAAACCTTGGCGTCAGGCCCAATATCCAGTCCACATAAAGCCTCTACATCTTCTTCATCCTAATGAAAATCAAATACATGGAAATTTTCCCTAACCCTGGTTGGATTGCTACTTTTCGGTATTACAGCCAAATCCTTCTTCTCAGAAGAAACCTGAGTAACACTTAGGCTGGAGTTTTAGAATGTCTTCCGGCTATAGTTACCACCGTTTCATCACTTAACATATTTTTATGGATAAGATTACAATTTGAAAGTACACAAAACGTGTGACAGAAAATTTTACAAAAACTGTATGTTTTTTTTTTCAAAAATATTTTCAATACCTAGTTAGAAGTAGAAATTAATTTTGAATTTTTAAGTTTAATGTATTTTAAGATCGGATAACGTTTCCGAATGAAGTAGTAATTCATTATCGTTATTTACTAATTTATAAAAAGTTATTTTACATTTTTGCCTAGGTATCTAAATAAACTTAGAAATATGTTGAATTTTAAGAATTGCGTGTACACCTAATACTAATAATTAGAGAGAGAATAATTTTTTTTTCAGTAGAAAAATGAATGAAACGAGATCTGTTTTTATCTCAAATTCTTTAATTAAATTAAACGGCCGATTTTGTGTTTAAGTACACATCATCAAGCCAGAATTATAACAGGGAAGTTCTTTTACCAAACTACTTAATAGTTTTGTGTGCAGGTTTATAGAAAACAGTTTAAGTTAAACATTTATTGAGTATAAGTTTATTTACATTGTTATTATAACAAAAAAGAATATTTAAAATCCAAAATCGGGATGCTCGTGAAGCCTGAAAAAAAATCAATATAATTTGCATTACAAAATAAATACTAGGCACAAAAACTACCTTCCAAACACTTTAAAGTCACAAACTCTACCAGCTTCCCCTATTTCCAATGCAGACAATTGTTCCATATCAGCTTTATCCAACGAAAAGTCAAAGACATTAAAATTTTCTTTAACTCTAGCTAGCGTGACACTTTTCGGAATTGGCGCCACTCCCAGTTGCAACAAGAACCTAAGAAGAACTTGAGCAGCAGTTTTGTTATACTTCTTTGCTATAGACAAAACGGTTTTGTTGTTTAAAGTATCCGGTAGTACTTTCTTTTCTTTGCCAAACTGAGTTAACATATTGTTGTAACCTCTAGATCCCAATGGGGAGTAAGCAACGATTGTGATTCCGTGCTTCTTGCAGAATTCTACCAATGACCTTTGCTGCAGGAATATATGCATCTCAATCTGATTATTCTCAGGTTTCACTTTACAATTACTCAGTAATCGTTGTAGCTTTTTTGATACTGAAATTTGATACTCCTATGGCTTTTGTTCTACCAGCAAAATATTGCTCTTCCATTTCCTAAGCGGATAAATTTATAATAATTTATGATAAGGGAGAAAACAGAAGAAGTAAATGAGCTTACCTTCCAGATATCGACATAATCAACATCCGGATGGCCATAAACATCCGTTGGTGTCCTAACTATAGTTATGGGAAAATGAATGAGGTATAAATCTACATAGTCTAACTGAAGCTTCCTTAGGGATTCCCTGAGACACTCTTCAGTTTTACCTGGATACATAGAAAGAGCTGATAACTTCGTAGTGATGATACGTCATCGCGCTGCAATTTTCCAGAATCAAACCATTTTTTGAGCACCCTTCCAATAATTTCTTCGTTGTTATAAGCTTGGGCTGTATCTATGTGGCGATATCCCGTTTCTAAAGCTATTTCTAGCGCTTCTTCTAAACTCGTATCTTTAGACTAGAGTGAAAAGTATTGGCATTAATTTCTAAATATGTAATTGGAAATAAGAAAACTAAAGAAGAAGAAAAACAAGTTTTTTTAATTACAAGTAATACTTGAGGAAATGGTAGTAGAAAAATGATTATGTAAGTTGTGTTAAAATAAGCTAATCATTGTATAACTTGCAAAACAACGCGAAGGTTTTATTCTACTATATAGAAATATGAAACCTAATATTAAAAAAAAAAACCGTTTTGCACGAAAATGGGCTAAAACAGAGTATTAAAGATCGAAGTGCTTAATTTCAAATTGAATGTAACAATTTTTAAATAAAACTGTGCTACGTATACGCTCTAACAGAAATAACATCTATTTTTTATAATAAATCTTACGTTGGCAAGTTGTTATCCAGCGATGTATAATGTATATCATTATCAAGGAAGTATTGACAACTCAATTACTCAATTATATGTTTGAATCTAGCATACCTTTAATAAATAAGTACTTAGACACAATTTTGCTTCATAAATAGAATTGTAATCATAGTCTTCACGATATATTTAGGACATAGAACACTCTATTCCACCAGATAGTGAAAATGTTAAGGAATTATTACGAGAATATTAACAAATGACGTAACATACATGAATTTAAAGCGTTCTGCGTCAGTTACCGGTAATTATTAAATTTAGCTATGAGAAAAACAGTTTAGCTTTAATAATGAAGATGATATATTAAGTTTTAAATTTCAAACCCATCTTATTTTTGTACCGGTGCTTACTTTCTACTGGTGTTAAATAAACAAAACAAAATACACTACAACATCGCACAATAATTACCTGCCAAGTTCCATAACCTAAAGCAGGCATTTTCCTGCCTCCTGGTAAAGTTATAAAATATATCACACATCTCAACTATAATAGGACTTAAACAGGTTCACAAAATTGGAAATAACCACCAATAAAATATTTAATACCCACACGGGTATATATTTACACGTAATTAACAGATCAACCTCCCGTCATATATTTATACTACTTATATGCAACAAAAATACTAAATATCAGACCACGTGATACTTGGAGCATGATAAGCAGAAATTGCCATTAACAAACTCGCATCTATACATAGTACTTGCTGTGGATATGCACATAATTAGGTACATAAAATAATTCTCCAGTAATAACGACATTGCCAAAAATTTCGACACAGAAACATTGATATTAATTATTAAAAATCTTGGTTAATTTAGCAAATAGTACGTTTACTAATAATAGGATTAAATTGATAGAGAAACAAATATATGCATTTTTGAAATACACATACAGAACTGGATAATAAATAGAGTAATAGCAAATAATCCATAAATTACCACTCACCATTTTCTTTCCTTAGGTTGTACGGTCGAGTACTTTCCTTCAAATTATTACTAGTGTTACTATTTTCAAGATTGATCAGGATATTCTGCGTCGGCGGCTTACTTGTACCGAATTCTTCGGGGGTGCCGCAGGGATCGCTTCTATGTCCTTTTTTTTTGTTTATATAAATGATGTAGGTAGTTGTTGCAAATTGACCAAAATTTTATTATATACGAATGAAGATTTATACAGCAATGCGGATTGTATATTTTTACAATAGTGCACTGAGAAAGGAGATTGCATTAAATGAAAAGTTTTATAACTTTTGGTTTTTATCATATTCAACGAAAAAAAGTACCTTTTCTCAGAAAAGTGTTTATTTTAATTGAAAGTAGCCTGCTGTTTTGCCAGAAGGCTATTTTCTTCTTAAGTACATGCTTTTCGACGAAAAGTAACCGTAATTAAAAGGAATGCACCTTAGTTTTGATTAATATTTTATAATGTTTGTACTTCTGTTTAAGTAAGACAATACACATTACGTGTTATATTGTTATTATTATGTACATATTTAACAACATATTTTAGTTTCTTTTAAGTACATATATAGTATCATATTATTGAATTATAAACAATATTTTAAATATAAAAAAACGGGCGTTTTGGCTCATTTGCGTGGCCACGCATGTATACATTGATTTAAAACTTTTACCTTTTAACGGAAAATGCAAGCACCTGTATTCAAGCTGAGTGCCTTTTTACGAGTATATTAAAAATATTCCTGTATTCAATCAAACAAATAATTTGATTAGTAGATTTATTTGAAGATAACGCAGTATTTATTAATTTAACTAAATATTTACATGGAAGTAAATCGCATTTTATTTTCGTATAGCAGTTTTCTCCCCATATAGTACAGCAGATGAGTAGATATACTTATGTGTAGTTGAGTCGCATAGATGGCGCATCTCCTATTTCATTCCAGTAACAGATAATATTTCGCACAAAATAATCCGAAAACTACGATTGTACCATACTAATCTGGTACATTTACCAGATCAACATGTGATGGGAGTCATCGCCATTGAAAGGACGATTTCCTTAACGGCACACTAGAGTGCTACGATGGTCACTGACACACCAAAGAAGTCCCTCAATACTACTAGGATTTACAACATTCTAAGGCAAATCCCTCCTTAGTGCATGGATTTTTGGAAATAATTCATTTTCATTTCGATTAAAAATGATCACGGCATTTTGTTGTGTTTACGCTTAAGTCTAAAATAAATAAATGTTATGAAAAAAGGAAAAACCCCTTTAATCAAAAAGCTTACGGTTTTCTGCCAATCTACATAGTTTTCAAGTTCAAAATAAAGAGGATTTGAATCAACTATCAATATCCTTCACTTAAAAGAATAAACTGCTTCAACGAAAAATATATTATTTCGGAAAAAAATCGTGAATTTAAAATTATATTCTTTCTGAAGGAAACAACCAAATCATGTTGGCCATATAGAAAATGCAAAAACTTTTGGTTTAATGCAATTCCTTTGAAATGAAAAGGATATTTCTCTCAGTGTAAAGCTTCGGTTCCGCGCAATCAAAATTTACTAACGCGTCCGTTCTTTTTTACGTATTACTTGGGTGAGCATAGAACTCGTCTAGAGTTTTTAAAACCATTTTTAATGACAGCTGTTATGACAACAGGTAATAAGACCAATTTTATTTTAATACATATAATACGTTTGTCTTTGTCACTACAACATGTAGTCGTATGCCAAAAAAAAAACTGTTCTTTTTTTTTGGTTTCTTTCAAAGTCGTATTTTTTTATAACCTGCTGCAATAACAACGATTTCTTGCAAATGCATTGATGTCAGTGTTATAATAATCAATATAATCATCATTACAATAAATTGACTCGATTCAAATAAATTAAAGGATTGTATTTTTGTTTAGAACTAATATTGAAATAAACTAAAGCAATAATTAACCGTTTGTTTTAAATATGATGAAGAGGTTACCAAGGTCTCGTCATAATTTCTTGCATCATCAAATGTCTTTGATTTTATTGAAAGAGATAGTGTCCAGTTTTCTCTCTTACTTCTAAACCAACCTGTATATTAGAAAAGCATTCTTTTTAAATTATTTTTATTTCACTGTACCTAGAAACTGTCTTAAGTTAAATTTGTAGTTCTTCAATTCTTGAATGGGTGTGGTTTTAATCTGCAAAATCCATTATCTTTATAATCACCCTTTAACAAAATCATAATTCAACTCGCTTTCTCTCAATTCATTTTGTCTCATTTTAGAATTTAATTTAATTGTGAATTGTTTTCTAGATTTCATAGTAATGATCTTTTGCAACTACGTGCCTCAACTTATACTAAAATCTCACATTACTTCCTTTTTTCTTAATAGCATCTTAATGACCAAGTGAATAATTTTATAAACGCATTCTATTTTTCATCTAATCATCTGAAAAATCGAACAGGAAATATACAAAATTTTGCATAATTATATAAAAACAAACAATAATTTGTTATTCCTATTGCTTACATCTGATAATAAGCATTTCATAATAAGTACACGAAAAATGATGAATGATTGTTGATTATCTATATTATAACCAATTCGAATAATTTTAAATTTACGAAAAGTTATGCAATAAGCACTGCTATTTCTTATTCTAAAACTCTACGTGTACAAGATGTTTCAAGTCAAGATTGCATGAGTACTATGGAAAAAGTTCATTAATTATCTATAAGCAAATTGTTTCACCATTATTGTTTAATGCCAAACACAATCCTTTACTTTTTCATATATTACGGTACCATCGTTATCTTGCTGGATTCATCGTCTTGATTCTATAATACGAATTATCTCAAATATGTAAGTCGCCTTGGAATGCGAGCGAATTATATAAAAAACATTTTTTTTTATTTCACAATGAATATCACAATTGATAAATTTACCAGGACAAACCAGAATGCTGCTTATATATTATCTGTATATAACTTTATAAAACACCCAGAGGTCGATCTTAATTCAGCTTTCACATATAATTTGACTTTAAAATAAACACAACCAGTTACATTTAATAGATTTTATTTAAAGGTTTTAGTAAAAAAAAAGTGCACTGTAGAACTGAATGTTCTTAAAGCCAAAAGAAAAAAAAATAAAGTTATTTCAGTGTCCTGCAGTTCTAACATTGTACTTTTAAAATCCATAATTTGGGTGTTCAGTAATTCTGAAAACATAATTCAGAATAAAATCCAGAAACAAAAAAAAGAACAACTATATAGGCTCACCTTCCAAATACTTTAAAATCACAAATCCTAGCAGCATCGCCAACCTCCAAACTTCTCAAACTCTCCAAATCTTCTTCATCGAGGGCAAAGTCGAAAACATCAAAATTTTCCTTAACCCTTTCAGGAGTTACACTCTTTGGTATGGGTGCTACGCCCAGTTGCAACAAAAATCTTATCAAAACTTGCGCAGAAGTTTTAGAGTGCTTTTTAGCTATTCCTTTTACTATTTTATTATTTAGGGTATCCGGTAGTGTTTTCGTCTTATGGCCGGATTTAGCTAAGAACTCGTTGTATCCTCTGGACCCCAATGGAGAGTATGCGACTACGGTAATGCCGTTTTCAACGCAGAAATCAACTAATTTCTGCTGTTGTAAGTAAATGTGCATTTCGACTTGATTATTTGCAGGTTTGACTTTGCAAATCTTTAGAATTCTTGCTATTTTTTTAATGCTAAAATTCGATACACCAATGGCCTTAGCTCTCCCAGCAAAATATTGCTCTTCCATCTTCTGTGTTAATATGAAATATTTATGTTGAACTGGGTGCTGTACACTAACTAAAACCTTAAATTTAGCTTACCTTCCATATATCGACGTAATCAACACTCGGATGTCCATATGTATCTCGTCCTGTATTCACTATAGTTATTGGGAAATGAACCAAATATAAATCTACGTAATCCAATTGTAGTTTCTTTAACGATTCTTTTAGACAATCTTCGACTTTACCGGGATACATGGTCATGGGAGAAAGTTTAGTGGTTATAAATACATCTTCTCGTGCCAATTTTCCTTCGTCGAACCATCTTTTTAACACTTTACCGACTATTTCTTCATTGTCATACGCTTGCGCAGTATCTATGTGACGATATCCTGTTTCTAGAGCTACTTCTAAAGCAGCTTCAAGACTGTCGTCCTTAGACTAAGCAAAAAAGAACATATGTAAAGAATTGCTATTGGTTAATCTGTTGAGCTATCATTATTATCTTGAATGTAATGAAGGTTATTTGGAAACGAAAAAATAAGTTTTCACTAACTCTAAGAATTCCTATCATTTGTTCTAACGAGCATTTCCAAATAAATTTTTAATAACTATCAAATAATTAGATCTTAAAACAAAATTTACTACATACTTGCCATGTTCCATATCCCAAAGCAGGCATTTTTGCATCAGTAGGCAATGTTAAGAACATATCACAAGCCATTTTGATAATTCACACCGTTGATATGCAATTTGTTACAGCAAAATCGTAGCTAAGTATAATTCGTGTGCACTTTTCGGTATAAAGATTACAATTAAATACGCCTGATAAAGAAGCCTGATATCGGTAAAAATTAAAAGGATAGTGAAATGTACGTGTTGATTATGTCATGATTAATCGTTGGGTTTTTATTTGTACTGGATTTGTAAAAGATTACCAAAATATCTCAAGCTCTAATTATACGTGTAACACAAAAAATATATAAATAACTACAGATACATGTTGATGATAGAAATGTTTTTCACTTATAAATAAGATTATTGAAAATGAATTCATCGTTGTAATATTTATTAATCATTAATTTACAAAATTCTTGTGGAGTAGCAATTTATTATTACGTAAATTCTTTTGAACTTGAACCGTTGTCAAGTCAAAACATACACTTATATCTCTAAATCGTTTATTTTTATTATTTATTATTTTTATTATAACCACAAATATCATTCAGTAACTTGAATCCAGGTTTTAACGAATTACATATATAATTTAATATCAATGTAGAGAGGATTCCTTTTGTAAGCTTCGTAAGTTTATGTTTTGGAATAATAAAATCATCAGCATTACGTGTAAAGTAGTTATGAAGATCCTTATTTTCCTTCAGATTAGGTTATGTTTTTATTTAGTATTTCATAAATAAATAAGGTCGGTAAAGGCATAATACCTAAACTTTTAAACAAAGTGCGACATGAGTGACCACATGGCACTCTCGACATTATGCGAATAGCTCTCTTCTACAAGCGGAAAGCGTGAATACTTTGGGAATTGTCACTCCCTCCTCCCTCTCCCCAAATATAAGACCGTATCTCACCCAAGTTTCGAAACATGTGCAGTAATACGTTTTAGTGATATGTATATATAAACTACACACTTGCCTGACTTTACCTTATATTTCCTTAATTCCTCAATATTAGAAGCTGCATGTAAAGTAACTAATATCATCTGCATACATTACGAAATTATCGTCATTAATTACACATGGTAGATCGTTAACACACAGTAGGAAGAGCAGTGGCCCCAGTATCGACCCTTGCGCACTCCTGACTTCACACTAAGTTCAGATAAGATCACGCCATCCACTGTAACTATCTGTTTCCTATCGGCTAGATACGATGTAAACCAACATTCTATTGAGCCTCTCAGTCATATAGTTCTAAATTGCGCAGGAGTAATTCATGATTAACTAGATCAAAAGCCTTAGACAGATCGATAAGGAAGTCCATGCTCTTTCCACCACTCTTCAAATTGTCGTTAACATTAATTAAAAATGAAAGTAATGCAGTGTGAATAGATTTTCCTTGGACAAAACCATGCTGAGCTTGATGAATTATATTGTACTTTATAAGAAATTAAATATACGATTAAAGACAATATTCTCGAAAACTTTGAATATAGTACATAATAGAAATAGAATAGAAATTGGTCGATAATTGTTTACACGATCGGCTTCCCCCTTTTTTAAAAATAGAGATGACATTAGCAACTTTGAAAATATTTGGAAACGTTCCTGCTTCCAAGGACCAATTGAAAAGGCTAGCGAATACAAATTTTAAGATGTGAGCAGAAGCTTTAAGATTTCATTAAGTCCCAACAGCATTTGTATTTTTTAGTTCAAAAATTGTGTTATGTAACTACATTTGGGTTAATAGCATCAACAAAGATGGTGTGATATTAATGTTTATGTGTTGGTCAACTGACCTTAATGTAAAGGTATTAGCCCTGGGGGTTGGGAGTACCTACCAGGCGCGTCCCCGAGGTGGTGGATATGGGATAGGCCATCTTTGGAGGCTTCGCTCAAGACGAGATGGTTAGTGGCGGCTATAAGTTTGTCCTCTCTGCCTAAAACCGGAGCAGGATGAATGAAGACCGTTGCCGTGAACCATTCCCCCCTCGCCCGAGCTGTCGTGTCGTGGCTAAGGGCTTGCACAAGGTTCTTCAACGATGCCAGTTGTTGCTTTCGGCTACCGAAAGCCCAACTGTTAAACCAGGTCCCGAAAGGGATGGGGGTCTTGGCTTAACTGCACGGACCGAGAAGAGACAACCTCAATAAAAACCTAAATCCTAAGGTGGCGGACTAGGCTGATGGGATGTGTGTCTGGATACTTTATTTATGAAAACTAAATTATTACAAATCATCCGAACCCCGTGCTCCACCTGAAAAGGTACTACACGAGACTACCTATTCTAAGTACTATATGGGTTCCATAATAATTGAAATGATCCTACTCTAACTAAATAACTTCCCTATGATTTTTAATAACAAAAATATAATACAATAGCCTCGCGACCATACGAATATTACTTTTGAAAAATGATAAAAAAAAATGTAAAATGTGATTAGTTCACATAATCGCGAGTCTACTGTAAATCAGTCAGCTATCAGTTATTATAAATGCGCCCATGGAACGACTTTCGTTATCTCCCAGCATTCGCCAAGGACACTGATTATAATAATATACTTATATAAAATCAATGGCCACGGAGTAAGGGAAACCATGGCAAAAACCTTACTCTGGGAGGATCTGGGAAGAAGTCCCAGACCTTATTACTGATAGCCACAAATTATTATTATCCTTCTGAGTGCCGAAGAAGCAGCCCCACGTTCTCTGAAATTCCGACAGCTTGCCGTTCCCGCGTAGCTGCTCCCTTTTCACGCATTCAGAAGTTGAACAGGAAAGATGATGACTAAAAACAAACAAAACAACAGCAGTAACCTATTCTAATACTTAATAGTAACTTAATCCTAATTATTATAACAAGAGTAATTAAATAAATATTTATATTTTAAATATTTATAGTTTAACACCAATTCCGACCATAAAGAGCATAAAATATTCATTTATAAGCTGCTACCTACTAACTATCTAAATATCATGCCGTAGCCTATCTAGTTCTTTAGCAACATTACTAAAAATTCCCACCATTCGATCGACTCATTATCTCTAATATCTGTTTCGCGTCGCGGCCAATTTAACCCCCTAGCTAATGCCCTAACCTCCGTACGCGACCGCCACTCATCAGTGAGTGGACATTCAAATAAGACATGCCCCGCTGTATCTACCCCACCACACTCACAAAGCGAATCATTAACCTACAATTCTACATAAAAATGATTTAAAATTACCGTGCCTGTTATTAATTCTACCGCCTGATACGATAAATTAACCCTCATTTCCCTAAAACGTGTAACGCTACCGATAAATTTCCTAGTCCACCTCCCATTTAAGGTATTATCCCACCTACTCTGCCAATCATTATCAAGTTTGTGTGTCTGGATAGAAGACCAGTCTAGTAGTCCAACCTTGGGGCACCTGGCGCAACCCATTGTATTTAGCCTTACCTCTGCATGTGAGGCTCTGTGAAGGTGCACCTTTTTTTCCCCATCTAGTCGTAGGATCAACCACGGAGGAAGGACGTTTATTAGCGGAACGACACCGCTAATACACATAAATTGGAGCAGGACCTCCATAAGAAGCCTTCTACTTTCAAAGTGAGAGTACCTCACAAGGAAGGAACAAAGGAAGGAGCAAAACGACTGGAGCAGATTGGGGAACAGGATGTCATCCATCCCCTCTCAAATTGCGTAGCACTGTGCAACTCAAGGGCGTTGCACCTGGGAGCACGTGAAATCGAAGAAGGAGACTTATCTAACCTAAGACCTTCTGAAAGTGTAGGATATACACTTTCTGAAAGAAATAGGATTGGAAGGCCAGCTGTAAAACAGCAAGAACAGGGGACACAATAGATCTTTTAGGTGGCAGTGTAATATCACCCTTCCAATATACACATACACATACAAAGGTATTAGCACTACCGTAGGACACTCAATTTTATTTTTGTGAAATTGACTCTTGTTTTCGTACAAAATTCCATCACGATTGATAGTCCGAAATTTCGGCATAATGTGGTATGTATGTATATTGAAAGCTAACAACAAATTTAGTTTTTATCCACAATGATTTCAAGTGCCTCAAGTCACTCAAATCTATGGTACCCAAAATAATTTAAGTAATATTTCTGCTATTCAATTTAAATACCATAGGGACAGGGAACACTGTTCAACAAAATATCCTCGTCTATAGCGCGGTAACTATCAAAACTGCTCGTCATTTGAACAGGCGCGCGTTCGATTTCCATCAGCAGTGGGATGAGTGGGATTACGAAATCTCGTATCGAGTAGATACGATTCTAGTGTATACGAACTTTATGCATATCCAGAGGAAAACGTATATTAAATTTTTGTTCATAATCACACCCTTCGAATAAAGATGGCGTACTCGAATCGTTTTGTACTTTCATAATCCCGGGGCAATGTATGCGGGTAGGAAATTTATTGAAGGGTACTTACGCGTAAAACACTTGGCAATACGAAAAATCGCTGCGGACTTTATTTATATTATTATCTTTCAGAAGAATTAAAAAATGGCATATCAAATATTTTTAATCTAGAAGGTAAAGATTTGTCACTCTTGGTTTAGGATAAGAAGAAAAAAACAACCAACGAATTTTTCAATCATACAATTTATTATACAGGCTTTTTAAACAATAAACAAATGCGCAGTGTAACACATCAGTCTTAGATTATAATAATATTAAAGCAACTAATTTTATAAACAAACAGTTCTGCGTTTCGTATTTTTCGTCCTTTACAATTTTGTCTTACCTACTCCTTTTTTACTTTACTCTTTATACATTTACAACACATGCAATTGTTTTTGAAATTATCTCACCGAAATCCAGGGTTTTTGCTGCTGTGAATGTATGATGCAGTTTTGAATAGCAGTAATGAAAGGAAAGAACAGGATTCGGATCTATTTACAGACTTTTTATATTACGCTGAATGTTATCTACGTTTTTGTGTACCTGTCTGTGTTTTGTGTATATCTATGTATTATACGTGTATTTGTGATATCTACGCTGATGTTTTTTTTAATAGACTAAGCACCCATCCATGATATATTATGAGTTAAAAAAAGCGCTCCAAAATCACAAAACTTTTTTAACTGTCACATTATTAAGTGTGGTTACGTGAAATAAGATATCTAAGTATATAGTCAAAGAATATAATATGTAGACAGAGGTGGAATATACGTGTTGTTTTTTTAATTTTATTTTTTTTTATTCTGCAATAATTATATGAAAAAATATAAATATATAGAAGAGCACACAATATACATATACAGGTTTCTGTAAAGAGAATGTCAGTCAACTGGTTTTTTTTCCTGACTTCGATGATTTGGGGATTATTTTTATATGAAGTTCACCTCATTGAAGTTTCAATAACAAAGTTAGCTGTATAATAACTGTCAAACTTGTTAAATGTAACAAGTTATTGAAAAAAAAAACCAATCGACTTCAATTTACTTTACAGATTATACAAACTATAGACATTTAGGCAGTTAAACATTGATTTAATTTTTTTAATAATAATATAGCATAAAAATATTCAATAGTTAAGCAATTTTATATACTTCTATAATAACTAAAATGTCGTTCGGTATACTTTTAAAGAACTAATAAAAATATACCAAATTCCTTTCGCTCATTCTTCTTTTTTTTTGTATTTTGAGCCACCACATATAGCGATTTTTAATAACATGCTATAAAGTAGCTATGATAGTAAAAAGATATAGTTATCGTTCAATAGATGTTTTGTTTTATAGAAAGTTAGAAAAAAGTTGTAAAACTGTTATATTAAATATTTCATTTATTTTGTATAAAAGCTACAGTAAATAATTGATTTGAATTTCGTTCATATATTTCTGATATGCAATGAGAAATGAAAAAAGCATTTTTCTCTCTGAGAGTTTTCAACTACAGGGCTATTCTACTCATCTTCATATTCTTTTCCCGTATTTCGTAAAAAGTCTAACTAATCATGAAAAAATATTTATTTTATTTTATTATATCATCATCTTCTGTATAAACGCTACATTTCTTTTTTGGTCGTCAGAGATAATAATATTAATAATAATTAATTAATTGATAATAATAACATTTTGTCTCCACTTTATTAATTCTTGTATAAGATATGAATTTCGCACTATTTAAAACCAAACGACAAAGACAAGTGGATTTGGATTTAACATCTATCTCTTTTTGTTTCACTATATCTAAACATTATAAGATAATAATTACATTCCCACTAACATTTTTCTTTACATATGTATAAATATTGTTATTATTATAGATATTTTATATTTCTAATGAATTAATATAGATGTTAAATCTCTAATGCACCATCAACTAAAATTAAAAAAAAAAACAGATCAAAAAATTCAGATACTGCATGCTATGCGTAAAATAGGCAATTCCTAAAACACTCTCGCTGAATAAAAATTAATTAATATCTAATACATCAATCATGGAAATGTTTTGAAAATCAATTCCGATCGTAAATTCTCTTTTTTATACCTTTTGTTTTTGTGTCCATAACAACGCTCTTAGCCTACGATTATTACACGATTCATATTATACTCATACTTTATACACACAAAAAAAAAATAATTAACACAGCACGGAACTTTAACAAAACAAGACGAGATCTCGCAATGAAGGTGCCTTATTCGTAGAGGATATATAAAAACAGAAAAGGTTACAAAATAGCAATGACAATTCTAGCACGTAAAAGTAAGAAAAAAAAATGGAAAAATATAATACAATCGAACATAAATGGAAATTGTTTTTAAACATACATATAGTTTACAGTAGTTGTTGAAGACACACATTTAACGAAAAGACATACTTAATATGTAGTAGTTTTTTTTTTAAAACCAATTCTGAAAATTTATTTTGGAATATTATTATTGAGTTGAGAAATTCAACTTGAGTTTTCTTTGCCCTTGGAATCTGTAACAGAAATAATGGTCAATAAAAGGATTAAATCAATATTTATGTTTGTTGAATTCAGATATGTTGTTTTAATACATAAATTTATTTTTTCCCCTAATTTCCTTGTTATTCTTTTATTTTACTTTTTTTTTTTTTGCAAATAAATCCATTTAAAAGAAATCGTTCCAGGAGCAAGCTCGAATGCGCTTGGTGGAATGATTCATAGATACTTAAACGCATCCATTAGCCCTCGGTCTTCACGTGACTTTTTGGCCAAACAAACGTATTCATGCAAACCTTTAAACTCTACAAACCCCATTAGGAAATTATTGAAAACTGGACAGGTCCAAAAAAATAAGACATTATAGTACTTCTCGTCTTAATTCTTAATTAATAATAAGTCAAATGGAGTTTATGCTTCCTTATATGGGCAGTAGAACATACGGAACATTATAGGGCAGGTACGGAAAATAAGAAATAATGATTTCCGATTACAAAGGCATTCGCTGAGCAATGAAGTGTCTACAGAAAAAAAAAACAGAAACCGTTAAATTCCTATTAATTAAACAATGCAAAAATGACAAAATTTAGGGCATTTACGGACCAAAGAGAACCGCAATCAGGTTTTCTATATTTTTTTTTTTAGAGAGCTACGCTTAAATGCACAAATTCAAATTTTAAGCTAATTGCGTATTTTTACAAAACACATATAAAAAAATTATTATTTAAAAATGTCGTAACTCCAATTTCTATAGTTCTATACGATGAATTTTTATATATCTCAAAAAAAAGAATAGAAATTTTAATGGGAGCCGCACTTGAATCAACGGAGTGCTGCATATGCACCGTTGCTATATGCCAATAGTTTTTAGTTCTCTTAATTTCAGGTTCAATATACCTTCCGTTGTACTCGAATTGCATAAAACCGAATACACTAAAAAAATAGATTACATTTCAATAGATAAAGGTACATTACGATAGACTTACAACGCATGTAATTTCGTTGTAAATCGACCTTCATTACTACACAACAACCGAATGGTAGCCTGCTTGTTGAACATGCTAATCTTCACACTGCGCACAGGTTTTGGTGACCGCTGTCTATTGAAAGGCATATTTAGTAGTTTTTGAGGAAAAAAAAGAAACATTAAAATATCGCTTCCTCCATGGTTTTCCACTTTTATAACTAGATAAACCTTAACTTACTTTACTCAAGGCTCGATTATATCCGTTTTTGTTTCCTCAAATTCCCTAAATGTAATCCCTTTTTGTCGATTTTTTTTCACGAGGTCTCGTCATTATTATGTCACATCACGTTTTGCACATAACCTAACATTCCTTCTTTCTTACAAAAATATGCCTATCAATGACATTCAAGACGCTTTTGCTTATGACAAACGAAATTGCGGAAGGTACTAGGTAGTAATCGGATAGATCGTAAACTGCGCGAAAGTGTTACGTCATAAACTACTATCCAACCAAAACGGCCTAATCATAGCCCTATTACTTTCTTTTCATTGCACTATCTTTATTCGACATATTATTCGGTGTTAGTGGCACGTTCTGCGCTGAGTTCATCCGATTTGGCGAAGACTCTACCAAATGTCATTTACGAGCTCTAACAACTAGATATATATTTGATAGATAAGTAAAAGTAAAGCAGTTCATTCCATTCTGTTTATTATAAGCAGCTTTCGAAGTAGCTACATGTTTCGGCCTCTATCGACCATCTTCAGGCTATCTTACTAACACGTCTCTCTGAAAACAATTTAAAAAATATTGTCGGATTTTTTAATAAAATTGAGAGAGAGGATAACATAAAAGTAAAATTAAATGTGTGTCTTGTGTTGTGTCGGATTACTATTAATATTATTATTCTCCGACACAACACAAGGTAAATAATTGGAATACATAAATACCTAAAAGCATATTTAAAGAATGTTCTAGGAATATCCTCTGGTAATTGGGTATTTTTTAACGTTTCATACATCGTCCGAACATGTAGTTGTTAGGGCTCGCACTTTATTTAAATAGATGATTCCTGAACTAATTTAAAGTTAAAACGTGTGCCTTTATAGCATATGCCCTATTTTTTTCATTTACCATATACAAACTACTAATTTTTATTTACCTTACGTACAACGGGATTTTTTGAAAGTACATCGATGAGAAAATGGGCAAAAGATTGTTTAATTTCAATATTTCATCAAAAATAAACACGGAGTAAATTTCACTGAATTAACCAGGACAACTAAACAAGACAAAACTATGTTAGTTTAAATTTAAAAATAATTTACCAGAATCTCCCGCTGAATCCCCATTAGTAGCTGGTTCCTCCTTCTTGTCCTCTTCCTTCTTCTCGTCTTTCTTCTCCTCCTTCTTTTCGTCCTCTTTCTTTTCTTCGCTATCCTTCTTCTCTTCAGATGACTGCTTCTTCTTATCTTCCTTGCTCTTACCTTTGGCTGGTGTAGCGGGCTTCGGTTTCGGCTCCATGCTCGGATCGAGAATGATCTTGCCGATGTTCTTGCGATCGTGCATCTTTTGCATTGCCTCGGCAACCTGTAACGCAAGCGGGTATAAGTAATCTTCATATATTTTAACCGCGCGTTTCATCTTACGTCTTCGAGGGCCCACGTAGAATCCAAGACCGGCTTGATTTTGCCCTCTTTGTAAAGGGCGAACACATTGTTGACCGCCTTCCTGACGAATTCGCTACCGTCCTGCTGGTACATCAGTCTTCTAAGGTTGAAACCGGAAAGAGTGCGATTCTCTTCAAAGAGTTTTATCGGTGATACTTTGTCAACTTGCCACCACTAGAAAAAAGGGAAATATACATTGTTATCTTGTGATGCTCATAATAGCTGAGATATGGCTATTAAGGCTAGGCAAGCTTGCTACAGATCCCTGCAGATTGGTAATAACCATAACTTTATAGGTTTTGCATATTTTACGGAAGAATTAATGTAAAATTATATTGTAATAAGTAAATAGTTTCTAGTTTTTGAACATCAAGTTGGATTGCTGGAAAAGTAAATAAGAATAAAATTTAATTTCAATCATGTGTACAAAAAAGAAAATAAAATCGTACAGTCGTTATGCCAAAACCTACACAAAACGGAAAACGGACGTCGGCTATTTTGTTACAACTACATGCACAAAAAAGCGTTTGGAACATCCCTACATAGAAAACACTACCTTTGCCCTTTTACCGTAAGATGGAGCTGTAAACGTATACAAAATTCTTACATACATATATTATCGAATTTCATGAAACTACGCATTGCCAAAAACAATTCCAAGGGGTAAAAACGGCTTAAGTGTATTTATACATGTAAATTAAGCGGCTTTCCATTTACCGGTTGACTTGTGATTTAAAGCATATCGCAGAGAGGGCAAAGAAAGACGAAAATTCCATTTCTCACATGAATGCATGCGTGGATCTTAGTGTTCTAGGTAAAGTGGACATACGTATACAGTTAGACAGTGCTTATTTGCGACATAAAAATAAGTACAACGAAGATGTGGAAAAAATTGGTCATATTTGGCGTCGGTTAATTATGTTTAAAATTTCCTAGATTTTATGCACAAAAAATAGCTACGTTTTTATTTTGTATATATGTAGATAGTCCATAATTAGATGAGTTTTTATTAGATAAATACATTAAATTCTAAAGTGTACTTCCTAATTCTTTTATTAATATACTATAGGATCAAATTCTTTTGACTACTAGCTTCGACATATGGTAGTAATTGTCTTCTTCAGGCCTCAGCATGATCTCATGATAGTTGACTGTTGCGGCTAGCATTTCTTTTCTCGCGAGGTCCGGTCAGCGAATCATATCACTAAGTTTTTTAATCCGTTGACTATTATGGGATCAAGCTGAGGCCTGAAGAAGACAATTACTACCATATATAGAAACTGATAGCCAAAACAATTTGATCCTATAGTATATTAATGAAAGAATTAGGAAGCACACTTTCGAATTTAATTTATTTATCTATTTTTATTTTGTGCCCACCCTCTTTCATAACTCACGAGCCGCTACTAATTTGTGTAATAAATAAAGGCTCCTTTTCGTTCGAAAATAGCAGGTATTTCTCCTAGTTTCTCCTAGTAGATTATTTTCACTTATAAGCGGTTGCCCCCCCCCCCCCTTCCCCCGCTGTGGTGACCCTCACTAAGATTATCAACGCCATTTTATCACTACTACACTTCCCGACCATCTGGAAGCATGCCTCCGTCATTGCCATTCCGAAGGCCGGGAAAGACCGTCTTTTCCCGCAGAATTATCGCCCGATTAGTCTCCTCTCCTCTCTGTCGAAGATCGCTGAGGCAATAATTCTCTCTCGCTTACGCGATGAGTTGTCAGAAATCAACCCTTTCCCTGACGAGCAATTTGGCTTTAGAGCTGGACTCTCCACAGACTACCAACTTCTGCGTCTGACTGAAGCCGCCAGGGATGGTTTCGAGAGAAGGGAGACCACTGTGGCTGTCTTCTTAGACTTTCAGCGGGCTTTTGATTCGGTCTGGCAAGACGGTGTGCTCTGTAAAATGGCGAGACTTGGAATCAGCCCCAGCATGGTTCGACTCGTCTGATCGTACCTGCTGGAGCGTTCCTTTTCGGTGAGGGTCGGGACGACTTATTCATCCGTTCGTCCGATCGGCGCTGTGGTTCCACAGGGGTCCCTTTTGGGCCCGGCGCTGTTTATAATCTATACTTGTGACATCCCGAGGCACCCGGCCGTCAATCTGGCCATAGACGCCGAGGACACGGCAGTCTACGCCACCGGCAGAAATGAAAATATATTAATCCGCCGTATTCAGGCTTCATTAGATGACATTGTCTCCTGAGCTGAGACTTGGAAACTGCGGGTTAACCCCAACAAGTCAGTCGCTGTCCGTTTCACGCGACGGAGGACGGTTCCGACTGATAGGATTGAAATCGACGGCACTGTAGTTCCCTGAGCGGACCGGGTTAAATACCTGGGGCTCGTCCTTGATCGCGGCCTAACATTGCAATCGCATGTTAAGGAGGTCAAGGGTCGGTTTCAGGCTGCAAAGATCCAGTTGATGCTACTACTAGCTAGGCGGAGTAGGTTAAACATCAAATCCAAGCTACTACTCTATAGTGCATGTCTGAGACCGATCCTGACATATGGGGCGCTTGCCCTCTGTACCATGGCCAAGTCGCACCTCGCCACCATGGAGGTCTTGCAAAACCGCATGCTGCGCCTCATTGTGGGGGCCCCATGGATGGTGAGAACCAACAACTTCGCGACGATCTCGAAATTCCTTCGTTGATCAGCTTCTTGAACTAGCTGCCCGGTCATGGCTGAGGGCGGGCGAATCTTCGAACCCCCTTCTAGCCCAAGTCGTGGAGCCCCAGGATAAGCCGCCACCTAAAGTCCTGGTCCGTCGGATTCGGGACTACGTTGACCTGTCCGCTGTGCGGACCGCCGGAACCAAGAGAAAAGTACAATCGGGGACGCCCTAAGCCTGTGCCCCTACCCTATCGTGCCTTAACCACCCAACAACCACATAATCGACATGCCGTTGTCCTATGCCGTCCGTAATAAGACAAAAGTGCCACATAGATCTCGATCTTGCACTAGAGCGATAATGGGACCTTAGTAGTATAAACGGTTTAAATTATGCAACTTTTTTTTTAAACTATCAAGAAAATATCGCACCTAATCGCCATCTTATATCTAAATTTATCCTCAATTCAACCTCGCAACAAATTCTCGAATGTACTTGTTGGAGAATAGCATCCTTACGGTATAGATCATACATACACCGCTAATGTAAACACCAGCAATACTTGAAAATCGTAGATAAGATGGATAGAAATATTGAGAATTTCTCATATGTATGTTCTGAATAGGCACATACAGGTATTGCACATTCCTTACCCCGTGATTGCTGTCCTATCCTATATCTACCTAGCCAGGCAAATATGTCCCTATAACACATACATATATTCTAATTTCTTTAACAAATAATACCTGCAGCGACATCTATTTTCTAAAAGAATTATCAATTTAATTATCCTTTATCCCCATTTTATCCTTATTGATTGATCTTGCCCATCCTTAAATTACGACTCTCTATCGGAATTATTCTCCGTTTCCGGTGTTCAATAAGAAAAAATATATATATTAAGTAGTTCCCTACTAGTAACCTTCTTTAATGAACATGCCCTTCATTCTACTAATAAATTATCCTTTACGACAAAAACGTAAAAATTAATCTGCAATAAAAAAATATTCGAGCATTGTTATTTGGGCACCCCCATAAACCCTCGTCCTTTACTACAGCTTTCATCAACTCACGAAAGACCTTTCCCGTGTTATCCGATTTAATAAATGAGGGCGCAATCTACCCCCGTGGCCTTTCTCATTATTATCCTTCCCCGTCCCACTTTCTGCACGTTTATGAGGCAATAATGGAGAGAAATCGAGACGTGATCGACTCACCGAACGTGCCGCGCTGAAAAAGCTCTTAGTTTCGCCGGTGACCACGTTGGACGAACCGTACAGGATATATTTGCCCATGGGCTTGAGTAAAGAGTAGCCACGGTTGCATTCTTCGCCGCAGAGGCAATCCAAGACGATATCCACGCCGTCTGGTTGGACTTTGCGAATTTCGCTACTATAATCGCTGCCTCTCTCCAAAAGATGATCTATTGGGCTGTTGTTAGCTTTCAGGGCTTCGTGTTTTGACTTGGAACAGACGCCGAAAACGGTTACGTCTGGGACCGTCCGTGCTAATTGGACGATGGCTTGGCCCTGGAAAAGAAATTAAAGGGATTAGATTTGGGCGATAGTAAAGCAAGATTAACAGTTCCACAGATTGTAATAAATTAAATTACTTAAAAAGGCTTAGAGATGTATGGTTAGTTGCATAGATTACAATTGTCGCAAAATTCCGTTTTATGTAACTAGAAACGGATATTAATGAGTAGTCTTTGCACGAAACGTCATTAAAATAAAACTAAATTTCGCGTTGAAACGTTATTTCAGTAAAAAATATGATACTTAGCGCCCTCTCGTGATATTGGAAAAAGAGAAATCGTAAAAGCCAGTTTAAAGTTGGTTTGCGTACTGACAACAAAATATTAAGAAATTTTATATATTCTTAATCATCCCTTGATTTTGCAGGTGCAGGTTCGAGCAGGGTAAATTTAGATCATATTTAAGTTAACTGGCATTAGTCTTACTTTTAATCAATTCGCACATTAGGTGTATCGAGTATGCCGGGTGAATCATTTCGCCTGGAATTTTTGTAATTTGTAATATCTCGAAAAATACGTATCGTACAGAAAAATATTGCGAATCAAAACATTAATATCTCCGAGGGGGCATCTGTTAGTATCAAATTACACCCATCCCCACATCTTCTGTGGGCGGGGCGGTTGACAAATTTGAAATCTTGAATAGGTACCCTATTTTTGATCGCAGAGTCGAATTCTACGTCGAAAACTACGTACGATTTGTCCGATTTTTTTTTCGATTCACCAGTGCTGTAATCGCAAAAGCATAAAAAAAAACAAAAACACGTATTTATTGTTTTTCGATAAGCTATTCAATAGTGACACGACGAGTCGAGCTTTCAATTCGATATAATTGATTCTTGAAAATATCGTCGAATAGGGCAATATGGGACAGTAGGGTAATATGGGACAGTAGGGTAATATGGGACAAAAAAGCGTTTTTTGAAACTTGGTGGTATTCTCATAAAGAGTAGATATTTTACAGTAATATGTGCTGGTGTACTAGCGCTACTTATGTCACAGATGGCGGTGCAACAGCCCAAAAACTTTTGGATTGTTTTGTTTTGTCTACAGCGACCGTTATTATCGACCCATTAACACGTTAATGGCCACATTTTTATTGAACAAATTTTGACAAAATTTTTACTGTTTTGGCTGGAAATGGGTGAGAATTTGACAAAAAATAAATAAATAATAACACCGTAAAAAATGTTTAAGTATTATTATTATTATTGTTTTGTAATATATCCTTTTCGCCAAGAATTTATTTCATTATTTTGTGTAATAAATCAGATTACGGCTTTAATTGTTTTAGTTCATTGCTTATTTCCTAATAATTTTTTTTAGCTTTTTTTGTGTATATGTCCCATTTAAACTTTCAAGAATCCAATGCAAACCAAAATTTGTATTTAAGTAGATTTTCACTGTGAAAACTAGCGTTGTCTACTATTACCCTACATGCAGGGAAATATGGGACCACACTAAAAAAAATATATAGAGAAGGGTATAAAATGTTTTCAAAATGTAATTAGGTCCTTTGCTTCTCCCCACAAATTTGCCACGCTACTCACATTTTCTTAGTTGAAGAAAAAAAAAATACAGTTACACAAACCTATAATAACGTCCCATATTGCCGAGTTCTGGGTAATGAGATAGTTTTTTTAGAATAGAATATGTAAAATCGATTCCAGACTTAAAATCGTTGACTCCAGACTCGATTTCGACTGGAATTCAAATACGTAAATCTAATACGTATGCCGACTGTAAGTTATCGTAAATCTTTTGTAAATCTGTCCTTTTTATGAATTTTCTTTCCTCTTTCTTGCTCCTTTCGAAATTCCTATAAATATTTTGAATCGGTTATACGAACATACATAGGTTCTTTCCATTACACAGACTCAAAGTAGTGAGTGAATCTACGTACCAGAACCTAGAGTCTGGGAACTCGAGTACTAGAATCGAGTCTACATATTCGAGTATGGATTCGATTCTTTTGTCAGCCGAATATGAGTTATCGATTCTCAAAATAACGCACTTACCGCATCACTATTATTCATTGATGTAAAAATGTTGATATTGATCTTGTCTCGATTAATAATAATGTACGCAGATAATATGAATTATCGAACGTTTCACCGTATTTATTTCTTGATAAGTTTCTGTCTTAATTCCACACTTAAAGCGATTAGCTCCACAAGCGTGGACTCTACGCTGATTTGGGACTGTGTAAGCGCCCTAAATGAGGTGGGCACCCAAAGGAAATTAAGCTTGGCCAGGATACATAGCCACTCGGGCATGAGAGGAAATGAGGCGGCGGACGAGCTGGCCAGGCGAGGTTCATCAAGGTCATTCGTTGGAGCCGATCCCTCTTTCGGCACTACCAAATCGCAAATTAAAAAATCCATCAATGAATGGATACATAATCAGTCCAGAGAGTGGTGGCAAAAATCACCGGGACAAAGACAGGCAAAAGAGTTCCTAAAGGAGCAGAGGGTTAAATTCACGAGAGGTCTACTGAATAAAACAGGAAGACTGTCAAAATGATTGTAGGTCTGCTAACTGGTGACTGTAGACTGAATAGGCATATGTACAACATAGGCCTGGCAGGTGATGCAACCTGCAGTTACTGCCAAAAGGAGGAAGAAACACCAGTTTTGTGCTGTGCCAATGTGAAGGCTTGGCGAGGACAAGGTTTCTCGTATTGGGGGAGGAGAACCCCAAAGCAAGTAGCTACATAAAGAACCCGCTCTTAAAGATGATAGGCCTAATTAAGAGGGCAAAATTAGAGAGCGTCCTCTAGGAAAAAAGGGGATCACAATAGATCTGAAAAAGTCGCGGTGAAACAGGTCTATAGGCCACCCCAATCCTAATCTAATCTAATCTGTCTTAATTTAATTAATTCAGATTATTACAAAAATTGTGCGTAAAACACAATTCGCAGATCAAAAAATTGGCTAAATGAACAATCTTTATCACATTCTATATTTTTTTTTAAATGTAGCGCTATTATGTCGATAGAATTTCTCCCTTAACGCATGCGTACTTAACAGCAAGTATATTGTTATACCAACTATACTTAGAAGTTTTTCTGCCTTTATTTTAATACTATGTTAAGATGATCTGTATACAGTGGCCGGCTGTTCTCCCATTTCACTACACTACCTTTTCATACTCGATATAAGTTTTCTACGTGGCAGACTTAGTAATCAAATATTTATTACTTGTCAAAATATCAGTCAGATATCAAACAGTTTCTCATTGCTCCCTGTACAAATGCTAGTGTATTCCTAGTGTTAAGTAGTTGAAAAAATTGCTTTCTTACTGTGTAGAATGTTATTAGAACTAATAGCTAGAATTATCTAAATCTTTTTTAATCGGTTCTTTGCAGAAGCATTTCACGTTTATTGACGATTTTATCTAACAATAAAACTATATCCACTCAATTGGCATGTAGTACCTATCACATCACAGCGGAAACAAAATCTTATAAAAATTCCAAATGAAAAGTCTTAATTTCAACTTGATTTCCATCAATAATCTTGTCCGTTGGTCAGCTATTGACCCACGAAAAAAACCACATTTATCTAGAGCGCCTTTAAAAAAATACATCTCTGCTATTCAGTCAAAACCAATCACATTACCATTTTGTATTCGCAAATATTCTCACTTCCCGTTACTCACATTTTAATTGGAGTTCAGCTATATTGGCAGAGATTTGCAAACTCAGCTGTATGAATGAAACAACTTCAAAGTGGTTATTTCTCTTGCACTTTGCTGTTCGGTATAGACCACAACCCTTATAAAGAACCGAAAAAAAAATGAGAAAAAAATAAAAGAATATCAATTTCTCCCTTTTGCCTCAACCGTGTAATTGATTTGTCGCTACTGTACGAGGCAAATTTCGCAGCTACACATCAAAAGCGAAGGCGATTTACAAAGCAAAGCAGCTAGCTCTTTCCTTTCTTTGTGCTTGTCAAGTGTGTTTTTACTCGTTATGATAGGCGTACATTAAAAAATAGCAAACCACCTCACTTCGCTTTGATGTAAACTGTTGTTTCTTTTTGTACCAGTGAATTTAAAAAACAGATATTTCTTGTGTTTTTGTTTATTTTTATTATTTTCTTTTTTAGTTTAACGCGTTGTAATTACTACATCTTTTATGTGAATCTGACATATTTTAGTGTGAAGCTGATGAAGTTGACAGTCGACAAGCAGATCCCTCGCCTCTTCGTTTCAATATATAAGGTATTTATATACTGCAGTGTTTTCTACAGCACAAATGCCCGAAATATTAATTTTTAAATTTAATATACAATACATTCTATTATTTTTATATATCTCTTTATTTCTTATATATTCTTTATTTCTCAGATCTAAATAAATATTATTATGATACAAGGCACCTTTCCTGCTAGTTGCTAAAGGATTGATAGATTTTTCTTACTTAAAGTGGACACCCAAAGAACCTTCCCGAATAGTTTAATATTATATAAAATGTAGTTTTGATATGTAATTGTAAAGTCCCACGAATCATGCAATAAAAGAAAGTTTCAAAAGGGCCCTTTATTAAAAATACCTAACACTCCTATTTTAATATTGTAAGAGACTCTTAAATCACAGGTAAATATATGATTCATTTAGTATATAAAACAATAGGGCCGGGTCCTTCAACCAGTTATACAGAAAACGACATCACGACGTACTTCATTTTTGTGATACGAAGATGAATGCCTAAAACAATTCAACATTTGAGTTTCGTATTTGTGAGTAAAACCAATTTAAAGAATGATATATTTAAAAAAAAATGTCTCAACTGCTTTGACCAATAAAAAACTGATTATGATATTATAATTATGGAACATCTTTCCAATAAATCTAGATTTTAGGGATAATGTCTTTCTAAAAACAACACAGTCTATACATCTCAACTGTACACATAACTCCAATCGAACTCGTTACAATTGAAAAGTTGACACATTAACTGACAGCGGAGACAGATTGTGCAATTGGCGAACGTCAAACCGCTAATTAATTTTTCTATTGGCCCAAAACAGAATCTATACTTTTTAATTGGGCGGAACAGTTGGGACGTTGGACTAAAATTTTTTAAAAATATACGTTTTCAAACTTTTTTCTTTAAAAATACTAACCTCACAAACAAAAAACCTATAAATGCGTAGTAATTTGAAACTTTTCGCTCGAACAAAAAAATTAAAAAATTCCCGACCCTATTCTATTTTATTTCAATGAAGATATTCAAATTTGTTGCCTGGCAATTTCATTTAAATGTCAAATATTGTTAGGTAGATTTCGTTAATCCAATACTAGTAGTGTCATCTATGATGCAACAGTTAAACTAACTTTGACTAAAGGAATAGATAATTTCGTTAAAACTATCTATAAATTTGAAATTTCCAATAATAAGCCATAGCAGAATCAATTTATACCAACATAAATCTGAATAACAAGCAAAAATGTCTAACAACATATTTTAAGTTTTGTTTTTACTTTAAAAACGCTGGCAATTTTTGTACACAGATCTCTTTAATTTTATTTGCCTTTTTTCCAAGGAAAAACATCCAACAAAACCCGAAAACCTTTATATAGCAGATACATATTAAAATAAAAAAAAATGACAATTTTGTGTCGAAAAACAGTCAACCAACCATATATTCATATTCATATTCATATTCATTTTATTTATCCAGAAGACATAAATTTTTATGTGTGGACAATGTCAAATATATAACTTAAAACAACATAACAGGATAATACAGACAAACATCATAAAAGACATAGAGTATAAAAAATGTACCTACCAAATTGCAAAAATAACTAATATAAATGACATGTGAAAATAAGCAGTTAAGCAAGTTAATAATAATATTAATAATAATAATAATAATAATAATAACAATAATAATAATAATAATAACAGTAATAATAATATTGATAATAATAATTAATTTATTCATTATTAGGACCAACTGCCCAATTGGCATCAACATTGTCAAAGATAAATGCAGCAAAAATAGTGCACAGCTAAAAATATAAACGAGACATTATAACACATTAAAAACAAAAATTGTATAAAAATGTATAAAGATACTCACTTAACATAAGTAATAATTTGTTAATTTATATTAGGTAACTAATATTACATTTTATACGTCATAAAAAATTAAAACGCCTTGTAAACAAGACATGTCACAAAGAAGACACATAATTAAAACTACAAAACACAAATTACACCGCCACCAGCTCCCCGACCGTACACAGGGCGCGATCAACCAGATAGTTCTTCAATTTTGTTTTAAACTCAATTAAAGTGTTATAAGTACGTATTTCCTCAGGAAGTCCGTTAAAATTTTTAAACCAACATAATTTGGTGAGTTACGCACAATGTCACATCTCCCATGGAGTATAAAGAACTTATTTTCTTGTCTGGTTGCAATACCGTGAACATTTTTGATTAACTTAAACCGATGTTTATTGGTGAATATATATACCGACAACTGATAGACAAAAAGACCAGCCAGAGTCAATACACGAAATCGCCTAAACAAATCTCGACAATGACTAAATACAGATACACCCGCAATAACCTTAATGATTCTTTTCTGAGCAATAAAAACTCGATTCGCCCAGTGGACAAACCCCACAAACATTTCCATAGGCTAATCTAGAGCCAACTAAGGTATGATAAATTGAAATTAACTGGTTTGTACACATTACACGTTTTAAATTTCTAAATATATAACAAATTGAATGTAATTTAGATACCAAAGCACTACAATGGCATTTCCAATTTAAATGTTTATCTATATTCAAACCCAAAAAAATTGAGAATTGTCAACATTACTTAATAGTTGAGGACCAACAGTCACTTCCATACTAGAACAAATCTTCTGCCTATTATAAAATCGAACCATCTGGTTTTATCTGTATTCAAAAAAAAAAATTAGTATTACACCAGTCACTCATCGAATTCAGTGTTGATTGACACCTTAATTTTAAATCATACTCATTTTTATCAGATATAAGAAATGTGTTATCATCTGCATACGAAACTAGAAAGCATCAGATAATTAGTGCTTAAATCGTTAGAATAAAGTAAAAATAGCACAGGACCTAATACAGAACCTTGCGGAACACCTAAGGTGATTTCCTACAGTCCGATCTACATTGCGTAATATATCCGTTTTCTTTATACGTTATACTTACATACTGACGTCTATTACTTAAGAAAGAATTCACCAGTCATATCTACTCCACGGACACCAGATGAGTATAATTTAGATAAAAGTCTATTATGATCTACGCAGTCAAACGCCTTACTAAGGTCGCAAAAAACACCCACAGGGCACTCACCTTCATTAATATAAGAAATCAACCTGGTATAAAATCATCAGTGCAGTAGTTGTTGATTTATTGTGAACGAAAAACCATGTTGACTATCAGTTAAAAACACTATTCTTATCTAAAAATTTGCGAAACGATCTAAGAAGCAATATTCAAAAATTTTTGAAAAGTTTGATGAAATTGTTACTGGTCTATAATTAAAAATGGATTGTGAATTAACATTTGTGTCGAGGTTTAATTCGGAGAATTTACGGAAAACCAATGTACCGTATTGCATGGTTCCAGTCGAGTTTGATTAATTTCCAAGCCGCCGGTCGACGCGGCGGGATTTCGGATTAGTGTCGTCGAAAAAACGACCGACGAGAGTACACGAGGAAGCTTGAATGTCAATCGGAAATGGGTAAAATTGTCCAAGCTCGGTGAATTCGATTTGATTGGGGCCGTAAAATCGTCATTATTGCCTAGCTGGCTAGAGGAAAAGTGCGAATTAGTCTCGCATCCATAGTTACTGGGGATGTCGTAGTCCGTTACTGGTCGATTCGTTCGTGGATAATGAAGCAAATTGTACTAGCTCGCATCCTAATGGAATGAAAAAAATTTGGTTGGAGCATTAAATTTCACAAATTGAAGTAAATTTTTCACGGAATATCTATGTAATGCAGAAAATTCGTCGCAGCGATGGTGAAAAAAATGTTGTCAACATCTAAAGGGAAAACTTTTCCGAATAAAATATTGCCAAATGTGTCGTCAGATAAAGTTCAAGAATATTGTAAAGTAATTGTTTTAAAAATGTAGCTCTTGAAAAATTCGGAATCTTATAGTAATCGACCGCCAAAAACTTTTAACAAATTCGTTCTGTCAAATATCTTGGTATATTTACTACTTATCTTTATTTAAAAATGTAATTATACAGAGTTAGTTAGCAAATGTGTGGAAGCACCTGATTTCTGACTAAATAATGGGTTCTATTAAAAAATAACCTTAAGATAAGTTTTTGTAGTATTTTAATTCTACTCTGTGACAGACTCGAATTGCCAATAACTATCACATGTTTTAAAATATGACGTCATGGGTAATTTTTCTAATGAATCACTCTGTATCTTTTCACATTTTCGGATAGACATTTTTTCAAGAATTACAATGATATACGGTTTGGTGGGTACGCGACTTGAGATATTAAAATAAAGCGTTGGCTATAAAGGCGAATCTTGACGTCCAAGTGTGCGACAGAGATAAATATATCGGAAAAGTATTCCGCGCTTTTTGGGAAAACGGTACGACCGATTTTGAAATTTTAAACTGTATTTGTCTTAAAATGATGTTTGAAATTGCGCCAACGTTTTCATTTTTTTATTTTCTATGTATTTAAATTTTTAAATGTTGTAAGTTTGTTATTAAAAACAATTTCTAAAATCGGCTCAACGGCGCATTTGAAGACCAATATCTTAATGACAAAACTTTTTTAATTTTTGAATTTGGACTAATAATAACGCCCGAAATAGAAATATTCATTTTTCTTTTTTCCATCAAATGTCCAATTTGTTTTGAAGAAGTATCTACGCACAGATGGTCTGCTATGGAATCACGTGAAGTATAAATATAAGGATATTCAATTTTGCTTCCAGTAGTGTCCTTTTGTGTATTTTACACAACCCAACCTACTTCCTACCTATGTTTTAAATAAATGCGAAATTCATAAAATGTGTAAATGTTAATAAAGGATAATGTATCTACTTTTTATTAACGAATCATAATTATAAATACTAAACCACTTCAATAATTTCCTTGATGCCAATGGTATTACGAATCAGAACATCAATAAAATGCAAATAAAAAAATGCACACAGCCATTTTTTCGACTGGGTAAAATGTACCTATAAATTACAATTTCTTTTATATCCCGCTTAGATTACATACCTTGTATCATAGTCATTTATATTGACCGCCCTAGAATTATTGTTGGATTTTGGCGGACTGAAATACGCAATGACAAAGTAATAAAATGTCTGGGTAAGTAGATATGGAACTTACATTTTGTACAATAGAATATTAAATCTTAGAAGATGCTTTTTTTCTTTTCGCGCTCATACAAAGATGCTTTCGCCTTTTGACGAGTATCTTTTATCCATTTTTAGATAATGCGGTTTGCTACTTGTAAGAAAGTAAATATTCTTCATGCACTGCAGTGCTAACATAAGTCAGTTCCAAAGAAAAAACAGGTGTGCGATGTCTGTGTGTTGAGTGAGGTTTGTATGTTTGTGACAGTGTGTGGCACCCTGACTCATTTATCACAAGTTACCCTATAGGAAGTTGTATTGTAAAATCATAGATACAGGTATAGAATAACACTCAATGAAACGTAGCGAATACTCTAGACAATCTTAGCAATTGATTTTGGGCACATGTAATACAGAAGGCAAACAAATCATACCATTCAAAAAGACAAGAGCTATCTTTCTTTTCGATCTGACTATCGCTTGAGGTTTATTCCTGCAATCACGTGTTCTACAAATGCTCTTTACATTTGTGCATACCTCGAGATAATTCAGTTTTCGGAAAACAGCAGTTACTCAATTTACAAAATAAGTCACTGATTCTACTGATTCATAGTACGGATTATATTATTAGTGCTATAATTATGTATTTCTGAATTGATAGTTTTCTTTGTAGCCTATTAAATCAAATAAAATTACTGATAGTATCTTATTAATTTGCATTTTAATTTTGATTTTTCTAAAAGAACCATATGAAATAGTGTTACCCTATACATTCAAGTTCATATGACAGACTAACTAATGTTATGAAAAGATCTGATTACTCGAACCAGTATCATTTCTGTAGCGCACTCAATTCGACGTGCTAGAGAAGAAGAAGAAATTAAAAAAATAAAACGTTGGCGACATTTTAAATACTGTTTTCAAAACAATCTCTTTATCAAATTTAAAATATTTTGATTGGTAATTCTAGAAACAGCGGAAAAACATCCGCGCCATCAACAGAATCTCATTAAAAGGCCGTCCAGATTCGTCTTAAAATCTTTTTGTTAGATAAATTTGATTAAGAAAATTCGTATTTTTATGATGCTATGAAAACTTTTAGCAGAAATGAAATTATTTGCATTACTCAGTATTACTAACAGTCTTAGTCAATACTGACAGATAATTTCCGTATACTAAAATAGTTGTTTATTATGGGCGAACTAATAGAATGTAAAAGAGTTAGTTTGTTGGTGGTGATGGTTGGTTTTGGAGACAGGGCAAGAAGCTCTTCAAGATGTATGCAATACTCCCTGATGAAAGTATTTCAAAATCAACTGTGTCAAAAGTGTAGCAAAAGTTTAATGAAACTGTTAAAGTGTTAAAAGTCGGCCAAAATCTGATCAACATAAAATAAAGATAATTCTTTGGATGTTCTTATTAATCTTCAAGAAGAACCAAAAACGTCACTTACAAGACTATCCTCATATTACTTTACGGATCCTTTTTTCTTGTCTAAATATAAGTTTCATTCGTATAAAATACATTTAGCAAAAGAATTATATGAAGATGATCCTCATTCAAGGATACCGTTTTGTCAGGAAATGGCGGATAAGATTGATCGTAATGGAACTAAAGATGTTAATCATTGCAATTCTTGGAAAAGTGTCTATCGAAAATGTAAAAAGTACTGATGACGTCATAACTCGGAACATATGATAGTTGTTGAAAATCAAAGTACATTACAGATTACAATAAAAATTCTACAAAAACTATTCTTAAGGTTATTTTTAACTAAAATCCATAATTTAGCTAAAAATCAGGTGTTCCCAACATTTGCTTGACCATTTCACTATGTACAGAAGATTTACTTTTCAATACCAAACTGGATTCCTCAACATATCACCTAGGGCTGTCGAAAACACGTCTTCTTCAAGAGTCGGTTGCACTACCCAGTTCGGGATTACCCGGGTATCAAGCTTCACTCGAACCCGGGTATTACCCTGAATTGAGCTTTACCCGAAATCGAACATTACTCAAAAGCGATTCCGGGTACACAAAATCGGGTAGTCCATAGCCAAAAAATCGGGTATTCGGGTACCCGGCTTCAAGCAACAGCTTTACATACTAACATATTTCGTTTCCATTACATTCGGCTTATATTACGATTATATTCGCGTTCGCCATCTGGTGCGTACAAGTCTTAAGGGTAATTGGTGAAACGCTTTATAGAACAGTTTTTAGATAATTTAAGTTAAAACTAAATTACTAATGAATATAATTTAATATCTCATTGTACTATTATAAAATTGCTAGATAGAGCGTTTAAACAATAATAAAAAGAAACATAGATTCAAAAAAGGAAAGTTTATGTTAAACATATCAAAAGAAAACTGAAACTAACATGATTTATCCAGCTAGACAATAATATCTGATGGTGAGTATCGTCAGTATCTGTGGACCATCTGCTTTTACACCTATAATATTTTTACGATTTCGTCGGAAGTAAAGGATGTGTTTACACCATATAAGAACGCAATAACCCGCGTCCTTTAAATCATTCCGACACCATCCTCCCAGTTAAGCCGGTATGATTAAATGTTAAAATTCCCGAGTCAGAGCTGGTGGCGACGACATTTCCCCTCGATGCCGACCAGATGGTGTTGTATTTTGTCCAGACGCAGGTATTGATCTTTTCGGGGCACTAACACAAGCCCGTCCCAGCCGGCAATGTCAACAACACTACCGCCGCTAGCCCGTCGTATTGTCAATGGAATCTTCTCGCAACGGAAATTGCCTTGCGGCCGTTCTGCTTTTTCGACACTCCGTTCCGATTTTTCTTTCAGTTGTTTTTCTTTATATTTCGTTCAATTCCTGGCCAGCATATCTTCTCAATGGGCGCTATCGAACGTCGCTTTCCGTATTCATACGAATGATCTGGACAACTCTGCAGGCTTGTTATTTATCCCACTACAATACATTTTAAAATTGAATGCTATTTTGATAGGTTTCACTTTGAGTTTATTGGTACGACAATTTAAAATCTATTGCTAAAGATACCACAAAGCAATACTGTTGAAAATGAAGTCTTTACTATCTTTCACGGCAGATCCTTCCCTTCGTAATACGGCTTCAAACAGGCTTATTTCGCCCATTGCGTAAATGAAGCGCTTGGGTATGGAATAGTGCTGCTAATCGAAACTGATTTTGGATGTGGTTATTAATTGCCTTTAAAGCAAAAACCGTAGCCGGTTTTTAAAATCGGTTTTCAAAACCGATTTTTTTTAAATCCTTTCTTTCTATAGTTCCTTGTAACTTAAAAAAAAATATGATTAGTACATCAGTCGAGTCGGTGTGAGTTCTTTAGAATGCTTTCAACTAACAAGAAGTTTTTGTTGATCTACAGTAGACATACAAGTTAGAGAACATTCCAGCTTTAGTTAAAGTAAAGAATAACATCTAGTCGCTTATCCCCAGTACACATTCTTTTTCTTTTTACTTGAAGCCAAATGTCACACAGTGTTTGGAGGTCATCAAAACAATTTACGACACATAATCATCGTTTGATTAGGAAATCTCTGGTGACACACCCAATAGTCCTTCCAAGCTGTCGTTTACAACTAAAATAAAGCTTAACCATTTTTTGTTTTCTCTTAGAAAGTACACTTAATGACGAAGCATTAAAGAATCACCCTCAGACGCTGCCAAATGCATGCTAAAAAATACTTCTATGAAACTTTACTTTAGCCTAATAACTTAACTCCAAATATCTCGAAAATGGTTAGAGCTAGAGAAGCGTGGTGCACTTTTTTTTTTGAGAACGCTTTTCAGAATAGTATCCAACTGAATCGACGTTTTCAAAAATGGAGTCTTCGTCGAAAAATTTGTCCAACAATTTACATTAGGATTTACATGATTTTTAACTGTGAGAATAGAACAAAATTTCGGGTGCCAAAGAATTAAATAGCAACAAAAAGCAGTTTTTTTTCGTTTCTGTTTACATAATTCTGGAACGATTTGATGTATGTGACTCTTCCTAGTCTTAAAAGTTTCATCGTGATCAGACGAACATTTGGAGATCATTTTAAGAAGCGACGCACAAAAAATGTTTCTAGTTTCATTTGTAAAATAACTATAACTGGATTCCTTTAGCGTAGGGTAGAATAAAATAAATCCGAGCAAAACATAGACAGTCAAAATTTGAAATTTTAAATGTTTTGTACATGGTCATATTGGAAACTATTTGAAATCTACAAAAGTCACTACTTTTCGTATCTGTAATTATTCTGATACTTTTTGTGTTAGAGTTTGTCTTTCGTAAGCTAAGACACCCCTCAATAACATCCTATAATTCATCACGGAATGAAAGAGAGCTTGGTATGCCAAAAACAGCCAAAATCAATACTTGACTTCGAATGTAAACCATAACAGAAATAAGGATGTGTGCCTCACTAAGACTGCCATCCAATACCAGCCAAAGGCACTTGACTGAGCGATATCATGCAGATCTATATGAGAATTTAGGTTAAAGATCAAGTTTTCTCTTTATTTAGACATAATTTTACGCCGTTACAATGTCGTCGCTTCAAATGTAGTGTTGGAAAATTTCTTTGTATTGTACTACTGTCAGATACTCAATATATGTAATTGTAATTAGTTATGTCACTCACATAAAAAGCATAGGCCCTATGACATACCATCGTGGGACTCCATAATTTACTTTACACAAACAGTAAAAAAAATGAGGAAGAGGTGTTATATACTTAAGGGACATCCGGTATAGGTGAGTCACTCGGACAACCACCCCAACGCGAAGGGTCAGAGAACGTTATGAAAATTTAATGTACAGCGGAACCCTCGGTCACTCCTGTCAAAGCTTTCATGTTCGGACACGCAAATGCGAATTATCCATTGTTTAAAAGATGAAAAGCCTAAGTAAACAAGAGCCCCACCTAACCCAGGACACTATTACATTATACATTCATAGCAAGTGTGTGTCTTAAGGATTATAATAATGTTTTAACTATTGTTTTCGTAATCTTGACGATCATTTAATTCATCAAAGTAAATAAAGCCTTGATTACTATAAGAGGTAAGGTAATTATAGTTGTGGTGAATATCTATACCTGGGTGTAATATAATATGAAACAACACGTATTTCCCCTTTAACAAAGGATAGTGTTGCACTGAGACATAGTATCATGTGTTTACATAGTTGAAAACACGGTAAAATGATAAATGATAAGAATATTAATTGGTATAAGGACTACATACTAACCCTTCCTAACCAGGGAGAAGTAATAAAGAAAAGGAAAACACACAAATCGTAAAGATATTTTTACGGCACTTTAATCTATCGCCACAATCCACTGAAATCAGGGTTACGCCAATGCCATAACATTGATCCTAAATTAATCTTACCGCACGCAATATTAACCAAAACGAGACCTACAATGAGTGACCCACTTTTATTATATCGAAACTAATGCGTGAATTGGCTTGGTCACCATTTACCTCAATGGGAAAAACATTAGCGCTCATGTTTGAAATTTCAGGGGTAGCGTCAAGCCTACATTTGGTTTTTTCTACGGATAATTAATTGAAAGGTAATTATTTTTTGTGGTTCGCCTGATGGAAAATATCCAATTAGATGCGCATTATATCGAGAACCTTTCACTGTATTTGTAATTCGATTTTACAAAAAGTGCGCTTAAAGTAATTTTGCTGCAAACTAGCAAAAGGCTTTCGGAAAATTTCTTTATTTTTAGTAGCTTTTAATAGCTCCTTAAATTAAATTTATTATCCTCCATAAAAGAGAAGATCAAGCGACACGGTTATTAACTTAATGAGCAATGAAACAAACGGAAATAAATTCATTTTCCTTGACAAAATAGCAAATTTTTAGTCGAGCCTAAATGAAATTTCAGTATCAAGTAAAGCCAACTCAAAAAACACATTATTCGCTGTACTGCAAATATCAAATCCCTAATCATAAAATAATAAAGGCATGCCAGAGATCAATCAGCCTCAAACTGCTCGCTGTCTAATCAACGGAGATACTCAATATGCTATTATCGTTCGGCGAGAATCCGCAATGTTCTATAAAACATCTACAATAAAACAATCAGCCTCAAACTGCGATGCTATAAAAAGAATAGCAATAATAGGGAATAATAATAAGACTTGATTCATACTTAGTGACTAGATCAATCAATCAATCAATCAAATCTTTTCCAACAAACTCTTGTTAAAGTTAGTTCGATAAATAATTGCTTTCTTTGAATGTTTGGAAACTATTTTGGTGTTCTTTAGCTATATAATAACGGTCTTATTCATAAAAAGTTACGAAGGCCTTATAAAGCCATATAACATTGTGCGGAAAAAACGTCATTCATAAACGTTTAATAGCGCTACAAAACTGTTATAAGACTCTTCTAAATGCGCATAAGTTTCGAAAAGCCTAGACTCTACTTTAAACCAATGTTAAGATTCCAAGTGCTCCCGAACGGCCGATTTTAGACGATATGACTTGCTTTGATTCGTTTGTGTAAAGAGGTTTCAGGTTATATGTTATGTAGGTTCCGAATTTGGCTATTAGCGATCATTATTAACATTTAGCAATTCAAATACTACAGATACAATTAAAGCTGAAAACAAGGTGAATATCAAATATAAATCACTACTTACAATTAGTAAAATATTACACCAGACATATGCAATGCAAGCAAACAGACGCACGAAAAAAAAAGTTAAACAATATTAGCATTTTACCAATTTGAACCATAAAATGTTCCATGTATACTCTGATATATATAAGTTGTCTTAATCATCTTTAAAGATATTTGAATCAAGTGCACCTTATTTATTTTTCCAAGCATTTTGTATTTGTTGTATTTGACATATAGTATAACAACCTAACTTTTGTTCATTGTACATAAAATCTACATAAAGCACCATCTCACCATTTTTTTCTGTTTTTATTAGTATTTCTGCTCGTGTTTTATTTCTATTTCATTGACTCTTGTCCGAAATTAAATCTTGAAGAAGATCCAAGCTTAGAGAGACGACAAACATAATTGAAAGTATTAATTAATATACTATGTATCAGTATTAATACCTTATTTTTTTCTAATAATTCACGCTATGTTTTCTTTTAATTAAACTCTATATTACACAATAGAAACACGTGCCCCCGCATTAACGACATTTTTCTGGGAATCACCGATTCGGCGCAGGAATGCAATACAAATATACTAAATTCCCTATAAACTTACTCTATCCTGCAGTTACCCAACCCTAAAAAGCCATTTATGAATGACCCCAAACCTACAACATTTTTTAAGCTTAAAGAGTGCTTTTAGTAATAGACGTCTAAAACCTGTTTTAGTATATTTGTATGAATAAGACTGTAAATCTTTAAAAATTTAAATGTAGATGAAATTTCTAGCTTTTTTCTTACAAACCTTACCCTTTTTGAGTAATCAATAGGCTATTCATAAAAGTATATTCTAAATATTGATTTCTATTGAGGAAATAACTCTTTTGCTAAGTAATGAATCTGGATTGGGTGCTTTTTTGGGTGCGTTCTTACGGATTCGTATCTCCTAGGCATTTTCGAAGTGAGTTTAGAAAAGGTTCTCTGGACATCTGATTACAGGAATCTGGATTTTTCTGCCCTTGGCTGGATAATAATCATACAATATCGGGCTTAATAGGATTTTCTTGGTTAACTTCGTGGTAAGGGCTCTAGTTAAAGTAATTTTAACAAATAAGAAACAAAAAAATTCATTTTCTAAAGCTCCAAGATATTTTTTTTCTTCAGGATCGATAATATAATTTGGGAGAGTGTCTAGCATAGCATCGCGCTTGTTTGATATTCGACGAAGTTCTACTCCGATTTGCATCGTCAAGCGACATTCTCAATCTGATGTTTAGATTGACAGCTAAGTTTTAGCGAATAACTTTTGTATAATGTTAAACATATCAAAACATACTTTCGTGCCCTCACAAGCAAATTATTTGATAGGCAAATACATGTTACATCATGTTCATGTCTAACAAAATGTAATCAAAACGTACCATCTTGGTAACTAGATATGATACTTTTTTTTTTAATTTTAGGTTAGATGGTTATTTTGTTCACATCGTTTTTGTTAATAGTAAGCAGTAATTACACGTCATTGTATTAATTATACAACATGTACACTATGGACTATATTAACTGTATTCACTTGTATTTCCTTCTTTCGGTGATTAAGGATATACATTAGCATAATTACAATCCAGTCCCTGCGTTTTCTGTGTGTTAACTAAGTATTACATATATCAAAAAATAAATTTTCCAACACAATCATATCAGAATTATTTATTTTCTAAAATATGCTCTTACAATACTATAAAAGTAATGGGGAGTTAATATTTAAAAGCATAATAATCTCTAATCTATAATCTATAATAATAATCAGATAAGTCAAAGAAGAAGAAGAAGTTAGGCGTCCAGACAAAAGTCTGGCATCCTTGCACTTCTAGGATCATATTTCTAACCACAGGATTTTTGAAATTTCGTTTTAAAACTTTCTTTTTAAAAAGTTATTAACAACCATTTTTACATGAGTTTTGACAGATGTTCAGTTTTCGCTTGGTCAATCACTTACATCAACGTGATTGACAATTTTCAACAGAGATGGCGCCATATGTTATAATTAAATTATTTTATTACAACTTTGTAGCTTCTTTTTTGAGTTTTTTTTTAAGAAATTGAACAAATTTGAATACCATAACAATGTAAATCAATCTTTTCTTATTAAAATTTAGTTATTTGTTTGCATTTTTGTGTTTGAAATTTGAACGATAAAAAATTCTCACTTGAACTGTCAAAGTTTGCACTTTTTCGAAAGGAATGTACTAGATTTTGATGCTTTTAAAGTGATGAAATTATATTATTCGGCTTATTGCCAAAGCGGGAGAAATAGGATAAATAGCAGGTGGTAATCCATTGATTGGAAAAATACCATCGCTAAAGAGCTTAACTGCCTACGATTGCTCTCACCGAAACAAGTTATCTTCCCCCGAAATATACTATTGAAAACGGAAAATTCGAATCAATGAAAATCGCACAAAAAATGAAGAAACGTGGTCGCGGTTGTTATAAACTTAAAATCTCTACCGTCGACATCATGTGTAAAAAATTGTATAAATTTTGGACTTACATTAAATTATAATTAAACTAAATTTAAATAAATTTTGTCTTAGAGCTAGTAATAATCACATCAAAATCCATTCCACGCTTTTTGCATCCATTACAAACCTAAATGGCACTTTACTTAATGTCCTTCGCATCATCAAAGGACCATTATTGGCGGCAAAGCACATTTACTCAGAGTAGAAACAAGATACTCACAGCAACAGGTTGAATAGGTGGCCTAATGGCAATCCGGCCCCGCGAGGCGCATTTCCCTGCCTAGAACAGACACCCGGACGCCGGTAACGTAGGCGGCCCCTGTACGTCGCAGATACCGGCGTCTCCGGGTCTACGCATTTAAGATTCATATCGATTTACGCCGGCCGCGTCCCGACGTATCCTGCCCATTTCCCTACGGCACGTAACGAACGCTTGTCTCTCTCTTTCGAAGCCCCGAGTTCCTTACTTAACACCAGGGTGTTTGTGCCTGCCGATTTTATTGCGTTTTTGTCAAGCCCTAATATATCTGCCCCTGATTGTTTTATAAGTAATATATATTTGATATACCTAGTTGTTCAAGGAAAAACACATAGAAGAGTACTTGAGCTCAGTTTAAATATTAACATTGAAAAAAATTAATGTACAAAAAAAAATAATAAATCATTGACAACTGATTAATTGCTATTGACAATATTTCTGGCAAAGATGTAAACGTGTTGCTATGGTTAGAGCTACCCGTGTTACCGCTGAGTGTATTTTAAGTTGCATAGTTTTGTTGTTATTTAAGTGTTTAAGTTTTTTTAAATTAATTCCATTCATTTATTTGTCTAGTGTTCACTAGTTTAGTTAATGCGGATTCTATTAGATTTTGTCGTTGAGTTGTGTACGACTGCGTTATACGATTTTGAGAGAGGGATTTTTGTAAGAAAAACAATTGTAGAGTTTTGTCAGGGAGTTCCTTGTTCGACTATTGACGTGAGTAGGCGTATTTTACATTCCTTGTTGCCATTTTGTTATCCATTTTGATTTAGTAAATTTAACATTTCGGATTTAAGTTTATTTAGTCCATCAAGGAATTCATTTTGTAATAATTGTTAATATATTGAAGTGTGCACATTATAGATATAAGATTTTTTATTATTTTGTTCGGAGATATTATTTGTTTTTTTTTTTCTCTCATTATAGTTTAAAGAGTTATTTTCGGTTTCAATTTTGCTGTTTCATTTTTATTTAACAATTCACCTGTCGTTGGGTGAGTAGAAGTTTGCTTGCATTTAGTTTTTTCATTGTGTAAATTTTCTAGTTATTGTCCACGCTTAGTATATTTTAATTTGAAACCACGTGGATTGAATTTGTAAAATTTTGGAAAATTTTCCTGAACAAACAAATCTTTTGCTTTGTATAGGAAATAGCATGTCCTATTTAAGTTAGAATCAAGTGCAGTTTTTTTTTAGGGCCAGGAACCTTCAGTTCACGGTTTCTGCACAGTTGTTAATTTAAACCCTTTTTGAAAAATAAATTTGATTGTTAATTAGCAAGCTACGTGGCATTGACATTATATAGAATTCAGTGAATTTATTAGCTGTGCCTAATTATCGTCTAGCTTCAAATGACTAGAAGCTCATAGTCATAACCAACCTCAGCGTATGGTAGGAGTCTTCTTGTTTAAAGTATAAATATTTTAGAAACTTTCTTTGAACTTTCTCTAGAGTATCTTCGTGAGAAGAGTACATAAAAGAGAATCTAAATCAGACCCTTCGAAATACCAATAATTAGCCACGAATGTGACTCTTTTGCTTTTCTACCCTCATAAATAAATCAAACTGGAGTGCTGCGAGGTGCCGCTTCCCTATTCAATAAGTTATTTGAATGTTTTTTGATATACATGGTTTCGTATGCGCCTAATTCTTTCGTTGATTATACTTTTTTTACTAATTCAATGTTTTCTATGCGATTTTATATCCGGTATCGTTTATATGTTGCGCAACACTGGATAATTCAAGTCAACCATATCGATAACATGCAATGCAATCTTTGAATCCGGTTCCAATCGAACGCTTTGTATAAATATATATATACATATAAAGTTTATCACACGCGCTAAAACCGATTTTGTAAATGCTCGATCTTCTGTGGAATGGGGTTTGTCATTTGCGTTACCTAAAAGATTTTTGAGTGTGTTACGCAAGGAGAAGCAAATTTAGTTGTTTAAAACTGTCGTCTAAGCCTTTTGAAATACGATGAAAAGGTATTGTCACAAACTCTTTGTCGCGATTGCCTTCTGAAGTTAAAGTCGTGGCACTTCTAACTTAGAGGGAGATATCTAACAATGCATGTGTTCCCGAAAAAGTTGTCCCGAATTAATCAAATCTGATCTGGTGAGGAGTAATTCGGATATTTACGTATCTATTACTACACTACAGTCCTTGTGATATCTTCTGTCAGAGAAATTTAGGAAAGTAGAAGACCAAACAACAAAAAAACGCGGCAGACTTAAGGAAACGTGGAAGGAATGACACAATAAGGAAAATTTTGAAGAGAAAATAAAAAAACTTGGACACAAGCAAAACAAATAAGATAGAATGGAAGAGATTTAAAAAAAAAAAACTATTTTGTTTAGTGTAGTTAATATATATACTTATATACATATTATAATGGAGTTGGACAATTACTTTACAGGGTCGTAATTTGGGTCGCCGACGCCACAGTTATTCAACACATAAATTAACCCAAATCTCTTTCTTGACAATACCAATGCAAACAACCCGTTTATTCCGTTATAAACAATATAAACATACGGTAAATATTTAATAAACATTTTTTTATAATAATATAATAATAAATTCTGATTTTACAGTTTCCTGTATTAAACCATTAATGGTGGGTTCAGTCAGCCTGTATTAGCATTAACTTAGTACTAGCAGTAATCTTAAATAGTTAAACTGCGTAATATACACATATGCGTTCAGTTGGAGCTAATTGTATGCAATATCTTAACACCAAACTCAAAGCTACCTTAAAAAGTTCCCAACTTATATTATACGCATGCGCTGTATATATTTGTTGCTTTTTTGTAGCAGTGGCAAACTGATGCAGTAAACTATTTCTAATGTATCAGCAGCTGTTACATTTATCGGAGGTTAGGTAAATAATTGTTGGAGTGGAGAATTGGAGAATCTTTAAAAACATGTCTGATAAATTTGATGATGGACGCCTTATTGAATTGGTGCGTGAATTTGATTATTTATATAATTTTGGAAATCGACCTACTCACTGCAATGTAATTACAATACATTGAGCTGAAGATATAGTATTCTTTATAGAATCCTTTTCTAATGAATCTGTCATGATTTCTAGTAATTTATCAAAGGCAGTAGGCATCAATCTTGTATATTTAAAAAATCATAATTAGGTTTGTTTTCATATTTGTAATAATGTCGCAAAATGTCCCTTTATATCGCGTTGCCTATTTAAGGGTCGAACTTTGAAGCGTCGTTTTTTTTTTTTTATATATTCAATAAATAAACCGAGGCAGCTAACAAAACTGTACAATAATTATAAAAATGAATTTTTCGTATTCATAGTTCAATACTATTTTGTAGGTTATGAACACAATGAGTGAATGAATAGCTAATGGTAGTCACAGCTTATATGAATTGTAGGAGGCATGTATAAGGTTATGTTTAGAATTTTAATACTCTCAGTGCTAATACAAATATTTGTATGAACGATAAGCATTTTCTTAAGATTGAGATTAATACTAAGATTAGGGCTAATACCAAATTAAGGTTAAGTTTTTTTCTGATTGAACCCACCATAAACTGGCTACGATCAGGGCTTAAACTATTCTATACAAACATCTTATGCTATTTTTAAGAAAACTGGTTGGCAGTTACATACTTGATATTTTTGTAAATGAAAGGCAATGATGAGAATAATTAATCGATACTACTATAACAGGGTGAGTTCTAGCATATATTTAAATGTGCAAATTAATATTTATTTTTATTTAAACTAGCGGAGAAGTTCGTAAACAAGCATTTCTAACCCGAAATCAGTGGTGAAAATACAGGAAGCCCTTCTTTTGTGTTCTTGGAATTCAACGACGGGACCAGGCAAGTTTTTGAAATCAGCAGCCAGGACAATTACGAATTTTCAGGAACGGGAGAATCAGAAATCTTGTTGGGATTTCTTAGATCGCCATTTTGGAATTTTGAAATTTAGTTTAAATTATGGGATTACTTAAATATAACGTGGATATAATAAATGTTTTGCTATGGTAAGTTGTTCAGTATAAAAAGAAAAACTATCCTGCGATTACTTGAATGATAAACTATTTACGGACTTAATATTTTAGGCAAAAAGAAAAAAAATGTGTAAATAAGCTTCAACAATGGTCGTCTTCTAGGAGCAATCAACGAAAACTGAACTCATGTGTTCATAAACGACGCTATCCAGCGCTCTTGTTGTTTTTTTTTTTCAACGAACGGTAGATCAATTTTAAGTTTGTTTATTAACCAGTGAGTGACAACTAAAACTTCTTTAAGATAACGAATTAAAAAGATATTAATTAATTAAAAAGTCTAATTTTAAATTTCCAACGAGTTTTCTTAGTTTGCAAAATGCCTTACAACATAATACCAAATAAAATTTACATAAAATCATATCTGTGATTAGTCACAGTGATTGAATCTGTGACTGTCAAACAGACCAGTGACATTACAGTTAAATCGGATAATTTCAATGACTAAAATATTAATATCACCAAAATTTATACACTAAGCATTACCAAAACTTTTAATCAATAAACAAATGCTATTCAACGGGCAGTTCAAATCTTCAGCACAGATCGGTTTGTCTTCTATGCAGCAGCTTACAAAAAATACCTGCGGGATATTGCACAGGTTCTTAAAATAACGCCAAGATCAATTTATTTATTTGTTTAACAATGTACGTATCACCTACATATCGCGTTTTATTTTAATAAGCACCATCGCTACCGCTAACAGACGGCGTGAGGCAGGTGTTGGCAATAAAAATTTTATATGAAAATATCGCTGGAGATAATTACAGCGTATGCGAAGAAGAGAACTGGCGAATTCAAGACCTCCAAAATAGAAGAATAAAACTAAGGGAAGGATCTCTTCGACTGTAAAAATCAGCTGCTGTTGCGGCAGGCAGCTGCACGTAGCCGTTAATTGATTCAAAAATGTCAACGTCGTCGTATGCATGGCGATTGAACCGACTTGTATCTACCTGCAGCGTACACTTTTATCAAAAAGGAGAGAAAACAAGGTTTGAAAATGGGAAGTATAAAATTGTTACAGGATGTTAAACATATGTAGCGGTGATACGATATCACGAGAAAGTGTGAGGTGGTAACGATACATTATTATCCAATCGATTATATGAAAGATACAACGCTATATCAGAGACAACATGAGACGTGCAACTACGGGTTAATTTTTGGTTCGCAAAACTATACTGGTCGACTGTCTGAGAAAGTGTACTGAGGTGGCGCAAGCAACGATAATAGCGCGTAATTTAAACTGTGTATATGGCTATTATGGTTTTATTTAATTTTATTAATTCATGTAAAATCGGGAAAATGACACACAGATTTAGTTATTGTATTATGTATATATATATTTAAGCAAATAGATACAATTTTATATTTAAAAAGTAAATCTAAGTAAATATAAAAGAATTACATTACAAATAACAAATCACAAAATTTTCATAAAACGAACTATCGAAAAATGTCATTTATTCATTTGCATATCCTCTGACAATAACAATTTTTACAAGTTGATACAAAAAATATATCTCTGATTGAACTGCCAACAATATTATTAGGAGGCGAGATAAAAGTATACCCCAAAAAGATAAACATTTAAATAAAATCGGATTTACAATAAAACCTGTGCGAATTTGAAATAGGTGCAAAAGTCAAGTTATTAAAAGTAAATTGTGAAAAAATCTTAATTGCATTCGGCAACGTATAAGTGTAAAAAGCATCTCAAGAAATAAATTACGTGTGTTCGCAAAGGGAATGTCTGGGCTATTATAAACACCGTGTAAACACCACTAAACACAAAAACAATGCAATTAAGCTAGATAAGCACTCTTCACTATCGCTATTTTTCAAAACAAACACGTGTTGACAATTGTGGAACCACAACAACAAGCTGACAACAGAGTGAATACGGCAGTGACAAAGAGCGTTTCATCACGTTTTATAACCGGGGTCACAGTGATTTTCAGGAGCACCAACCCACGTACTGCCAACCATTACAAACGCAAAAATCCTAACTTGACGGTGGCGCCCCGTCAGTACACTTTCCAGCTTGCTAAACAAAGTTCGCTATATGTGGCGAATTTATTAAAGCAAACAAAGATAGCCAATGCAATAATTTTCCGAACCTTTTTTTGTATCTAGTTGCACGTCTCATGTTGTCTCTGGCTATATATATATTTTTCAAATGCCTAAATCAAGAAAACTATAAGCAGAACAGTAATTGTTATTGATTGTACACGAATTCTTTGATCTCGCGGTACCCCATCTCCATCAGTAAACTACTCATATGTCTTTGAAAATTTGTGGTTTATAAATGTTATAGAGCTCCGATAGTCTATATTTTTGTTTTGGAAACATGTCAATCGATTGTATGGTGTTCTTAATTTGTTTCTTGTTCGAGTGTTGTATTAGTGACTATCCCCATTAATGTCATCACATTGTTTAGTCTCATGGAAGAAGTGTGAACAATATTACAGCTTTTTCTACTCCAAAAAAAATCTAGGACAAGTGTGGACGATAAATGCACACGTTACTTAGATCTTAAAATCAATATTTTTTTTTTATTTACGGCAAGAATGCGGAAAGTATTAATATAAAGCAATAATAAGTAACACTGCTCCTAGCCATACGGGTACAGTGTTACAATGCTCAAATAAACAACTTGACACGAAGAAGAATATATCATAGACATCAGGGAAGTTAGAGATATGACAAACCTTCGAACAAAATAGCTTTATTTACTAAAAATTAAAGGAAATACCGAAAAAGGTAAAAACATGTAATATGGCATAGTCTTAAATCTCATCTTGAGACATTCTACGTTTTCCGAGATTAAAATGTATACGTTCTATACCGACAATAAGTGTATAATGAACTGTAACTCTGTACCTGTAGATAAATTGTATCACTGTATGAATAAGAACATTACAGATTAGATTAAAGAAAGTACATGCCCAGCCTAAAATTTCGATGTGTATGAGTAAGTTATTACAATTTAAGTAAAGAATGAATTTGCATGTTTGAAATCGTACAAAATACAATTCTTATAAATTGAAAACATACTTTTCTTAGTTGAAAGCGTAGACAAAGAACAAAATTATGCATATGTGTATAAACTTAAACGGGAATTTTGAATGCAACACTGTTCCTATGTAACTAACATCTTTCAAGGATGTAGGTGAATAACGTAAATATATTTTCATTCATAAAGTGAGTTTTACAAGTTTTCTCTGCTCCCCAATCCAGATAAATACACTGAAAAAAAAAATTCTTTCGCGTTAATAAATATAATATTAAACCAAAGATTTTTTTCTAGCAAATAGCAAAGAAATATTTATTAGGCATTCAGAAAAAAAAAACATTTGAAAGAAATAGTGGTTTAATATATAAATAAAAAATGCAGCTATTTAACATTCCAATTCAACGAAAGTGCAACAAATGAAAACAAAAAATATTGTACTCTTTATAAATATTGCAACGTTTTCGGGGTTCAAATAATCGACACAGTAATATATTAAATAAAAAGTATTAATTTATACACTAAATGTGTAATTAAAATAAAATAACGCTGTTAAAAACAATGTTAATAAATAACTAGAGCACTACTTAAAAATACTTATTAAACTAAATTTTCTTAAATACTACTTATTTATATTCACTATTTATTTTCACTGTTCGTTTATTTCACAAGTAACTCTTAGTTCGCTTTTCCTACGCAATTCTCCGATAAAACCTGTCCGTCCTTGTTCGCGAGCCTGTTTATATTTGGCATGTTTTGGTTCTGGAGCAATCTACATCTTTCCTGAACGTTTCTAGTGTGATGGCACTAGAAACTTCGATTAGGTTTCGATGCAGCATACAATAGCATCCCCTACGAGCAGTTTCATTATCTACGTGATCTCCGCTCTAAAGTGGCAGGGCCATCTGTGGCACAGTTGAAAATTCAAATTCAAAATTTAAAAATAGGCGCGCGTTACAATAAATATAAAGAAGTATTAGAATTTAATTAATGCACTTCTCCATTTTATTTTACTTTTTATTATTGAAAGACTGTAATATTTAAATTCTTCATAATTAAAATAAAATTTCTTATAATTTAGGTACAATCAGTCATTTTGCTTTGTCAAATTATAAAAAATTATAACTCTAATTCGCAACGAAAGATACCAGTCGTACCTTGACGTCCCTTTTGCCAGTATTAGAAGCTAGACGCCTGCAGATACCTCGTAACTTTATTAATTAACTTCATGAACAATTTTGTGATATCATAGCTCTACAGAAACTCAAAGGAAGCTGCATTTACTAATACAAACAACTAAATTCATTAATTTATATTTACAATTAAATTCATTCATTCAATTATTTCTCATGCTAAGATTACCACTTTAGAAATGTTATTAGTTAGATATATACAAAATCGAGTAATAATTTATTTAATCTTAAAGCCGCCACGAATTGTATAATCTCTTGTTAGGCATGACAGTAATATTATAATTTTATTGCAAAATGTTAATTAATCTTTTACTCTTTCAGGATAAATCTTGTTAATGAATACCTGATGTTTGATGTAGGACGAGCAATAGTAACAGCCCAAAATCAAAAAATTTCTATGTATATACATACAGCTATCTTAATTCCTCCTTATCTGTTATAATTTATTTTCTCTTTTCTTATTTAGTTTCTTTGTATTTCTGCGCGGCACCGGTTTTTAAAGTATTCTCTCTTTTATATTCACCTTAATTACACTACAAATAAAAACTTCAGAGTTTCTTCTGCAGCTCAACTTTTGAAAATTACACACCTTCTACAATATTTAAAACGAACCTGCATGCAGACACGTCGCAGTAATAAATTGTCCCGCTCCCACGTCCGCATCATTAAATTCTTAAAGACTGCAGGGTCGCGAGTATTCCGAGTAGCATCAAGAAAATTTATGAATCCTAAATTTTTACGTACATATATACATGTTGTACATACATGTCCCCTTATCTACATAAGGCTAAAGTGGATTTTTAGTGTAATATTAAATGACATTTTGCATATCCTACACTATATACAGGCAAGGGACAGATATGACATTTAAGTAAGGGATACATGGTCTACCCGCCGGAGGATTTTGACATCGATTGTCCGCTAGCGATAAGCTCCGATAATCCGGGCATGTCATCCGCCATAGAATCGCCAGTACGGTGCGATTTTTATCTGAGCGCCACCACCGATGCAAGTGACAAGTTGAAATGACACAGCTGGCTGGAAGCGGAAAGCTGATATGGGATATTCTTTCAGGTTTCTACCAGTGGCATACGTATTTCGTTTTGTGTTTGTTGCATTGATATAGTGGAACATTTATTTGTTAGATAAATAAATATAAAAATTTACACTATTTACTATCAGCAATTGACTGGAAAATAATGTAAATATTAAAGACTTTTACAGCTCTATGTTTTTTGACAAAAAAAATCATTTTCTTGATTTTCCTTCCGTATTAAAAAGCTACACACAGAGAAAAAAAGGATTCTTTAAAACAAAGAAATATTTCTTTTCCACTATTTAAAAGAATCATGTTTTTTTTCTGTTAATACTTACTTCTTTCAACTGAAAATGGTATTATTTTAATGAAAGAACTGAAGAAAGGAATGAAGAAGTGGTTCTTTTAAATAACCGCATAAAAATATTTCTTTGATTTAAATAATCCTTTGTATCTGTGCACAATAGATTTACTTACAATAAGCACTGAAAAAACTGAAATCGTTCCATCTAATTCCTTATTTTAAGTACTTACTTAACAATTTATTTCTTGTTGCTTACCTTTCTATGTTTGTTACTGCAGAGGTGATTATATTAAATTATAATGATGTTACAATGGTTATTATTCCACGAATAGATTGATTACTTCAGGTATGCCACAAGGCTCCAATTTTGGACCTTTGCTACTCTTACTTTTTATCAACGATATCTCTAAGTATTATTATGAATTGTAAAATCCTTATGTTCGCGGATGATATTAAAACCTTTTCGTCTATAAATTCAAGCTTAGGTTACTATATTGAAAAACATATTGAAAAACAAATTGAAAGTACGTATATCAAAATAATCCGACAGAAGCAACATCAAAATTATCAGTACTTAAGAAATTTCTATTACTTGAGACTTTAAGCGATGTAATTGCTTTTCTATAAAAATGTTTATTTCTTCAGGACGTTTCGTCAATTTAGTATTGACATTTACAAGTGTTGCAAGAAAACCACCTTTTACATTTAAAATTAATTATTCATTCTAGGTAATTTTTTTTAATATCTTCAGTACTAGTTATATAGTAATGATTTATGTATATCATGAAATGGTACACTATTTGTGACCTGCGCTGTACGCTAGATTGAAATGGTGCAGGTTTTTTCTCACTCAGCGAGGGATGATAGGATTGTAATCATTCTAAGTTGTTTCCAATTTTTTTAGTTGGGCGCCAATGATTTGAATTCGGTTGTAAATAATATCTATTTAATATTATGTGGATAATAAAATACTGAGAATTTATGGATTAATTTAACTGCTCTCAGGTCATGCGATTCTATGAATATTTTATATATAATCCGACTCTATCTATTAAATAACAAAGAAAAAGGAAAAAGATTGATTTCACCTTTGCAATACTTTTCATTATAAAATAACGAAAGCATAAATGAATACAGTAAAAGAATTACAAAGTAATAGAGTTGTTAAAGATAAAATATTAATCGAAAGGATGGAGTCCCCTTTGAATATTACTATTAAATTGAATATTAAATTTAGGGTAAACAGATTATAATTTCTGATTTTATAAATAATAAATAAATAAAAATTACACTTGTGGTTTTGACGGTCCTTCGGCTCTAGGCGCGGTCGCTTGGGTTTCGACACAGGCAGCGGGTTCGTTCATTCAAATGTGGCTTTTAACTCAGCTAGTCAGTCGTACTCTTGAAGGATGTATTGTGGGTCCTCTGTATCGGGAGCACAACACTTCAGCCCACGTCTAAACGTAATCTAATAACTGATTGCTGGATTTCTCATTCATAAGGTTTTATTTCTAGGCACGAAACAAATGGCCGGGGTATTATACAATAGCGGAAACACGTTTTTTTTTACCAATATATGGTATTCTTCTCCGGCAGCAACAAATGTCAAAAATATTCAGCAAATAAGGGGAGATACAATTAGCTCGATGCGGTGGCTGATTTACTCTTATCAATTCGTAACTGTGTTGTGACCGGCGTTTAATGACGGCTCTCCCTACCGCCGCGCTCCAGACGAACGACACCTCCGCTCTATTACAATGCTAGCTACCGACTCACCTCTTCGCTGCGTACGCACGTTCGCCCACGTGCTTTCCTAGGCTGTACACTAATTAGGAACGTTGCGCTGTCCTTGTGACCACGGCAAACTTCTTTATTTGTTCATTATTTTCTTGACGCAGCTAACGTCACCGCACACATACACACACAGATTAATAGAACTAAAAATACGTTACAAATTCTATTTTTTTATATGTTTACAAAATACAATGATATCAAATATCTTTTATTAAGAAAGTAAATAATTAATTAAATTTAAAATAAAATACATTCTAGGCGTCCATTACAATCATATATTTAACTTTTCATTATTTACTTTTTCTTGTTGGTTTGTTTAGGTTTAATTTATATACCGATTCATTAAGATTTATAACAGCTTAAAAAAATCAGCTGGTTCGAAGCCGACATCTTCATCGAATAATTATAATAGAAGACGCCATAGTGGGCGTAGTCAAGGCGAAAATTTGAAGTGGTGAGAAAAATATATTTCAGATTCCTATGCTATTTCTTATGGGATTTTGTTCTAGAACTGCCCTAGCTTTTCTATTTTAAATTTAAATGAAAGTGCACAATGTACACCGCATTGATAAATATTGAAAATTATACACTCTGCTTAATTTAGAAAAAACATACACCAATTGGTTCGTAATTATCCCAAAAACGTTTCATTCAACTGTTTTTCCTGGTAATTTAGCCGAATTTGCAGCTTTAAATGTAGCACTAATGCACTGAAATCTTTAAACAGGCCGCATAGATTGCATGGTAGAGATTTGCATGTGGAATAATCTGGCGAAAGAATTAACAGTTTAAAAAAAAAAAAAAAAAGCCAGTTACCTTAAATTACATCGACTTTAACTCATTGTTGCAGCAAATAAGAATTAGAATCTTGGCTAATTTTTAAAAAGATTAGAAGACAACGTTGGATAACTATTATTGCAGATAGACATCTGGAAGCTCATACGTCAATTAAGTTTTTCCAAAATAGAATTCAACAAATCAAAACATAATGTTCAGATTAAAATAACAGAGTAAGTAGTAGTTTACTTACCTGCCAGATTGTAATTTCTATAAAACTTTTGCAGATAGAACTTTTCTCCTATTATAAGATTAAAAATAAAACTGTACCAAGGATCCATCTAGTCTTATGTGAAATACCCGACGCATGCGTATTTTTGAAATAATAATATAAATAAATATAAAATGCGTTGGCAACATGCAAGTAGCCCACATATGATTTATCATGGATAAAATTTCTATTTGTGCGCGTCGAAGGCGAATCATATCATGTTACAACACGCTCCCGAAAGCTTTGAAAGGCCGTTTCCAGGCGGGGTAGATTTTAATTTACGTCCCCGAATGAATGAGTAATTTATTGGATTTTAATTAGTGATAAAGCGTGGGCAGCCACGACTCGACACTTTATTGAATTGTCCCTCAAACGCGGCCTTTAATAATACAATCCGGTTGCGCAATATTTTTAAAAGCACTTGAAAAATTTTGAATTGCAAATTAAGCGGTATGAAGCGTGGACGATTTTAATAATTTCCAGCAACATTCTCCCAATTTTATCCTGAATTTTGCGTTCGGGGAAAATATTTTTTCATTAAGAAAACCGTATCTCTAATTTTTTTTTTACTTTTAGATAAGAACAAAATTGCTCGATTCATCCCCAACACCATTTAAATAATTCAATGATTTGCTGAATTTATATTAATCAATGCCTTTTTATTAGCAATCAATAACTGTGAACGTGCATTGAGCTTGCTCGCTAAATAAATTCCAAATGATTTGATAAGGGAACAATAAGAGATTAAACTCGTAACATTAATTAAATATTGAATTGTCACTAATATATTTATTACATCAATGAATCAAGACTTCTAAAAACCAGACCTTTACAATAATTCTGATTACATCGTGAAAATTCCAACTTCATGAAAGATTTAATATCATTAATAACTGATGTACAATTCCCTTAGAATAAAAACCCCGTTCCCAATACTTGAGGTCGTTAACTTTCTCTTTGTCAGTAATATGTTCCTTTTCAAGGCCAATTTCGATTTTTTTCGCTTCCTCGACACCCATTTTCCCCACCCCCAGCGACTACACGAACTGGCGCATCGTTAGTTATCGAAAAACCTTTCTCTGAACTTTTCCAACCTTCGTCTGCCACGGACAAAAGAAAAAAATATCTCGGTTATTCTATGAATATTAAAGGGATCTATCTGCTCTCTTAATGGTTTTAAGAGTCAAAATAAATGCCGGGAAACGAGGAAATTTTGATGTTTCATACTTTTTTCCAGATACGGTTCTTTTGTGTTCCATTTGCTTTTTTTTTTATTATTACTGATCATTCCTTTAGAAATGGTGAGCGATTAAGACCGCCTGCTATAAAAGCTTGAAATTAAACAGGAATAAATTATTTGTCTGAGAAAAGGATTCATTCATTGCGTTTTGGCGATGAAATCTCAAGTACAAAAGAATTTCGTTTATGCGACTGATATTTTGCAATCATTATTATTAATGGTGAGCAGACGCATTAAATTCAAAACTGGGCGCATTTAAAATTTAAATATTTGAAATAGGTCTTTGAAATACAAAATTCATTTTATATTTTGCACTTGAAATATATTTTTAAAGTATTTTGTGTCTTTAGAAATACTCAATTATTTATTTACTATCATATAGCCGTCATGACGTCATCATAGCACGTAGTTACCATAACATGAAAATAATGTAGAATATGAATATGTTATATATTTTCTTATCCGTATGGTATTATTTATTTTAAAATTCTGGGTATTAGCGGATTCTGTTGAAGCAATGAAACACTACATGTACTTTGCATTGTTATTTTTCTTTATTTGACGTTTCGCCAATGTGCACATCAGCTTCAGGTGCTTTTAGCGATTGCGGTTTGAAGTAATTTAATGCGGTTAGAAGACGTTTGTTATTTTAACGACAATTCACTCGGTTAACTTGGTTTGTCAAACTCACTAACCGACCCGTGGAGCTGAGTTAACTTTAGGAAGTTATGTTAAATTAATGTTGTCATAAGCAGACAACTCATATCTCGCGGTCTCTGCAATAATTAGCAGTTACCTACTAACATTGTGAGAGACATCTAAATTGTTAATGGAGATGGAGATTAATTAACAATATTAATATATTCGTGTTCTTTTGGTCAAATGATAAATATAGTTACTATAGTGCACAGATTTATTACTTTTACAGTACAATCAATTTTATTATTTGGTATACAAATGATGGAATTATCTACATACCTTCCATAAAAAAAAAATAGGAATAAAATTTAGCATAGCTATAATTTCATTCCTTTCACTACTCTATTCTTTCTTTCTTGGCCTTTTATTGATAATATATTCGATAAGAGATTACTTAAATAGTACTGTATTTTAAATACGTGAAATGAATGTATTTTATATTTGGTACTTAAAATACTAATAAAGACTATTGTTTTGTATTTTGTAGTTTTAAATACACTTGGAACGTATATTGCCCAGCTCTGATGATATTCAAAGTTTCTATTCATAAAGATTTACGTTGCCAGATGCACACAAAAAAAAGCCGAAGCTATCATAAAATCATATAACATAATTTGTCACGACACATTTTCTTGACGTAAGTTATTACTTCCAACGATCCAAACGAATAGCAGCAACTTTAAACGTCAAACATTCTGACTGATGTTTGATGATCTGTGGAGTCTGCGAGAGGAAATCCTACTTGTGCTTAGACGAGACGAGACGAATTAATTATCTTGTACTGGTTTGTTTCTTCTGCTTGGCGGAGTGCGCTTGAAGTGCCATCTGACGGAAACATAATTATAAAAGTTTCTTTGTTATCACGTCCAGAACGCGCGTTCTGTTACATTTCAGTAGTTAGGCAACAGCTGTTATTCTAACAACGAAAGACTAGAGAGCGAATTAAAAGAGAGACAACACGTATAAAAAGATGATTCTGCACTTATTTGGTAATTTTTTTGAAAGTTTAAATTTATAATTGGCAGTTGTAATTTAATTGTGCTTATTGTATTGTGAAATATCTAAATAAGCCTGCAAAAGATAATTACTGATAATGTTTTCCAGATTGTGTTCATTCAAAGATCATAAGGAATTATTGAAGATTATATATTCCATAATATAAAACAGAATACCTAAAAATCAATAAAACTGGTCTTACTATATGACCACAACTATGATAAAGTTGTCTCTATGTCGAGTACATAACGAAGCACTTGTGCACTCACTTCACAATCAAATTATCGGTGCTTGCTATTTACCGTCTGGCTCACCTTATTTCAGTTTTGTGCGTTAAACTACAAACAAATGTTTACTACGAACAGCACAATCTGCCAACCAAATGAATTCAACGAGAGTATTTTGTAGCTTCACGCACGAAATTGAATTGAGGTGAGTCAGCAGGTAAATAGAAAGCACCTTATGCCGCAATAATGTAAAATAGAATAACATTTTACCGACGATATTTTGATTAATACTGATCTAATTACACTGTTGTCTGTTATTCGATTTTCAAAAGCTTTTGACACTGCTGACCATTTGACTCTTGATTGTGGTTATTATATAAATTGGGATATAGTGATATTCTTGGAATGTAAGTGATTGATTTAGTCACTGAGCACAAATCAGGTGTTCACATTATCCCCTTAACAAACAGCCTAAGGCTATATTATTCCATATATTATTAGTGTATTTCTTTAGATAACAGGTTAATCTCTTTTACTAGGGTTAGCAATCTGTATAGTAGTATATAGTAGTTAGTCATTTTTAGCTTGCCAAAAATTCCCTGTCTTGTTGCATCTAGAGTCTCGCAATCTCACAGAATGTGGTAAGCGTTTCCTGTCCTCTCATTACACAGTTTGCAATTGGTATCTCCAATATTGATCACATTTTTTGTAGGTATCCTTTCAGCGTAGTGTCCTGTTAGGAGACACGATGCAATTCTTTTTTGGGGTCCCTTTTGTTTCTCTTTGACCCAACTTCTTACCTGCTCTCGTGCTGTGTTTTTAGACACTCCTAGAACAGGTTTCGGGCCTATATACGAAGGAGATGATCCCCCCTCCCTTGCTAACTCATCGGCCTTTTCGTTTCCTTCGATTGCTGAATGTTCGAATCCGGGCACCCACAGCAAAGTGACTTTATTGCGGTCCTGTTAGCAGATACGTCACCATTCTAAATTGTATTTTATTGAGAGCCAGTACATCCTGAGCTAATTACAGAGATGGTTGCCTCATCATCTGTTTAGTGAGATCTGTTCCAATGAGCCTGATGTGTTTTTTTTTTTTTCAGGGATCCATTTAGCCACTCCACCACGTATTCCATTTTTGTTATCAGCTCGACCAGGTTCAAGTCCAGTGAATGTTATATTGTATCAGAGCCCTTTCTTAATATCTTATTTGCAAGTTCGTTTTCTACTACACCAAACTAACTTTGTTGTGTTTACCCAGGCTTTTTAAGTTTTCCAGGCAATATTGAGCTAGTTTCGGGGTGTTCTGATAAAATGCTAATGTCTTTAGGGCCACTTGACTATCCAATAGAATAGTCAGTTATTCATGGTATATTGCCCCAATACTATATATCTCTATGATTCAAGGTTTCTCCTTTTATACCAACTGGGATTCTTTTTGACTCATCAATATACCAGTTTAGTTTTGAAAATCATTGTATACTGTCAATACCAAAGATAAGGTTTATAATTTTGACGGTTATTCTGGCATGGTTAGGGGTACTCTCCGTTCTCCGGATTCCCCAATATTTCAGTCTGTATACTCTTATTCTTGCCTTCCCCTTAATATAAATCTCCAACAGCATGGTTTCTACTGTTGGTGAGCTTCTGCAGCTGCAATAATCTAATCTCGGCACTCGTAGTTTAATTATGTCTTCTTACTGTGTTGTGAAATGTCCTAACAAGCTTGGAAAAGATAATTACTGATAAATTACTGCAGTGTGTCGTGCGTTTAATTAAAACTAGAGACCATAATGCACCGTAACATAAATCGGGAGGATGCTAGAGTTATGCCACAATTCTTTAAACAAATTAGATTTGTGTAAAATCAATTGGCCTTTTTCTCAATAAAAAGTGCAAACATATTTTAGGATGTTGAATTAGCAAGATGAGTTTACAAATATTTCTATTCAGTTTTGAAAGTTGGAGTTTTTGGATTTTCTTCGGAAAATATCGATTAACCTCTTCATATACTTACACTTACTATTTTCATTAAATTATAACAGTTTATTGGTTAAAAGGTATCCATAATATTTTTGAACAGCTTTTATACGATTTAAAAACAACACAATCCTAATATAAACTAGTCCCAACTGACGTGTACAAATAAATCGATAAATATTATTACAATGAGTTTGAAATTAGAAAATTATCAACACGTTGACTACATACAGGGGAGGTGTCAAGGTGAAAATATTTTCTTTAAATACACAGATCATCATGGTTGACTATCGCAACTTTGCAAACTTCAAAATCAAATTTCTGTTAAGGGTTAGAAAAATTCTAATAAATCAGTTGGGTGGGAGAAATTCCAATATTAGTTAGTGTTATGTTTGCTACACCAACATTCAAATATTTAATACACAAATATTGAACTTGATTTATTAGATAACCATACACAACATTTACGTACGCCATAGCAGAGTAACTCTACAGATAAAGTTGTTGTTCGTTGGCACTGCACAAATACTTGGAAATGATATGGAGTTACTCCATTTGTACGGCGCTTTAAAATACAAAGCCGCACTTATCAATGTTTTCTTTATTTTTTTGTTAATTATTACTGACCTATTATATTTATTTTAAATCAATTAATAGTATAATACACAAAGTAAATAATTTGATAGAATACGTCTTGTGTGGGCAAAGCATTTTCTAAACATTTAATTAGGAGATATGATAAACGCTCTACTAGCAAGGAACTATTATTTCTGGTACTATTGATAAGAAGAAGTTAATCTTTGCACTATACAAATTAAGATAAGATTTATACTTTTTTTTCTAACGAATAAATCTTCACCATGTACATAGCCTAGGTATAATAGCTTGAAGTTAAAGAGGAAATACAAAGAAAAAGGTAGTGTTAAATTTGGTAAGAACAGTGAGTTATATAGTGCTTTCTGCCAATCACAGACGGCGCTGTTAAATTACTATAAAATAATGCGTATTACTTTTATGGTAAAAATTAAGTCCTATGCTTTTACTTTTTAACTTTTATTCTTTTCGTGAGAAGAAAATCCTTAAGGCATTTTGAATAAAGGAAACGCGATCAATCAAAAAAGCCCACTGTGCATCAACACATAATTCCAATTTAAAAATGCAACGTTAACGGTAATCTGAACATTTGTTGATTTGTTTATTGTATGATTTATTAATGGTTCAGCACTTACTAAATATGCAACAACCTTGTTTATCATAAATCAGTGTCCTATAGTGTTTTTGTTTGTAGATCTCCACAAAATTATTTTATGGACTAAAGCTTAGTATTCATTACTTTAGGAGTACGTTTTATTATAGGACGTTAACAATTATACGCCTGTTATTGGATCGTATTCATCAGACTGCCGATCAAATGCGACAGAAGATACCTGAAATACGGAGTAGTACTTCATCTATTGGCTTATGGGCACAAGACTGTATTCAACAAGGAGGTGTACATTTTGAAAATATTATTGACTGCACTTCTTTTAAATGAAATCAGTTTTTATCCACCTTTGGTTAATTGGTTAAAGGAATCATTTTCATTGATAAGTAGAACAAGTTGAAACTTTAATTTAATTAAACACATTCAAGCTAAGAACTTTCCTTATAGAACCTGAGAGATTGTTTTGGTTTAACTCAAATTTTGGTCAAAATAATAACAAAATCAAGACCTTTTTGTTATTTTAACACCATCACTTTTCTGAGATATTGAATAAAAGTATCAGACACAAGTCAGCAATACATTACATTATATAAAGTTTAATACTTCCCTCTCTTTCAAACAACTACAGTGGCGTGCTCCGTTTAGGACGTGTAAATCGGTAAAAAAATCTACGCTAAGGGATCTGAAGACTCTACGACCTGGGGGTTCATAAAATGGCGAAGGGGTGGGTCGAGTCGGTCGGACTGGACCAAGAGTATCGAGAATTTCATTCAATAAAACTCTTGTGTGAGTGGCCTTTATTCAATTTTAGTACATTTCTTTAAAAATCATTTGCATTCTTAACGTTTCGATGGTTTCATTAATAATACCATCTTCTTTTTATTTTAAATTAGTTGATGACATGTTTTTTTTATAATACATTGCTTGCTTATAACGTTTACTTTTTTAAGAATTATTTAGTAAAATTAATTGAGACGTTAATAAAATATAAACATTATTTATTTCGTTAATTTTCGTGATCAGTTTAAAATCTGATGCTAGTTAAATTAACTGTAAGACACTGCTTTATTTATTTAGTTAACCACAACAATTTAACATTCACAATGTCTCAATTAATACAGCAAATTAATTGTTAATCAATTGCCATTTTGTGATTCATGTAACTATATTAAATGTAATAATTTATCTATTGTTTTGCATCATTCATAAAAAAAAAAAAAAACAGAATCATTTCACTCCCAAAAAATGCTCTGGTATTTAAAATAAAACACTCTCAATCCACTTTTTTTGTTCGTCTCTTTCACCAAAAACCCCAACTTGGGACACGCCAATTCTATCAACGCTTCTCATCGTCAGAATTTAATCATCTCGTGGTTTACTTTGTCTAATGGTTTCTGCTCGTAATCAATCGAGAGTGCGCACCCGGCTATGTCAAGAGTGAGCACTCCAAGAGCGCGAGCGCCCTTGATCCTATTTGTTTCTTCACGTAGAAACTGGAATAACGTTACCCGAAACTACGGAGGTTTCTCCAAAATTGCCACGCCATATTTAAGGTTTCCAAAGCGTAGGTAAGGGAAAAGACCCTGTCCTATATGAACGTCAATTTTCGTAGCCCCATTAAGTTTATTTTTATATTTACTGTCTTCTCTGTTCGCCGTATAAGACGGGTTGATACGCGCTAAAGGTTAGTATGCCGTGAAATCTGTTTTTAGATAAACGAGAGTATCACTCGATAATTTACGGTTTGTTTGTGTAGAAGGATTTTGGTTCGGCTGATAAAAATAGATTTTAATCAAGCGGTAAGGGCGATCGATTGTTTATATATTGAGGGAAAAAGATTTCCAATTAAAAAAAAAATCATACCAATTGCAATCTTTCACAACCAAAATTAATATAAATTGTGATGGTTAATACATATTGTTTTATAAAAGCTAATATCTGCTGCTTATACTACCAAATAGGTAAAAAACAGTTTAGGACACATGAAGCACAGAGATATCAAAGAACAAAGAACAGCAGACTTACTCCAGAAAGAAGGATTTCTATGAACTCAAATAATCTTTCGAAGATGTTTGTTAAAACTCATAATCTTTGTAACAGACGACCAAAAGACGATACAGTTCTAAGAAAGCAAACAATATGAGAAATATGCGTACACATAAATACAATGAATCATAGAAGCCTTCATGCCCTTCATACCGCAAATCAACAACAAGGAAAGAGATGTGCTCAATATCTTCATTATCTAATATAGACTAAACCCATTTAAAAATACACATTCTGATTTTCTAACTCATTTTAATTATTTAGGAAAATATTGGCTTTGTAATCAATCGTAGCTGACTTACGTCAAGCAGGGATTCCTGCCAGTCTTGTTCTATGAAGGTTGCAATATCATTCAACTAAGACAAAAGGGTATTTATTTCACCACGCTATTTTTCAGTTTCAAATCTACCTAGATTTACCTAAGCTGAATTTTCTCTTTTCATATTAATAAATTTATGTAGTAATTTATCTTACCTAGATTTACCTAGCAACTCTACATCGGACTCTTTTTTCTCAGTTACACATTACAGTTTCTCTAAATATAATTTAAAAAGAAAAATTGTCAAAGCACTGTTGATAAACAAGGCAAGCAGTTAAATAAGCATTTATTTAACTTGCCTCCATTATATACTATACATATAATTTAAAAAATCAATTACGGAAATGTCAAAAATACTAGCTATTTATTCGCAATCATAATAATAATATATCTATTTTTAACCTGCATGAGGTTGGAAAATACGTAATTACTAGATGAAAAGTGTTTCTCTTTGGTTGAAAGTGATCACTTCCATCTCTTGGGTGAAAAATGACGTTTCTGTCAATAATTAAAAACATTAAATGTCAATTCAACGTTTAAGTATTTAGTTATTAGTAATGCTAATTCAACAAGTAATGGCCTGGCCAAGGTTTTTTTTTTTAAAATAAACGAAACTTTATAATTAAATCTGCTTTTTCTTTACAGATACCTATTTTTATACATTTGGTGATATTTAAAAATACAATCCCACTTCACTAGATGGCTATGAACGTATATATCTGTTATATATCTAGGCTTCACCACTGCAGATCATGCGCACTAGTAATCTCCCCTCTTACTAACCAATGAGTATTATTTATATTTTTTTACCAGTAGTGGGTACGTTGTCAAGATGGCTGCACGCCTTGTCCTCTCCTAAATCACTAACTTATAAATATTGAATTTATAGTTTAATTTTTAATCGTTCAATGTATTAAATGAGTTTTTATTAATAAAAGAGTACTAATAACATATATAATTTATTAACAAATTTATATCAAAAGCATATAAAGAATATGAGAACTCTTACTCAAGATGAGTATACTTATTTAGAATGTTTAAATCAAATATTAACTACTATCCCGCATATTTTGGATTCTTAAATTCTCAAAATAACTTTTAAATATCCCGCTATCATAAGAGAAAGAAAAACCACCAACCACGTCTACCCACTTATATACATTAAAATTTCAGTATCAACTGTCATTTTGCAAGTATGGAAAGTAACTGCAAAATGTTCGAAATGTTAGATACTTGTTTACACAGAAATTTAAACGTTAATTTAACAAAATACCTCGAACATCAGCTTGCATATACCTGAAAATACTTCAGAATGGAGTTCTCTCGCAAACCAAAAATGTTGCAGAAAAAGTCAGGAAAACACCGCCGATATCAGAAAAATCCAGGAAAAAATCTCCTCCACAGCATCCAAAGTGTGTCAATATACTCAATGGCAGAGACATGTACAATTCCAGAAAAGGAAAATACCAAAGGTATGTTAACACAGCCAGTTGTAAAATTTGTTTTTAGGTGGTTCATTTTATTTTTTGATTTCTAGAATCATTTTCTTTTGTTGCGTAATAAAGCTCCATCATTTATTTCAATAGATTTTAATGTATAGTTCGTTAGTGTTTCAATGTATGTGTTTTACAAGTCCTACACAAATTTTATTTATTGTACAATCCAACATTTATAATTTTAAAATTTTGACTATCCTTAATCCGCTTTCAATTATTATATATGTATATTAGTATTGTTATTAAAAATATTTCCTTATTTCTAATCTTAACTTGTTTTAAATTAAGAAACTAAATATTTAAATTCAAGTTAATTAATTTGAATAATTTAAAATGTTGATTTTAATTTGTAAATATTTTTTATGTACAATTCTTAAGATTGTTTCTATCGCTTGCCTGAGAATGTCCTCATTTGGACGAAACCGGTCGCTCTAATTAAAAAGAATTTCTGAGAAAGAACAATTATTTTAATCTCTTATTTCCTTATTGATTTACTCACACAGGGTCAGAAATTGATTACATATTCATTACTTAATTATTATTTCTGCACCACTTGACTACCTTCTCATAAAATATCATTTTTATTTATTAATTCATACCTTTTGGCACTAATATTTTTATACATTTTAAACAACTTCTCTCTATATGATGTATCAACCCAGAAAGAATTTTAAAGGCGGCCACTACTCATCCGTTTATCCACTGCCGTTACATCTCAAAGTTACTGTCAAACCCATTACAACATTGATAGGTCGACTATAAAATTACGTGAGGAGCATTATTACAACTCCAACTTACTACGCGGTTCACAGAGAGAAAGATAAAAGGAAGCACAAGCCCCAAACAAAAAGAAGGCGTGCTTCTCGCACGCTCCCGGAATATCTCCGTTGTAGCACTTCGATATATGTATTATCCCGAAGCGTTCCTATTCTCTCTCGACAGTCGAAAAACGACGACAGCACGAGAAAGTACAAGGAAAACGCCGAGCCAGACAATTCTATCGATTTTTCTTTAGGGGCGCAACCGGTGGCGGTTTTGAGACATCAAAGACAGTAGAAGGAGTTGTCAGGGCACGTCCGACAGCATTGTTCCAACACGATAGGTATAGACGCCTAACGCTGCGAGTTTAATTAAAATGGAAGGCGCAAAGAAAAAAAATATGAAAAAAAAAACCGCAAGCGAAAACGAAGATATTAAATTGCGTTACGAAGCGAATATTTCTCTTTAGGGCGAGCGTCTCAATTGTTTAGCGAATAAAAACGTTGAGTGATAAACAATACTTACCACACCGCCTCCGACTGAATGGACCAAAAGACTCTTGCCCTTGGAAAGGCCGGCCAGTTCGAACAGCAATATGTAAGCAACTGTATAATTCATGGTGATGGCAGCTGCGTCCAAGGGACCCAATTCATCAGGACATTTGTAGACGTACTTGGCTGGAACGGCTACCAATTCAGCCCATGCTCTGTATTCTGGTAGGGCGACAACTTTGTCACCGATCTGAAAGTAGAATGAAATACATTAGGCTCCAATATATTATCTTACGTTCTTGAAAATGCAATATCTACAGCTCGTGGAAAAATTAGTGGAAAACCTTACCGCTTGCCTTATAGTGTCATGAGTTAAATCGTTTTTTTAATTCCCGCAATAATTGCAGTTAGCAGTTCCACATTTTAAATTAAATTGCCAATTTTAACTTCAGTGAATTATTTGCATTGACGAGAGCAGGATTAGAGGTCAGAAATTATTAGTTACGCAAATCGTAGAACTAGTAAACTTTGTGACATTATTATTATTTCCCCAAGAAAAAGCACTGTAACGGATGAATCTGATATTTACCAAGTTTTTACCATTTCTAAATCTTGGGTATTTTCCCACAAGAAAATTCGCGACAACCATCAAACTCACCAGTCCAAATTAAAACAAATATCTATGATGGAATGGTCAAAGTGATGAAAATTAGCTGTTTATTTAACGTTTACGTGCTCCAAATTTATTCTATATTAAATTATTTGTTCTTAAAGCTTCCAGACATCATATACTTTGCTACCTTGCTACGCTCCGATTCCTGGTTGCACTTTCCAGCTTCAGAATGAACTAGATATGTTGGAATATTTTTGTTTATTTTAAGACGAAGCTATATTAGAAATAAATGTTGAGGAAATCAACAGATATGCTGAACAGCAATCTCACAGTGCATCCAAGCAATGGAAACAAGTAGAAAGGAGTAAAATGTTGGTATTCATTGCTATAATTATCCTTCAAAGAATTGTGCAAAAACCTGAGGAAAACATACTGGTCTACTGATTTTATACCCTCCGGACAGTTCTCCCAAAATTGATGAGCCGCAAGAGGTATCTTGAAATAAAAAGATATCTGCACGTCTAAAATAAAGATAAATTTGATAGAAACATACATCCAAACCCAAAATTATACAAAATTTGGCCAATACTCCAACACGTATAGGCAAAATTTTTTAGCTTGTATACAGGTACCGAAGAGATATAACGAAAAATGAAAGTCGTTTGCTATATAAACTTAGACTGAGCTGAATTAAATATCTCTTCTCCCTTATAACTTGCGCAGCCGCAAGAGAACAATAATTAGTGAGAAGTATAGAAATATGCCTGTGACATTTCAAATCGTGCTAGAATTACTTGATCCACTATAAGGGTATTGTCTTACCACCGACAATTTTTATACTTCTTCCCAAATTATAGAATTTCTATTCCAAAATAGAATTGATACGTATGGTAAATACGATGAGAACAAATAGAAAAAAAAACGGTTAGTATTGCGAAAAAGAAATTGAAAAAGGAAGAAATAATAGCTGTCCAAAGAGGTAAAATAATGATTATGAAATGGCACGACAAACGAGAAATTTGTTTGTTATCGACAGAGCATAACACTGAAAAAAATATAACAAACAAAGTAGACAAAGATGGCAATTCTATTTTAAAGTCAAGGTAGTAGTCGATTACAACGACACCATCGTGACTGCAATGTATGATTGCTACGCCCTATTTTAAGATATACAGCAAGCAGGAAAATTGTTAATATTTTTTTGTTATTATTTTGAGCTGGTTTCATTTTTATATTTAAACGACTGTGGACATAATTTTGTACAAGAAATCAGTTGAAATAATAAAATAAATGTTTAATTTCACGAGCTTTTTCCGAAATAAACTAGACGGTAAGAGGTTAATAATAGTTAGTTGCCTCGGACACTAGTGGTTCAATGTAAGGATCAAGGCGGTGATGGAATACGGCTACTATTTTAATGATCACCTCCAGGTATTTATGGTAAATAAGCAATAATGTTGGGGTGAAATAAGTGCGATCTTGACGCCAGTATCTGCAATACATACATTGGACGTATTTACTGCTATATAGGTAAAAAACTTTGCCGTAATAATGTTTAGATGAAAGCAGGGAAGGAGGGTTGAGGCTTCACGAAAAAACACTCCTATCCTTGTATCTACTACTTCAAGCCTATACGTTGCATTTTTTTCGCGAGAGTTACCCACTTCACACATCGAGCATAACAGCCATAAAAGTACACTGGATTCAAATTAACACTCACACCAGTAATATTAATATAAATTAACAATATTTAAATATTAATAATGGTCATTTAATACAATCATACCGAAATAAATAAGAAATATTTATGCAAGCTTTGAATGAACGGGCAAGCAAATCATTTCCCAAAATTAATCTAAGCACATATTTATCAACCGACCTATCGCATAAGGCTTCAGAAAAATAAAATTCAAATGTTATTCGCCAGTAAACCTTAAAAACGTCTCCACAGTCTTTGGTGATACATCCACACACAATATATAACCACTTACGCCTCCATTATCAAGCAGTATATGCCCCATTAGCTTAATATCATAAAGCTTATCAGAGCTCTAAATGCAAGACCCAAATTGGATTTTGGGCTTTTCCGATTGTGGCACCATATTTATAGAATTACACCCCACTAGAAGACTAATATAAGGGATTAAGCGGTCCCGAAATTTCGGAAGTGTGGAGATATCTGGGTAGTATATTTGCTTTTAATTTCCCTAGGGATAGACACGTACGGCTTCACTTGTGCATGAAGCTATGAAATATGGAATACTATTTCAAAGTATCAAGTTATGTTAGGTTGGAAATCGTTAAAAATACACGCATGAAGGAAATTGAAATTTTGCTAAAATACGTGACGTTATTTGTTCTATTACACATTTCTCATAAAATCCATTTTTTGGCCTTATTGAGAGGTAATTACCTCTCACACATCACATGGGAATGATCAACCGGCCTTTGCTGTTCACTAACATTCTTTAGCGGTGTCTGCTGAATATATATCACATATAATAGTGAAATTAGAGAAGCGCCATCTCTACGACAATTTCTATAATACAATACGTTTAACATATGTTCTACCAACCGCAGTACAACATCTTTCTATAATACGATCTAATAAAATTAAACCAAAACAATTTATAGTATTAAACATATTGTATTACAATTTTAATATAGAGTTAATTAAGAGGTTCAATAAACATTAATAAAAAACTTATTTCAAGTTTATCCAGAATTATTTGAATTTCAACAAAAGAACCTCTTGAAATCACTTCATATCAGCATTAGCACGCTGATACTAACAAAATCTCCCGAGATTAAACTTCAGCGACATGAACGAACTTTTACATTATGAACGAACTTTTCGCATACCCAAGTTCTAGCAAGGAGAATTGTGGAATTTTAATCAGATAACGTACATCGCCAGACTATTAATAGTCTACGAGCGAGGAAGGTATAATTTCACGCCTTTATTCCTTAGTACTGCCCTAGGCGACAACGCAACGGAAATTTCTCTGCCTCAATGAGAGAACTTGGCGGAATTACTTTAATTACTTATAATTCAGCCGTCCTTCCTAATGGCGTCAACGCAGCGTGTTTTTCTTCGTCTTAGCTGGATGAATATTCGTCGCAAACAACTTGCCAATTTGTGGACGATGTTGTTTTTAAACTTACTCATTTAATTATTCAATTAGTGAGATCAAACATTTTAAGCTTTTTAACTACATCCATTTCAATCGCAATTTGATATTTGTTAGTATAATACGCATATATATCAAAATTCTGGTGGATGCGCTGTCAAAATCAATTACATTTGATTTTCATTTGAGATTAGTAAGATTTCAGCGAGTAAGATGTACTTAGTAACAAGTTTTTTATAAATATCTGTTACGTAATGATAAATAAATTATCTGTTCTGAGGGAAATATTGAGAGATGTTGGAAACCCAAAGCTCTGGTGAAATTTAGGTTATTACATTTAGGTCTTTCCTGTCTGGTGGCAATAATAAATGGTAACGCAATGCCAATGCAGTTGAATAAACCTTTAACCTCAGTTCATATTATAGCAGCATAAGCATAGCAAAAGCCTATGAGAGCTGCTGCAAATCTTACATTTCCGAAAAATATTACATATGATCACTGTCTAAAGTTTAATTTTGGAAGTCTTAAAGACTAAAACAAACCGTTCAATTCGTCGGATGTACTAAACTTGTATGCGGATTTTCAGCAAGAGATCCGATAACTAAAATATTATTTCCTTCATTTCCAGTAATCGGTTTTTTGTCGTTCTGTTTTCTTATAAGACAAACTTCCTGTACTTCGGAAAACTAGCAGCGAATTTTCTAAAAAACGCTTATCGAGATTTTATTTTATTAACTATTAGGATATTTTTGCGCATAAATCCTTGATGCTAGCAAACAATTTTCTTCACACTCTCCAATTATTAAA